>VDFB02000017.1:511344699-511390366 GCA_007258455.2 Sequoia sempervirens | reverse complement strand
GAAGAAGTTTGGGATGGATGATTCCAGACTGGTTAGTAATCCTATGATAACCGGATGTAAACTAAGCAAAGACAATGAATCTGCTAAAACTGACTAGAGAAAATATAGATCTATGATTGGACTATTGTATCTTACTGCTACAAGGCTGAATATTATGCATGCAATATGTCTAGTTTCCATATTTCAAGCTGATCCTAAAGAGACACATGTTACAACTGTAAAGAGGATATTTAGATATCTTAAAGGTACACCGAATTATGGCTTATGGTATCCTAAGGGTGTTGATTTCACCCTAAGTGCTTATACTGATACAAATTGGGTTGGTTCTATGGATGACCGAAAGAGTACCAGTGGAGGTGCTTTCTTTCTTGGTAGGCAATTGGTTTCTTGGTTGAGTAAGAAGCAAGACTTAGTTTCTTTATCCATTGTAGAGGCAGAATATATTATTGCAGCATCTTGTTGCACACAAGTTTTGTGGATGAAGCAAACTCTGAAAGAAATTGGAGTGATATGTGATGTGTTCATTCCTATTTTCTGTGACAACACGAGTGCTATACATATTTCAAAGAATCCAGTTATGCATTCAAGAACAAAATAAATATCTATCAAATATCATTTATTGAGAGAAAAAGTGTTGGAGAATGAAGTCAGATTAGAGTATGTGACAACGAAGGAACAAATTGTAGACATATTTACTAAGGCTCTTCCAAAGGATACTTTTGAGCATCTTAGGGAGAGGTTGGGGGTCATTGGTCCTTTGAACTAGGTGCACATGAAGGTGCATCAGTCCTGTGAATTCACAGATTCTTCATTTATCTGGACTGATGAATGGGTCTACTTTGTAGGGGGAGTAGTAAAGGTTTTCATTGTTGCAGTATGAGTTTAATGGGTGCACTCCTAAGGGGGAGTGATCAGAGTGTTTGTTATTTTCCATTAATGTCAAAGGGGGGAGAAGAAAAGTCATGTGAAAAATAGTTCCAGAAGAAAAGATGTTCTCCCTGAATATTGTGTAAGTTGTCTTTGATGGTTTTTCACGTCATGTGTGTCCATCAATGACAAAGGGGGAGATTATTGCAAGTATGAGCTAGTTTGTTAGTGTTGTCATTAATGTTGTCATTGATGGCAACACATGATGTGAAAAACCATCAAAGACAACAACTTACACAATATTCTAGGAGAACATCTTCTTTTCTTCTACAACTATTTTTCACATGACTTTTCTTCATTGTGTTGCATTCCTGAAGGTAGTGAGCTAAAGGTTTATGCAATCCTTTATTCAAGGTTGTGGATGTGTGTTAATTGTTGTGGTGAATCTTTTGTTCTTTTTTGTATTTGTAGGTAGTGAGCCCCCCTGTTGGATAGTGAGTCCTTTTTGTAGGCAGTGAGCCTTTGTACTTGGACAGTGAGTCATCTTCTGGGCAGTGAGCCTTTGTATTCGGTTTTATAATCTCTTTATATTGTGTGTTAACCCTCACCGTGGTTTTTCCCTCATTGGGTTTTCCACGTAAAAATATGGTGTTCATTTTTTTGATTTACTTTCTCTTTTTTTTTTTCATTCTCATACTTAATAACATAATAGTGTGGTTGTGGAATTGATAAGTATTGAAGTTTTTAAGTTTGATTTTTGTGACAACTAATTCACCCCCCCTCTCAATTGTCCTACACTTATTTAACAAGCATGATAGCATCAGTATTTTTCTCAACGTCATTGCTAATGGTAGCATCGTAGTTTGAAATTTGAAAGCGTCGGATTGGTGAAAATGGGCATCGTCGTTTAAACTTTTTGATACCTCCAGATTAAATATGCATCGCCATATTTAAATCAACATCAGAGCATTAATTTAGCGTCATTGTTTCAAATTGCTAGGGCGTCGCTATATGGTGATGTTATTGAAATAGGGTTGTTGTTTGTAATTTGGGTGTTGCTCCAACCTGTAAAACAACATAAAATGAAATTTGAGCTAAAAAATAGTTAGATTATTGGTTTTCCCTCCTTCTAGCACTAGAATGTGACAAAAAATATCAGTATTGGTTGAATTACACTTGATCCATGAAGAATCAAAACATAACGGAGCCACTAATACTCGAATCTCAACAAGATCATTTAAATGAAATTGAAACTAAACATTTATCAAAACCTAACATACTAAATTATGAAATCTTTTAAAACATCTACTCTAATCCATCTGAAACTGATCTTGTTGTGGAATTGGTGTCATGTTGATGTGGAACAATGACCCTTTCCCAATCCCATGATCAGTGAGCCTATTTCAGTCAATTCTATGGAAGAGAATCAATGAAACCATTGTGATTGATGTATGAAAACCTAGTTTATGCTTAAAATGAACATGATGTAAGCTAAGTTACCATGATTTTATGCTAGAAATGTACTAATTGTGCTATTTCTAAGCTAATATAAGCTAAAACTATGCTAAAAGATGAAAACTCTAATTCATATACAAACTAAGATGAATGCATGGAAGCCATTAATAGATTCTCTAAGCTATTATGCAATTAAAACTAACTAAAATAAGCTAAAAAGTGAATAAATATGACAGTATGGATGCAAGTGAATTAAACAACATAAGTTTGCAATTGAAAGATGGATCCATTTGTCTCTGAATAGTGACCTATTTTTAGGAGAGAAAATGAGAAATGAATGGTTGAGATCAACGATATTAATCAACGGTCCAAGATGAAGCGGGTGAGAGGCATGGATCATGGATTCTCATCAACGGATGAGAATGCATGATGATATTTAATTAAGGGCTCACACTTGCCTCAAAAAAACACACTTTTGACCCTCTCACACTGGTCAAAGGTAACTTGTTTAAAAGGTTGAAGGTTTAGCTTGTTCAAGAAGCCAAGTGAGATGATTGGAGAAGAGAAAATATTCCTTTGGGTGAGGAAAAAGAGAAATTTACAAATTAAAACAAAGTTTTAATTGTGCAAAAAGGGGATGGGGACTATTCCATGGGTATATTCCTTTTTCTTAGAGGAAGTTAGTTTAATTGCTAATCAAACAAGATTTAATTATGCAATTAGGGGATTAGAAGAATTAAAGTGATATTTATTAAATTAAATGATTTAATAAATGGGAGAAAGGTGAAATGATATTTAATTAAATAACCTTGGGTTATTTAATTCAAACAAGATGACTAGGGAATTAAATTAAATATCTTTGGATTTCTATTTAATTTAATTAGACAGCTAGTTAGTGCTTAAAAAAGAGCATTTCACTCAACCATTAAATTAATTAGGCCAATAGATGATAATGATGTAATTAATTACCAGCTAGGCTAATTAAATCAATTATAAGGAAAAGTTATATTGTGGCTAACGAGGAAACGATGTTAGTAACTGCTTTCTAAGTGTATGATACTCCATTAGACATTCTTCAACGCCTACGCTAAATTCCATACCAACTATATTTAATATTATAAGCTTGATATATTTTTCCAAGCATTTGTAGCTTGTTCAAAATAACCCATTTTGTGGGCTTTTAGCCCTAGCAAAGTAAGGCGTTGAACTATTTTGTATCAAAGCGATAGATATGTATCGGTAAATGTGGTAGCATAGATTAAGTAGGGAATTGTTTGATAATAAAGAAATGTGGTCTATCGAATGAATGCCATGACAATCCATACAGCACCGCTGGGCAACAATATGGATTGTCATGGCATTCCATCGCCATGAGACACATTTCTTTGAGGCATTTTATCAAACAGTTCACTGCCTTTTCTATGCTACCACATTTTTTGTACATGTCTACCAAAGTATTTTATCAAACAGTTCACTACCTTGTTGCTATGGATAAAAGCCTAAAATAGGTGCTTTTTAACAAGCTACGGGTGCTTGGAAAAAATATATCAAAGCATAATAGTAAGCAACAACATAGACAAGGTGGTGAACTGTTTGATAAAATGCCTCAAAGAAATGTGGTCTCATGGTGATGGAATGCCATGAAAATCCATATTGTTGCCTTGCTGCTATATGGATTGTCATGGCATTCCATCACCATGAGACCACATTTCTTTTAGGCATTTTATCAAACAATTCACTGTGTTGTCTATGCTACCACATTTTTCATACATGTCTACCAAAGCATTTTATCAAATAGTTCACTGCCTTGATACTATAGCTAAAAGCCTAAAACAGGTGATTTTGAACAAGCTACGGATGCTTGGAAAAAATCTATCAAAGCATAATAGGAAGCAACAACATAGACAAGGCAGTGAATTGTTTGATAAAATGCCTTAAAGAAATGTGGTCTCGTGGTGATGGAATGCCATGACAATCCATATTGCTACCTTGTTGCTATATGGATTGTCATGGCATTCCATCACCATGAGACCACATTTCTTTGAGGAATTTATCAAATGGTTCATTGCCTTGTCTATGCTACCACATTTTTCATACATATCTACTAAAGCATTTTATCAACAATTCACTGCCTTGCTGCTATGGCTAAAAGCCTAAAACAGGTGCTTTTGAACAAGCTATGGATGCTTGGAAAAAATCTATCAAAGCATAATAGTAAGCAATATCATAGAAAAGGCAGTGAACTGTTTGATAAAATGCCTCAAAGAAATATGGTCTCATGGTGATCGAAACAATCCATATTGCTACCTTGCTGCTATATGGATTGTCATTACATTCCATCACCATGAGACCATATTTCTTTGAGGAATTTTATCAAATAATTCACTTCCTTGTCTATGCTACGACATTTTTCATACATGTCTACTAAAGAACTTTATCAAACAATTCACTACCTTGCTGCTATGGCTAAAAGCCTAAAACAGGTGCTTTTGAACAAGCTACAGATGCTTGGAAAAAATCTATCAAAGCATAATAATAACCAATATCATAGACAAGATAGTGAACTGTTTGATAAAATGTGTCAAAGAAATGCGGTCTCGTGGTGATGGAATGCCATGACAATCCATTTTGTTGCCTTGTAGCTATATGGATTGTCATGGCATTCCATCACCATGAGACTACATTTCTTTTGGTTGTCTTTTGATGATACATGATAAAAGATATCCATCATGAAGAAAAGACAACAATTTCAAAGTGACAAATGGCAGTGAATTCAATGAAATAACAGTTTTGCATTCTAATGGAAAGTATCTTACATATCAAATTGAAGCTAAAAGTGACCCAATAGCCCTTTTACCGAAGGTTGTGGTACTACTCTATGTGCAGGTATATAAAAAAGTATTACAAATCCTAGGAATAATAATGGTTGTAGATGTTTCTCAATTAAAGGAGCAGGTTCCTAACATAGTATACACAACTTTGATGGAGTATTAATCAAATATAGTCACACTTCTAGCATTACTATCAGCTAGAAGTTATAATGAAGGTGATTGTACAAATAGAGAGAATAGTGAGAGTTGGATTCACTCTTTGCAAATTTCTTGATTTGATAGGTTGAAATTGAATAAAGTAGCCATATGACAGTCCTAAAGTGAAATGACAATCAAGGTGCTAGAAAATATGAGAAATGAGAGTAAAATATTGAACATAGTAATCCTATTAATGACAGTCCAAAAATCCAGTCACATGAACTCAATCAAGTACCCCTTAAAAGGAAGTTTAATGACACTCAAGCATAGAGTAGTCATCATGATAATGGGAAGCTGTCGAAGCTTTGAAGGTTGAAAGTGAAGAAGGAGAAGCCTATATTACTAATATTGAGACTATTAAACATATGAAGATACACAAACTGAAAACCAGTGATTGCTTCAATAGGTTACAAAGAGATGTTTATAACAACAATCTAGTATATGAGAAGGGGCATGAATTAGTCATGGACAGTGATAAATTTTTGAAGAA
Source organism: Sequoia sempervirens (assembly GCA_007258455.2). NCBI lineage: Eukaryota > Viridiplantae > Streptophyta > Pinopsida > Cupressales > Cupressaceae > Sequoia > Sequoia sempervirens. The sequence goes on along the minus strand of VDFB02000017.1, from coordinate 511,384,525 downwards.
GCCAAGACCTATGGTGAAGTAGAAGGTAGATTAGACCTATGAAAGTGGTATGTAATGAATAGTCATCTCAAGGACAAAAAGGAAAAAGTTATAAAAGGAAACCTTTGACAATCTATGACAGTACCTTATGATGAAAACCATGAAAAGAGGACATTCCTTGCTTCCTAGGGTAGTCCTATTAATGAAATTCATTATGGCACTCAAAAGCACAAAAAATTCTTAGACAATAAAGTCAAGGATAGTATTATCTTAAAGGTGAACATGACGAAAAGAAATGCTTGATGGAGTAACAACCTTAAGGACAATCATGAGAAGCACTATTCATCATCAAAGGTGTATGGTTAATGAGATAAAAAGAGTAAATGACTATGCAATATCAAAGTATGAAAATAGAAAGTCAGACCTATGATAATGGTGTCATATGACTGTTGAAAAGGTACTTTTTCTATAATAACAACAGTAGTAATGAAATAATGATGTTGATAGTCCCTACAAAGGAAGCTAGGGTAGAGTTTGAGAAGGCATTAGGTGAGGTTTTCAAAGAGAAGTTAGGAGAAAATAAAAACATAATGGTTGACTCTCAAAATCAACACGACATTCACCATTCTCAAGGACAAAAAAGGAGAAAATTTAAAGCATGGGACAGTCATTCCAAAAGGATAACCACCATGATCAAGAATAATCATTCAACTATCAAAGATAACATGTCATGGGTAGTTTTGAAATCCAAATAAAAAGCAATGCAAAGGACTGATACAATACAATGGTATAAACGAATAGGTATTCCAATGTTCAAGAGTGAAATGATAGAGTATAAAGAAGGAAGGAGATAGAGGAATACTGCAACACAAAGATGAAACAATGGTTTTGAGGACAGTACCATGAAGCATATAGAGAGGTTTGTTATATGACAAAAAGCCTTAGGGGAAATGAAATGGGGATGAGCAATCATAATACTAAGACATATGATAGTAAAAGGGGGATGATCATCCATCAAAGCATTATATAAAATGGAATTTTGTCAAAGGATACATTTACAAGTGCCCTGTAGACATGTATGAAAAATGTTGAAGTATACATAAGGTATGTGGTTTGTTTGATGGAATTCCACAAAGGGTTGTAGTCATGCCTCAGATTTGAAGACAGTTCAAGAAAATACCCAGATATGGTAGAATATGAAAGTTAATGACCAATAAGTTGTGAAGGTGTTAATCATGTCAAGAATACAATTGCTAACCTTCTAATAGACAAGGCAGATAGTCACTGTTGGTGGAAATTAAGGTGTCTTGACAGTGAGAAGATATGACTTATATGTCAGCCCTAAGACCTTGAATGAGGGATGAGAATTTTTAAAAGTGTTATAGACCTAATCATAGTCAACAGATCTACTATGAAGGTTTGGGTAGTAACCTATAGCTAAAAAATGGAAAATGATTTGAAATATAAGGATTTCTCTATGCCATATGGAAGAGAAAGATACGAAACATGCTCCATTATCATGTGCTAGCATTTTGAAAAAATAATGATTAGTTAAGAGCATTTGGAAAGCATGTAGGAGGGGATTATGGAACAATCAAGGTAGTTTGGTAGCATCTGGGACATCAATAAGCAATTTGAGCTTTCTAAGGGAAATGTACAAAAATCTAGGGGAAATTCAACTTCTTCCACAAATCTAGAAGCCTCATCACCAGCTAGAGCACATTTCAAGGAGCTGAAGAGACTAAGTCAAACAAGGAAGCTTCTTTGGCATGGAATGGAGGTTAGCCTAATTTTCAGCCTTGTAACTTAGCAAAAAATACTTCCTATATGCTCTCCTATGCTTGGGATGAGATATATGACCCCCAAGCTAGAATTTTAACTTAGCTCTTTCATATTTTTTAGTTGCTACAAGTAGAAAACAACATTGTAACTCATACTTTTGTTAGTCACAACGATTGAGAACACTTTTGTAACACTTTTCAAGCAAGAAGACACATATTTTAGACTTATGTATGAACATGTTAACAATTGAGATCTATAAACACCAATTGTAAACCTTAATTTTGTCAAAGAGCTAGAAGATAATGCATGCATGATGTAGAGTCTAAGCTAATGTATTATAATCTTGGTAGAATCTACTCAATTTAGAGGTTTAACTCGTTGAACAGTCCACTTTACATTGCTTAAAACCACATTAAATTATCAACCCAATGCTTGTAAGCTTATGATGGTGCAACATTATATATGACTTCATGGACTTAAAGCTACCTAAACTATCCTACTTAAATTATTCTACTTGTTGGAAATTCATAGAATTGCAAAACAGTAAAAGCATAAACCAAAACTAGTTGCTATGGGTACCTACAGTAAAGACTATAACTAAATTATTGCTAATAAAATAATGTTGTATCAATTGAAAACTTAATAAAAACTAATGACTCAACTAAACAATCCTATAAAGTGCTACTAATAATCATTACATGCATATTCACAAGCATTCATTCATAAAAAGCAAGAAACAAAATTCCAATTAATTTGCACATGATTCATGAACAATGATAAACTAATAATAGCTATTAATATAAATAAATAATTGAAATATGAAGTCAAGAACAATACCTTGAGTGGCCTACTCAATTAACTATTCCCACTTTAACTGAACTCAATCTAACTAATAGATTCTACACATCTCATAAGATTAATTCCATTTATTGCATATTGTTAAAGATTACAAAAGATCTCTCCACAAATTGGACTCAATCATTTGGAATATTTTTCATGTCTTAAACTAAAAATAACTGGTAACATAAAACTAATAAAAACCAACTAGCTATCTTATGGATTCAACCAAAAACTATATACAAGATGAGGTAATCTTTATTGGAAGCAACAACTAACCGAAATCATTAACTCCACTCCCATATAGTAGAACATATAATTAAGACTTGAATTATTCAACCTATAATTGAAAAGGAAAGAGAATCCTATCAGAACTAAAACTCTTTCAAAACAAAACTATATGTAAACATACAACCACTTGTCAAAATTCCATAGGTGAAGGAGACCTCTTCCTCAACATTTATTAAACTAGTTATAATAATGCACGTTCAATATTCATTAAGATCCTTTTGATCAACGACCACCACGTTCAGCTTAACCTAGAGCTCCCCCTGCTTTGGTTTCTAATCATCCCTTTTGCTATGGGTTCATCCTACAACTATTGCGCTATGGTTCCTTTTTAGCTGCAAACAAGTTAATTTCGCAAAATATGTACACGAGGATAACTATCACAATTAACTCATATAGCATTCCATCAACATTCCATACATTCATTCATATAAACCATATAATACTAATATATTATAACCATAATTTCATCATCATAATTAAGGTTTAAGTATGTATAATGGATATGAAAAGACAGTATAGTGTAGGAACATTGTATGGAGAATATGTTTAAAAGTATCTTAAAATAGGTATAAAAACAACAAAAAATAAGCCATTATATAGACCTATCACATGAAATGAAGCAAACTCACCTTGAATATGTACTCTTGATATGATTTTTTCCCTCAAAATTTGATTGCATAACCTTGATATTTCCTTGATCTTGATCTTGATATGATATGGTGTCAATCTTGATATGATAGATGAAGGCATGTTTGAGATTTAGATAGAAAATGATATACAAGATTTAGAAATATGAATGACCTAGGTGGATGCAAAGAAGAAATGAATGAGATGCATTGATTATATGCAAGCAAAGCATATAAATGGCTAATGAAATGTATTCGATATGGGAGGAAAGGATATGAAAGGTTGGATATGGAAATGAGTGAAATGGAAGGGCTATGAAGTGATCATTTTTGAGTTGTAGATAGAAAATTATATGCAAGATTTAGAAATATGAATGACCTAGGTGGATGCAAAGAAGAAAGGAATGCAACACATTGATTATATGCAAAAAAGCATATAAATGTCTTATGAAATGTATTTGATATGGGAGGAAAGGATATGAAAGGTTGGATATGGAAATGAATGGAATGGAAAGGCTGTGAAGTGATCATTTTTTTCATCATAGAGTGGAATGAACCATCTTTGTTATTAGTTATGATTTTTGTAATCATCATTGGATGAAGTGACTCGATACACACACACAAGAATGACTCATGCACCACTCCTCACTCTCCTTTGTACACAACAAGGTGTAGAGATCCTCAAGCTTCCTCAAAATGTGACAACAAAGGAAAAGATATAAAAAGATAAGGATAATGATCAAGACAAGAGACAAGACTTCATATAAAACACAAGTTTTCATGCATACAAAATGATAATGATAAATATGCAAGATCATGATAATAAAAAATGCAAATGCTAATGCATATGATAAGGACCAATGCACAAAATAGTTGCAGGATGGAAAACACAGTGGGTAGTGACCACTAAAGCCCAATGTTTTAGAATGTTAAAGAGTTTATGCTATGTTTAAATGTGTTGCTCATAACAATGATAACATAATGATAAATACAAATTTAAATGATAATGATAAACGAGATCTTATTCCTTAGTCAAGCTGAAAACCAAAGGAGATATGGATGGATATGGATCAATGATATGGGTTAATGATAGGACATGTAAGGATACACCTTAGATGGAGGATGAAGATAGATGGATCAAGATATGGAATGCTATGGGTGGAGGGAACCAATGACAAGGGAACCCAAAATGTTTGGTCTTATACAAAGGATAAATAGAGGACCTATGGAGGACTCCAAAGATCACATGTCAAAGTAATAACATGCCCTCATGCTAAGAGGTATGAAAAGGGATAATGGCATGAAATGGATATGGAAGATAAATGGATATGAAAGGAAACATGAGATGAGGACAAGTGATATGGAGGATGAAAGACACACATGGTATAGAGCATGCATTAGATACTTGTTCTTGTTATTTTGCCCCATTACTTTATGCAAGATCAAAGGAAGGTTAATGGATAAAGTGGATATAATGGAATATAAATGAAGGAATATTATGGCTAAGTGAAAATAGGATAATCAATAATGTATCATATGAATGGAAAAGTCTTGCCCCCAAGTGTACAAGCAAGGGTACATGGATGGATGTGAAAGCTAGTGGATACAAATGGATATGAAAGATGATGAAGGTGTATGGATATGAATGGAGGACTCAAGTGTCTCTTTGTGGAAGATAGTACCCCATTGACTAAATGTTTCTTATAGACCATGGCTAACATGTTCCCACTCAAAGATGTTGGTAGGAAAATTGATAAATATAATGGAATGGATAGGGGTAGGAAGAAGGGGGTTAAGGATTCATGCAAATGATTGGATTTAAGGTATAGAATGAGGGATGAAGGTTGGATGGAAGTATGGAATGGAGTCATTATGAGGGAATGTGGGAAAGAACAACATTGGCACACACCTTGAAAGGTGGTGAAAGTTGAAGGATTGAAACGGGGTTTGGATAATAAACTTGGGCATGTAAGGAACCAAAACAGATTTGGAGGATGAGGAAAGACTTATGATTGGCTTATGAGATGAAATATAATTAGATGGATGATTGGATGATGGTGGAATAATGGATTCTTTTGGATTATCAAGTTGGGATACCAATTTAGAATTTTTATTTGAATGCATGGATTCTTTTGCTTTCTTTGGAACCCGCGTTGTTTAACTTTTGATTTTTCTTTATAGCCTTTTGATTTTCTCTTAATTGGATTTTGTATTTTCTTGGAAATATTTTTCTTTTTATTTTGGAGCATATTTTTTATTATTATTTTGGCATGTATTTTTACTAAGACATGACGATATTTAGGTTTTTTTGGATTCTTCCATTTATGCATTTCTTGTTTGGTATCCCAATTGCTTGGAGAGGCCATAAAGGGATTATATGAAAATAAAGGATTTTGAAGTGGAAGGTGTTGGAAGGAATTCAAGGGTATGTGCCTTTGTTGTTCTTGAAAGGGAACGTAAGGATATGCATTAGGAACATATGAGCCCAAGATGGATGGAAGGGTTGATGGATAAGGTCCAACAATAGATGGTAAAAATGATGGAGGAGGTGGACATATTGATCTAAAGGGAGGCCTTTTCAGTTTGAAAGAGTTACCAAAGTCTTGAGGAGGTATGTAGCCAAGGACATAAGAATTTACATGTGTTTTAATATTAGGGTGTTCAAGTAAACCTTGCTCATGAAGGTGTATGGTATTGTAGGAGAAAATCAGCTTTTATAAAAGTGGATGAACCAAGCTTATATGTTTGTGATTGATGAATTGGATCTCATGAAATATTAGGATTATCATGTGATGTGAGGAAAATTCTTATACCTTGTGGGTCTTGAATTTATTGAATGGATGAAAAGCTTTATTGAATGAATTTATGGACTAGGATTATGGTATGGAGTTGACAGACTTGGATCATGAGATGGTATGGCGTCATGATTTGGAATGGAATCATGAGATGGATTGGGATCATGAGAGGGAGTACTTTGATCTTCACATAAAGGGGAATCTATGATTTCATGCTTTAAATTAATGAGGTAAAGTGAGTGACATGGTTGAATTTGTATAGGTTCTATGTGTATAACTGAAAATATGTTATACTTCTGTGAATCCTTGCATGCAAGGATACTCAATAATGAGTCCTTGCAAATCAATTCACAGCTCTCTATCCGAGAAGAGCAGGGATTGATATTGTGGCCCTCAGATTGACCCAGCTACTCCCTGCAATACAAATTTAACGATCTAAAGAGTGAGAAGCAAGTAGAATGCCAATCTCCATGAACTCGCTCTTTGCAATGCAACAATGAAAACTAATCTAAATGACTCAGAAATGCACAAACAAAAACTAATTTATTGAAAATTAAAATTGATCTACATGCAATGCCATAAATGAATACCACTTCTTGCAAATTAATCTACTATGAAGACAAGCTAAAATGTAATATTAAACTATATGCTCTAAAACTAAGATGTTTATAAAATCAAACTAATGTGTAATCTCAAATGATAAAACTCAAGAAAATTTGTAGCATAAGTCTGATGTAAAAATTCGTGATCTTTTTTAAATGAGAATGAGAGGGCTCATTTTATAGGCAAAAGTGGAATTGAAGGCAAATTCAGAAGCAATGTGGGATAAATAGAAAAATAGAAACAAATCTTGATTGGAATTTTTTTTTTTGTTTATTTCCCTTTTAACTGATTTGTTTCCCTTTTTTTCATCACAGGATATTCTTGAGAGGGTATTTCATTTATTAATTTAAGATGATAATATCTTTTAATAAATAAATAAGATTATGTAATTTAGAAATGAATATTAATAAAATAAAATAATTATTTAATTAAAAATAGATTTAATTAAATAGCATCATTTTATTTAAGTAATATTAACTTCAATTAAATAACATTATTTTATTTATTAAAAGGATTATTTCTTTGATTAAATAAAATTAATGTAGTTATCAAACCTAGGAAAAATTGAAACACGGAAGAAGTTATGAATTGATTAAGAAATTTGATTTGAAATGCGATAATCATTGATCTACAAAGTTGATGTTGGATAAATTAAACAACAAAGCCCAAAGTCTAGGTGACCACTAGGTTGCATACATTTGCCCCTCTTTGACTAATGTGAGTTCGACTCGGGATCACATGCAGTCAAAGAATGAAGTTGCAATGTGAGATCGATTTGGGATCACAAAACAACTCAGATGTGAGGTCGACTCGGGATCACATCTAGACAAACATAAACAAAAGGCCTTTGAACATGAGGTCGATTCAGATCAAACTAAAAGTAGAGAGAGATAAGAATCTCAAGGTTGCCCCCAAGAGAAGGCTAAATTGATAAATTGATAAAGTTGAATCAAGGATTGAAGTTTGATAGGTACTGCCCCCTCGTGATCGAAATCGAAATGAGATAGAGGAGAAATAATAAATTGAAAAATTTGATCAAATCAAACAAAGATAAGGTTCTTGATGTAAGATGAAAAATATAAGAATCACAGAACCCAGGTAGATCAGCAAGAAAAATTATGCCCTAAGGTTGAATTAGAAGAAAAGAAGTGGGGTGAAATCGAATGGAAGATAGAAGTTTGGAAGAAATGGAAAGAAATGGAGAGAAGGAAGAGAATATGCCTCAATAAAGAGGATGCATCAAATCAATCAACTGTTTAAGATAGGGAATTTTGATTGAGATCACGAAAGAAGATAAGGAAATGAAGAACGTGATCACGCTTGATGAAAATCACAAGAAAGATGAAGGAAACCCTCTCAAACCCATAATACGTACCAAAAGTAACCAACATGAAGTCTAAATAATGCAAGCTATATGAAAATGCAAAGGTGTACTTGCAATAGGGTAACATAGGTTTTTGTGTGTTCATCATTCATTAGAGAATGTAAGAGAACTTATTTTCATCATTGGGCCATTATTACCGGACATCGGACAATCACACAATCATCACTAGTCACAAACGCAACTATGAAGATATGAATGTGATTTATATCAGCTTGGAATGTGGAAAGATTCTAACATGAGCATCAAAGACATGAAGGTCAAGATGACTACAATGTTAGCTTACCCAATTTAATGTAGCAAACCACGTCAAGAGATTAAGACATAAACGCCGACACTATGAGAATGGTTGTAAACCAAGGATGATGCCATAAATCTCTTAAGTGTGTCAAGGAGACAACAAGAGACACTAAAGAGGTTCAAGACAACACCCACAAGCAGAAAGCAAATAAAAACATGCCCCATGCCCCAAGTCCTCTAGCTATGCATCACAGAGAGACTTATTAGACAAGGACACTCAACGAAAATCAATATCAGTCAGCACACAAAGAAAAGATCATGGTATATCTCAAGCATTAAGTGTTGCAATTAAAAAATTTTAAGTGTGTAAACTAATACTGAGTTCCAAGGATAAGGATCGAATGCTTGTAAGTAGGTAAGATCACATGACCGAACTAGATAAGACCAAACTGATAAGTGTTGAAAAACACACGATGTCAGGGGTTGTGTTGAAAAACACCGCTATGTAGGTGTCTCAAAGACAAGCATATCCAAGAGACCAAAGTTACGTTGATGCCCTTAGACAAAGACAAAGACCAATTCCAAACCAAGGCAATATGTGGACAAGGCATGATGGAGAAAGGCTATGTCGTAGGATGCATGCTAAGAAATAGATGCAAAGGCCCCATAGCGCCTCTGCTTCCAAAGTTTTCACCACTTGCAATTTTTTGGACTTTTATATATATATATATATTTTTATTTTTATTTTTTATTTTTTGTATTTTTTCAGCATCATATTTGAATTTTTTTTTTGGATTTTTTGACAATATATCAAATTTTTTTTTTGTAATTTTTTCAGTATCATATATCAATTTTTTTTGGAACTTTTTTCAGGGTCATAATTATATACAAAGGATGCCCCCAGACAGAACGGGCATCAAGGATAGAACTTCTTCAGGTGCAAAACATTGATAGGCTCAGGGAGCTGCTCCCCCTCTTTAGTAGATAGTAGATAGGCACCTGTGCCAAAAGCTGCTGTGATGATGTAAGGTCCAAGCCAATTAGGTTCGAATTTTCCCTTCTGTTCTCGATTCTGTTGGTTCTTAGGATTCTCTCGCAGGACAAGATCTCCTACTTGGAATTCTCTAGGGTGAACCTTTTTGTTGAAGGCTTTGGACATCCGCTTTTGATAGACCCTCATAGGGTCAAATGATGCTTTATGCTTCTCATCAAGAAGTTCCAATTCTTGCAATCTCATGGTGCGATAGTCTTCATCTGTAACTAGACCTTTGAGAGAGACCCGAAGTGATGGAATCTCAACCTCTAAAGGTAACACTGCTTCAGCGCCGTATGTGAGGGAAAAAGGAGTAGCCCCAGTTGGAGTACGAATACTCGTTCTATAGGCCCACAGGGCCGGATTTATCTGTAGGTGCCAATCTCTACCATTCTTATGAACTGTTCTGTGCAAAATCTTAAGAATGGTTTTGTTTGAGTCTTCACCACTCATTTCTTTTGTGGGAAGTAAATGGAGACCAGTTGCTTTATCTTGAATCTTAAGTGCAGTTCTTTAAGGTCCTTGTTTCTTGAACCGACTTCTCCATTGTCAAGTGATGATCTCGTATATAACTCATACTCCATGTATGATATGGTTTAAAACAACAAAGACACCGGCCCTTTCCGAGGCAATAGAAAGTGGAACAACCTCTACCCATTTTGTGAAGTAGTCAGAAGCAGTGATAATGAACTTATGCCCACCTGATGAGTTGGAATGAATCTTCCCAACAAGGTCAAAGGCCCATCGTTGAAATGGCCAGTGAGATATAGAAGGAATTAGCTCCCTACCTGGAGCATGTATCAGGTGTCCATGTTTCTGACATTTTTCACAAGACTTAGAAAATGCTACTGCATCTATCTGCATCGTAGGCCAATAGTACCATGCCCTAAGCAACCTTCTAGCCATGGAGTATCATTAGAATGTCCTCCATATGCCCTCGTGGATGTCATTGGATCTAGCGCTTTGATCGGGGATTCCTACTTTCTACACCCAAGAAGTGTTCCATCTAGACCTCCTATACAAACTACCGCAGATGAGGAATGAAGAGGCGCTATGGATAAGGTTTCTTCTTCGTATTGGTTAAATGACGTGATGATGCTATCATCAAGATATGAGTAAATAGCACCATAGCGGGAGGATTCATGATTGACAAGGGCACAAATGACATGGCTTTCGGGTGAGTCAAATATGGGATATCGTAGCTCTTCCACCAGGAATTCATATCTGGACTCATGTTCCTCTAACTGAAGAAGTGAAGCAAGGGTGGCCATAGCATCAGCTGCTTTGTTCTCAGCCCGAGGGATTTGTTGAAAGGTGACAAAAGTAAAATACCGTCTTAATGAATCAACCATTTTTTTGTAAGGTACCAACTTGTCATCTTTTGTTTGGTATTGTTCATTGACTTGGTTGATGATCAACTGAGAATCCCCATAGATATGTACTTCTGTGATATTCCACTCTATGGCCATTTTTAGTCCATTTGTCAAAGCCTCATACTCAGCTATGTTGTTTGTGCATGGAAAGAGTAACTTGTAAGATTTAGGAATAATATACCCATGAGGAGAAACAAACAACACACCAGCTCCAGAACCATTTTGCATGCAGGAACCATCAAAGAATAGTTTCCAGGATCTTTTAGTCATGTACATAAGATGCTCATCTGGAAAGTTGACTTGAATGGGCATATTATCTTGAATAGGGAAATTAGCCAGTTGATCTGCAATAGCTTGGCCTTTGATTGCTTTGCGCTCAATATACTCTATGTCAAATTCATAAAGAATCATCATCCATTTAGCAAGTCTACCCATGAGAGCAGCTTTACCGAGCAAGTATTTGAGAGGATCAATTTTTGCTATGAGGTGTATGGTGTGCGTGAGCATATAGTGTCGCAATTTTTGAGAAGAAAACACTACTGCGAGGCAAGCTTTTCAATACTAGTATAATTAACCTCATAAGAAACAAGAGTGCGACTAATATAATATATGGCCCTTTCTTTCCCTTGTTCATCTAATTGAGCCAATAATGCCCCCAGTGAAGATTCAGTAGCTGAGACATATAAAATGAGAGGTTTTCCTAGAATGGGAGGCATTAAAATGGGAGGATTTGCCAAGTATTCTTTAATTTGATCCATGCTCTTTTGGCAATCCTCATTCCAGACACATTGAACAATTTTTATAAATTTTGTTGAAAGAAGAAGCTCTATCTCAATTGTGAAATAAAACCTCCTTATGGATTGAAGGCGCCTTGAAGACTCCTCATTTGGCCGACATTTTCGGGAGGTATTTATAATGGCTTGAACCTTTCGTGGTCCACTTTCATTCCTTTAATGTAATGATGAATCCAATAATTTTCTAGAAGTAACACCAAATGCACACTTTTTTGGGTTTAATCTTAGTTGAAATTGTTCCATGCGATCTAGAATCACTTCTAAATCAGCCAAATGTGTTCCTCTTCTCTTAGACTTAGCCAGGGTGTCATCCACATAATCTTCCATATTCTTATGCATCATGTCATGGAAGATAGTTGTCATAGCTCTTTGGTAAGTAGCTCCTGCATTTTTCAATCCAAAGGGCATGATATTCCAACAATAAGTACCTGTGCACATGTGAATGCGCCTTTCTGATCCTCGTGGAGCTATCTTTGATCCGATTGAGTGACCTAAAACCATCCATCAAAGAATGTATCCTTATCCTACCGCCATGTCCACTAATGCCTATGTTAGAAGTGAAAATCATCCTTGGGCATGTTTCGTTAAGATCTCTAAAGTCCGTAAGATTCAATGTTTTACTGTTTAGAAACAGTACAATGTTGGAACCAAACAAGATAGTCTATGGCTCTTAATGAATCCTTTGATCAAGGAGCTTTTCTAATTCAGCCTTCACTAAAGAGAGCCATATGAGGGTGCATTTTCCAACTGTCAATTGCCCACACCGGAGCTATGGACAAATGATGCATAATGAGATTAGTGTCCAACCCTGGCATGTCTGAGTATGTCCATGCAAAGTTAATTTCCTTCTTTTGGAGGAACTCAGTATAGGCTTTCTTTTCTTCAGGTGATAGAGATTTAGCCAAGTGTACAATTTTTGGAACTTCCTCTATGCCCAAATTAACAGCTTCTGTAGGTTCAACCAATATCGAAGGATCTGCCCCGAAATAGCTAGAGACTATCAAGTTCTATCCGTAGGTGCCTTCCGGGAGGTTTTCACCTTTGACACGCTTCTTTATTTTTATTTTTTTGGTTCCTATAATCGCCACAGTAGGTTTTCGCCATCGTAACTTTATTCTTTTTCTTTCTTTATCTTGTGACTAAGGTACTTGATGTCGTTCTGCTACATCGGGTAGTCGTTCAATCGGTGAAAGACTACAGGTTCAATGGCATTTAGATAGCAGGTGATCTCATAGTCATTATGAAATGTCAAGAGTTGAGGCTCTTGGTACCGTTGAGACCAATCAATATGGTTGGGGTGAACAAGGGGTAGGTTGATGACCGGTTCAAGATTAAGGATATAGGTGGTGTCATCTCTGGTGACTATAGAATTGGAATCTGTCAAGTTTCCCTCTAAAGTGTCTAAATCAGAATTTATCCTAGCAAGCGAAGAATCATCTACTAATGTGACATGTGGGTTCCAATCTTCTAATCTAACACATGACTCGTCAGTTACATCAGGTTGAGAACTATAAGCGTGGACAACATCCATATCCAAGTCAACTGTTGCATCTGAGAGTGAATCCCATTCAAACTCATGAGAGTCTATTTCTGAATTATTGTTGGAGCCTCGTGATGTAGAAGCCTCAAGATTTGGAAGAGGCTCCTCTCCTCTAGCAATTTGCTCAATCACAAAATTATCTGAATTATCACCATCCATTGCAGTTGGGATGGAGACACTATCCATAGTCAATCTTGAATTCATATAGTCACTATCTATTGCAAATGAGATAGGAGGACTATCAATTATTAAATCTCTTGAATCTTCCCAAAGGAGATTTGTTGAAGGTACCTAATCATATGTTATGTCTTGTTGATTGGTCAAATATGGTACATATTCTGTGTCATCTTTACTATCCCGCCTATTAGAAATGGGGACAATGCATTTATTGTTGTTCATAAAGCCTAGGCCAATCGGTTTCTTAGACTTACGTGCAAAAAGATCATGATTGAGTGGTTCGGCTCTAGCATCTAACCTGTGACTAAGAGAGCCATATCCTGGATAACCCATCTTCTTGACAAAAGTATATCCTCTCCCATAGGACTTAGGAGAGGGGGAGAAATTTTCATTGTGCTGGTATTTCTCCTCTTTGTATATCCAATCTCGAACAACTACTTCCTCTTTTTCATCTTGTATTGGTACTGAGGATTCAACAAACTTGTCAAATAGTGTCATTGCTGAAGATGATGGTTTCATCTCCTATGAAGGCTTTCCATATGTCCTAGGGGAAACATGCATCTTTGCAAAAGAGTCAAGTTGATAACCCCCCATGCCAAGGTCTACTGACTTAAATTTGTTTTGGATAACTGCTTAAAATTGTTTACAATCCTCTGCCTGGCTAAGAGGACAAGGAACATTAGCCGAGATTGAGTTAATTGATAAGGTGTTATCCCCTGGTATGCAAATTTCTGTTCCATTGTAGGGGAACTTAACACACTGGTGGTAGGTAGACGACACTGCCTGCATATCATGAATCCATGGTCTACCCAGTAAAATGTTGTATGAAAGGGGTCCAGTATCAACAATTTGAAACAAGATATCTTTTTCAACTGGGCCAATCTTGACAGGAAGGACAACCAACCCCTTAGAACTTTGTTCTGCCTCATCATAGGTCTTTATGGTGATCTTCTTTCTAGTTTCGATCACTTGCTCTGAATAGCCCAAAGTTTTTAACAAATTCAAAGTACAGATATTTAACCCAACACCCCCATCAATCAACACGCGCCTGACACAGGTTTTATGAATCATGACTTCAATGTGAAGGGCAAGATTGTGTGGATGGCTTAGGGATTTGTCATCATCTTCAGAGAAAGAGAGGTAATGTGGGCTAGTAATGTGATTCACCATGCCTTGGAATTGGTCTATATCAATGTTGTTGGGGACATTTGCTGTGCGCAAAGCGTCCTCAAGGATCTGCTTATGTCTAGGGGACAACTCTAGAAGCTCTAAGATTGAGATTTGTGCTGGAGTTTTCTGTAACTGATCTACAAGATTGTAGTTTGGTTTGAGAGCAGTGGCGGACTTTATAGTGACATTCTTGGATGCCACTTGCTTGGATTTGTTGGATGGACCTGAACTAGCCCGAGAATAATAGGGCTTGACTCGGTAATGATTATGGGCTTGAAGATAACCTAAAATGAGGACCTCTCAGCACCACAATAGGTTGGTTGTCAAAAATAGGGGGAGAGTCATAACCATGCGGTCCTTACTCCTTATCATATTAACACTTGGCTCCACAACTTCAAGCATGTTTATCACATTTTCTGCCGCTGTATAGGTGTAGTTGATTGCAGCTTTGCCATTCTATGATTTAGAGGTTTCCCCCTTGTCGTAATTAGGCAAAGGTTCCTTAAAAGCCTTATGATCAGCATTGGTATTTAGCCATCAACTTGAAGCTTTCCACTTTCTATAAAATCTTGGATGATATGTTTTAATTCTCCAACAATTTTCAACAAGATGGCTAAAAATATTATGAAATTTACACGCTCTTGTCATCCCACCAATGCTTTAGATCCGAATGTGAAATTTGCAAGATCCCGAGGATGTGCCAAGTTGTTAGCAAATGAGAGTTTTGAGAATATCCTCATGAGTCACCCAATTTGGCAAATTGCCGCTTCTGGTTTTTGGGCCTCTCCTGATATCTTGGTTTACTTTCTTGTTGTGGAGGTGCATTAAGCTTCATTGCTTGCACAGCCTTAGTCAAATTAAGAACACTTTGATCTCTTGATTGGGAAGAATCCATAACTCCATCATTGAAAACTTGTTTGTTTTTGTTCCAATTGTTGTTCTTCCCTTTATCCTTATTATTGTGTTGACCATTGTTGGTATTATTGTTATGTCTGGTCAAAATGCCTTGTTCTTTAGAACATCCTCAATGCGGCATGCAGTTTCAATCATGGTATCAAAGGAAGTGAAGACTATCTTTTTGATCTCATATCTCATTTCAGGCACCAAATTACTAACAAGTATGTCAATCTTTTCATCCTCATGGATCGTCCTAGGATACCGAGAGCATTGTCTCCTCCACCTTTGCAAGAAGGTAACAAAGGATTCCCCCTGATTTTGTTTCAAGTTAGAACCCAATATAGTAAATGTATCTTGATAGATTATATGCTGGGCGTTGAACGACCCATGAACAAGTTCTCTAAAGTTTTGACAGAGGAGTGATATTGAAACTATCCATTGCTTGTCCTTAAGACTCCTTAGGAACAACCTCATCAAATAGGAGTCATCCTGATGGAATCTAAAGCCTCATAGTATGGAATCGATGCAATATGGTCGTGGTGGATCACCAACGCTTATCATATTTATCAATAAATTCCACCCTTGAAAATCTTTCATACTCATACTTGTCGAATGGATTAGACAAATTGAGTCTAGTGGAGAATGAGCTCTTAGGTTGCATCATTTTCTCCATCATTTGCTTCATTTGGCGGATTTCTTCCTCTTGAGAGGGATTTTGCTTTTGTATTTTGTTGTCCACATCAAAATTATAAGGGACTCTGGCACCCTTGTTGATTAGACTTTCCAAGAAACTTATCTTTGTTTTGTTCCAAATACCTCTCCACATATTGTTGGAAGATAGGCTCTTGTTGTATTCGCATGAAGTCTTGAGTATCAAAGTCATAATGTGAGCTACCACCTCCATGTTGGGAACTAGGATGTACATGTTGGGAGTGTGGTCTTGAATTTTTGGGAGGAGTTTGCCTCCTATAGTGAGCATACTGCGAGGCCCTTCTTCCTCTAGGACTAGGAGATCTCGAAGGGGTCCTTGACCGCCTTCTACTTCTTGGTGTTCTGGAAGGGGTGGAGGGAGGAGAATATGTCCACCGTTATAGCACCCTTGTATTGTATTGTTTGTTTAATTGGTGGCTAACTTCCTATCTGCCCTCTTGAGCGAGTTTCCTTTGTACTTCCAATACAGCTTGGCTCTCTTCCTCAAGTTGTCTAAACTTTTCTTGCTTTGCAGCTTGTTCATCTAGAAAGGCTTTCTTTTCGCGTTCAATTCTTTTGAGCCTATCACTTGTGAACCTTGAGGTATGTTGAAGTGGTGAGCTTGGTCTAGACTGTTTGAACAAGTCATTGGTATACGTTGTATTGACATGAGCATCACGAGGTTCATTGTCTTGGTCTTCGTGTTGTGACCATTGTTCTTGGTGAGCTCGTCTCTTATACCTTTCATCCCATTGATGGGCATCCAAATATCTTGCATTAATGAGGGGTGAACTAGGTTGATCATCATGAGAAGAATTTCCAAATATCATGTTGTTTCTGTGTTGTTCATAGATATCATCAAGATTTTGATCCATGGCTTCCCTCTCCCATCGAGTGACAGTATAACTCATATCCATACCTAAGTGGGAAGGTGCTGAGGGGGTACTCAAGTCACTAAAATGGTTCTTTGGGTCAAAATAGGTTTCAGACTGACTCCTAGGTGACTGGTCAAATATTGGTTCCTTTTCCTTTCTCTTTTGACGAGTCTGAACTGGGGGTAGTTGGTTAAAGACTATCTGAGGTCACTTTCCTTGGCTCACTTGATATCTTGTTGTGACTGACATGAAAGGGAGAGTTCAAGTAAACAGACAATTCTAAGAAACGTCAATACCAGACTAGGATAGTAAAAGTTTTCTTCTTTTTTGAGAGAGATGGTGAAATAGAATTGTTGCAAATAGGTGCAAACCAACACTGCCACAGAGTTGCTCAATTCTTGGGTGAACACTCTAGCACATATGGATCAGGAGGATGACTTACACAAAGTGTACTGAGTTTGAATTGTATGAAAATGGGTGGACAAGGAGACTACTAGCACTCTCCAAGTGTGTTATCAAAGAGTCTAAAAAATTATCTATTTGACAGGAACAATTCTTAATTTGCCAATCTTAAGCAAAATCGCTTATGAGATCAAGGATCACTAATTCAAAAGGTCGACACATAAACCCTAAATACAGAACAGGTCTCTAAAACTGGGACAAGTCACCTAATCAAAGAACTCAGTATTTCAGTTTGTTGTTTGTTTTCAAAGATCAAGTAAGTATATCAACAGATTTTGATCAAGCACATAGGTTTCAATCAGACAAGTTGTGATACAAAAAGTAGTCGATAACAGATCTATCAAGGACAAAGCAACTTGATAGTATCGGGGGAGTCTTGTTTGAAGATGTTTGGACAATGTTTAAGACTCAAAAATAAACACATAGCTATCCCTACCAAAGAAAATGGTGAGAAGTCAAAACCTTTGCCCCATTGCTTATGCGCATACGTGCACCTCACACAGCCGTGTCACCCCCTAGAGGGCGCCCATGTTTTTGGTGTTTCCAAGGACTCAACAGTGTATGTTCAAAGGTTACCCTCGGTGGCAGGGCCAAAGGTCGAACCGCCTCCAAACGCCCGTATGCCTAAGATGGGAATCAGGTATGATCAACATTAATGAGAGACTCTTCCCTCCTGTGTCAAAGATTATGACTTCTAGGTGAACCGTAGGCAACTAACTAAGAGGTTTTACTACTGCTCACACAACCTTCGTGCCTCCTCGACACAGCTCTGCTTCAGCCACACCAACACCAAAATCACACACCGCAAGGTGGCTCGAGCGGCGCCAAAGGGTAATAAATGTGCTTTTCCATGATGATCGCCCAAGTAATGGAAAAGAAGCTACATGGTCTTGGGAGTCTCTTAGACTCAACAAGACGCTCATTACAGTGAGGTGGAATCACCGACTTGCTAGTGTGCACTCACTTGGGTCAGTTCCTGAGGTTCCAATCCTCCGCGCCCTCTAAAGGTGACACTAGACATGGCTCAGATTCGGGTTTCTGATTTTTTGATTCTCCCAAAAGAAGAAGAGCATACTTCTCTAGCCCGTCTCTTTACCCAAACACGCTAAACAACCTTAATCACTGAGCTAGTTTCACTTCACCAAATCCACACGCTTTTGGGTTTCTGATTCTCTCAATGAGAGAAGAGCATAATCCCCTGACGAGTGAAAGTGCTAAAGATTCACTACCTTGCTTCGCTCCCTAAGAGTTCGTCATATTAGTAAGATCATCAGGAGCCTGGATTTGTCCATGGTCATCACCTCCATGTAACAAAGAGCCAAATTCCCTACTCACTATCGAAACTCCTAAGAATTTTAACGAAGCCCTAATTAGACTATGTGAATTGAAAAGCAGGAAAACAAACACAATGTTTTTTTAAATAAGATCTTTGACAAGCGTAAGTGTTTGTTTTCAAGTCTTTGTCACGCGTCCTGCAATCAAACCGTTAGTGTGTTTCAAGTTCTCTGACTGGTGTCCTGCAGAAACTGTTATGCTGTGAAAAAAAAAATTCAGAAGAACCAGAAGAACAAAAGTTGGAATCTATCAAAAAAAAGAGATTAATTAAAAATCTAATTTAATCTAGTCAAAATTTAATCTAAAAAGAATTAGTTAACAAAACTAAAGTTAAACTAAATTAATCTAATACTAAACTAAAAATTTAAAACAAAACTAATCTAAATTAATAAAATTAAAAATCTAATCTAAATTAAAAAAAATTAAAAAATTCCTCTTGGATCTTAAAAAAAACTCCTGATTGCACGTTTCCCAAGAAAATAACTCAAAAGATAAAGGCTGAGTTTTGACAAATAAATCAGATACCTGGTAAAATTTTTGCAAAAAATAGGTCTGATATCTGAGAAGAGGGCAGAACCAGCTTTCCAACGCCTATTTGTTTTCGAAAAACAGAGCCAGGATGCAAAAGTTATGCCTTCCAGAGTGAAAACAACAACTTCTGGATTTGACAGGCGAAAAATGTATCAAAATGGAAAAATCAGAAAAAAATACTAGTACCACTGGAACGGCGTCGGAAGCAGCTTTCTGACGATATCTCGTTTTTGAAAAACGGAGACCATATGCTCAAGATATGACCATTTTACTAAATATGCTCATTTAGGCTTTAAACCAAATTTTTTATTAATTTAAAGATGAAAAAAATTAATAAAATATTTAGCTGAACCTTCATGCACGAAAATCGAGGTAGCACAGAAATCAAAATGGTACAGAAATCGATGTGTCCGTACGGATCCGTACGGATTTTTTCTGGCAATTGTTTTGAAATTTTTCAAAACACTAAAAAATTAATTTTCAGCAAACCCTATCATATTTTATATGAAAATAGGGGTTTTTGGGCCTTCTGAGCACATCTATGGAGTCCGTTTTGCACTAGCATGCACTGTTTGAGAGATCAAAGTCAAAATTTCTTAAAAAAATGATGAAAAACCATGGTGGGTGCCAAAATGTATAACTGAAAATATGTTATACTTCTATGAATCCTTGCATGCAAGGATACTCAATAATGAGTCCTTGCAAATCAATTCACAGCTCTCTATCCGAGAAGAGCAGGGATTGATATTGTGGCCCTCAGATTGACCCTGTTACCCCTGCAAATAGCACGAGAGATTCAAAGAAGCAAGAATGCCAATCTCCATGAATCCTGTTTCTTGCAATGCAACAATGAAAAAACTAATCTAAATGATGAAATGCAATAAACAAACTAATTTATTGAAATTAAATTGATCTACATGCAATGCCATAAATGAATTATTTTGCAAATTAATCTAATATGAAGATTAAGCTAAAATGTAATATTAAACTATATGCTCTAAAACTAAGATGCTTATAAAATCAAACTAATGTGTAATCTCAAATGATAAAATTCAAGAAAATTTGTAGCATAAGTCTGATGTAAAAATTCGTGATCTTCTTTTAAATGAGAATGAGAGGGTTCATTTTATAGGCAAAGTGGAATTGAAGCAAATTGAAGCAATGTGGGATAAATAGAAAATAGAAACAAATCTTGATTGGAATTCTTTTTAGTTTATTTCCCTTTTAACTGATTTGTTTCCATTTTTTCATCACAGGATATTCTTGAGAGGATATTTCATTTATTTTATTTAATTTAAGATGATAATATCTCTTTTAATAAAATAAAATAAGATTATGTAATTTAGAAATGAATATTAATAAATAAATAAAATTATTTAATTAAAAATAGATTTAATTAAATAGCATCATTTACAAGTAATATTAACTTCAATTAAATAACATTATTTTATTTATTAAAGGGATTTATTTCTTTTGATTAAATAAAATTACTGAAGCATTCAAACCTTAGGGAAAATTGAAACATTTGAAATAGTTATGAATTGATTAAGAAATTTGATTTGAAAATGCGACAATCATTGATTCATAAAGTTGATGTTGACAAATTAAATAAATGGGGCCCAAAGTCTAGGTGACCATTTTAGGTTGCATACACTATAAAGGTGGAAAAACATATAATGGATGAGGTGGATAAACATGGGATGGATGAGGTGAAAGTGGGTGGAACTAGAAGAGTAATACTAGAATTTTGTGAAATAGGATTTTGCATCGATTCTTGTATTCCTTTAAGGGTGACTTTTGGTGTTCCTTTGGTGAAAGAGGATGGATGGGTGTTGGTTGAACATGGAAGACATTTTGGTTTCCATTGTTAATAGAGGAAACAAATAACACAAAGGGTGACATGACTTGGGTATAAGTTTCAATGGTGGCTTGGATGGTGTTTAGGATCTCTGGGAATCTACTTACAGGACACATGATCATGGATTTTATGTGATTGTTAAAGTAGTTGGCAAGGAGAAATTAAAAAATATCTTAAGGTATGAGATGGAAGATGGAGGATATGGTAGGCTCATCTTGATCCATGGTTTTAGGTAGGTTTATGGTTTTTCTTGTTTGATTAAGATTTAGATCTTGAATACAGATTCACATATAGAAGATCATACACACCTCCAAGCATATATACATTCTAATCAAATATGGTCTATTGGATGTTGTGGTTGTGTTGTTGATATGTGGTTTTCATTGATGTCAACACTATTAGCATTAGTGCATTTGAAGTTGTATATGTCGAGGATATTGAGAAAATTGTAATGGAATAAGTTGTAGGTTGTTAGTGGTGAAGTGATGTTCTATCTGTCAGTAAGTTCTGTACGTTGTTGATTAGAGGTTGTGGAATAAAGTGTTTCTTGTTGAGTATATCTAGTTTATCCATGTTGAGTTTCAGAGATTTGCGTGAAGATTTAATCGAGTTATAAAGATTTTCATTTTGACAGTTTTTCTGTTACTTCAGTTTGTGTTCCTGAATAAAGATTATGTGATTCTAGTTAGTTCAGTTGCTACGGATGCCTCTCTGGTGATTCATGATGCTTGTGGATGTTTCTAGATCATGCTCTATCTGTGTTGCACGTTCACGTTGATCGTTGTGCTCGTGATATGAGATTTTATCTTGAGTGTTCATGTTTTTCATGTTCTTGGCCAACAAGGTGTTGAAGCGTGTTGTGGATCTTTGAGGAGAAATTAATTGAAGTGTTTTTGTGTTGGAGATGTTGATTTGGGTCTTCACTATGTTGTGGCCAACCTTGGTTGATTCACATTGAAAATTATCTATTCTTTTGGGCCGATAGTTTGTATTCACTTTATTATTTCTTTGTGGCCGATTTATAGCGATGTAATTTCATGTTGTGGATATATAAGAGTGATTGTTTATTTGAATTGAAGTGTGTGATTATAGAGAGCCCGAAGGTGTGCTTGTGTATGAGATGTGGGAATAATGTCCCAATCATTCGAAGGCAGAGCATAGTGTGAAGAAGAGTGAAGAAGTGTTCATGTGATTAACTGGAACTGTAATAAGGCATTAGCAAATGCTATTTTCTTAGTTCAAAATCTGGATGGTTGTTATCCGAATGTCTTTGTAAGATAGTGTGTCTTCCTTTGTATTTGAGTAGTGAGCTCTAGGCAGTGTGCCTGAATGCATGTGCATTCCCTATTTATTCTTCTTATACTTTTAATAGGGTATAATCTTGTGGACTCACCTCCACTGTGGTTTTTCACCTAACAGGGTTTCCACGTAAAAAATCTTGGTGTTATGTATATTTTTGATGTGTTGTTGATTCATGCTTTCATTGATATTGATTAGATCTATGAATAAGGATTAATAAGTTTAATTAGTTTGAAATTTGGTGACAAATGATTCACCCCTCCTCTTAGTTTTCTTCCCTTGTGTTGCAAACAATCGGAATTAGAGCTTAGTTCCTTAGAAGAATCTTAACAACTTGAGGTGATCTGGGATGGCGACATACAAGAAGGATAGTCTAAGATTTGATGGAACAAATTATTATTTGTGGAAGACTCAAATGGAGTACCATCTGAGATGCATTGGTGAACCCTACTGGAGCATTACAAGTAATATGTATGTTATTCCATAGAATGGTCCTACTACTTCCATTGAGATTAGGGATGTTGAGTATAATATTAGGGCTAAGGAAACATTGTTGAGTGCTTTGACTGATACTAAGATGACTAATGTTATGAATCTGAAGACTGCTTATGAGATCTGGAAAAAGTTGGAAACTTTGTATGAAGGTGATGCTAATGTGAAGATTGCTAAGTTGCAGAGTCTGAAAGGAAAATATGAAATGTTGAGAATGGGTGATGATGAAAATGTTACTACTTTCATGCAAAGAGTGAATGAACTTGTGTGTGGTATTAGATGTGCTAGTGGAATGTTGGAAGAGTTATAAATTGTTGCTAAAGTGCTTAGATCCTTTCCTACTGCTTATAAAGTCAAAGCTAGTACTATTGAAGAACTTTGGACTGTAAAAAATATAACCAAAGATATGTTGGTGGGTAAGTTGATTGCTTTTGAGTTGAGCAAATTTGGCGATGCCCTTCCTAAGGTTGAATCTGCATTTAAGGTTGCTACTTCTGGAAGAGATAGACAAAGATATGATCCGGGTGAGAGTTCATCTAGAAAGACATTCAAGTATGAGGATGAAATCAAACAGATTGAAGAAGAAGAAAGAGAGTTGGAAGAGCTGGAAGCACTTATTATCAAGAGAGTACCGAGAGGAAAAGGTAAGTATGAAGGAAAATTTCCTCTTAAATGTTTTTCTTGCAACAAGATAGGTCATTTTGCATCAAGGTGTCCGGAAAGAGTTTCTAAACCAAGACATAACAAGCAGAAATTTCAAAAGAAGTGTTACTATGCTACTAATGAAGGTGTGACAGATGATGAATCTGATAAAGGAAATAGAAGTGATGACGAATGGGTGTTTATTTCTATTAAGGAAAATAATCTTGTGTCTACTAAATTTGCTAGTTGTACAAATGTGGAGAAATCCCTAGCTGCTCGAGTTGAAGAAAAAGATGAATGGGTAATTGACAGTGGATGTTCACATCATATGACTGGAGACAAAAGTAAGTTTGTAAGCATGGAAAAGTATGACGGTGGTGTTGTGAGATTTGGTGATAACATAGCTGGTGTGATCTGTGGAAGAGGATGCATTTCTCTTGATGGTAAGAATAATACTGATGATGTCTTGTATGTGGAAGGTTTGAAGCATAATATTTTAAGTGTCAGACAGATGGTTGATAAGGGTTACAATCTTTAGTTCAAGGATGGAAAGTGTAGAATATTGGGATGTTCTAGAAATGTGATTACATCAAGTACAAAAACAAGAGGTAATATCTTTCATTTGAATGCTGCTAGTAAAATTTGTTTGATTGCTCAAGTTGATGAAAGTTGGTTGTGACATAGGAGAATGCGTCATGTTAACTTTGATAACATTGTCAAGATAAGTTCTACTAAGGATGTGAGAGATATACCTAAGTTGGTGAAACCTACTAATGCCATTTGCAAGGAATGTCAGTTCGGAAAACAAACTAGAATTTCATTTCAGAGCAAACAACATTGTTCAAATGAATTGTTGGAGCTTGTGCATACTGATTTTTGTGGTCCCTCTAGAATCAGAAGTTTACAACGTTACAGGTATTTCATGTTGCTTATTGATGATTATTCAAGAATGATGTGGGATACTTTCTTAAGAGAGAAATCTGAAGTACTGGAAAAGTTCAAGATATTTAAAGTTATGGTTGAGACAGAGATAGGTTTGAAGATTAAATGTCTGAGATTAGATAGAGGTGGTGAATTCACTTATGGTGAGTTTAATTCTTTTTGTGAAGAACATGGAATAAAGAGACAATTATCTGAACCACAGACCCCTCAACAAAATGGAGTTGTGGAAAGGAAGAACATAACAGTTCAAGATGTTGCTAGAACTATAATGCAAAAGGAAATGTTCCTCATATCTACTGGAGAGAAGCTATGAATACTGTTGTGTATATTCTCAACCGGGTACAAATCAAAGGTGATACTGGTAAGACCCCTTTTGAGCTATGGATTGGTCATAAGCCTATTGCTAGATATTTCAAAATATTTGGGAGTAGATGCTATATCAGAAGAGATGAAGATATAAGAAAGTTTGATGCTAGGATTGATGAAGGAATATTTTTGGGTTATTCTACTAAAAGCAAGGCCTACTGGTGTTACAATAAAAGATTGAAGAAAATGGTTGAAAGTGCAAATGTTAAGGTTGATGAAGACATTGCTAGACCATCCAGAACTTGTGAGTATGACTCTGATGATTAGAATGATAGTACAAAAAAAGGTCAGACTTCAAATCAAGTTCAAATCATTTCGATGAATCAAGAAGATCAAGACGAAGAAGAAAATAGTGAAAGAGTAGAAGAGAGATCAGAAGAGCCTAAAATTCAAGAACGTTCTAAGACTCTAAGGTATGTAAGATTGAATCATTCAAAAGATCAAATTATTGGTGACAAGAAACTAGGAGAAGAATTGCGGAAGAATATTGCTTGATTTCAAAGACTGAGCCTACTAGTGTGAATGAAGCGTGCAAAGATGAACACTGGGTTGAAGCAATGAAAGAAGAGCTACAACAAATTGAGAAAAATGATACATGGATTCTTGTTCCTAGACCTAAGTATAAAAATGAATTTGGAACCAAATGGGTCTTTAGAAACAAATTGAATGAGCAAGTGAAGTGGTTAGAAACAAAGCAAGACTGGTTTGCAAGGGATATTCTCAAATGGAAGGAATTTATTTTGAAGAGACTTTTGCCCCTGTTGCTAGAATTGAAGCTGAGACTGTTTCTTGCTTATGCTACTTACAAAGACTACAAGGTTTATCAGATGGATGTCAAGTCTACTTTTCTAAATGGCGAATTGGAAGAAGAAGTGTATGTTGAGCAACCTGATGGATTCTAGTTGACTGATAAGGAAGATATGGTGTGTCGATTGAAGAGAGCATTGTATGGACTCAAGCAAGCCCCTAGAGCTTGGTGTGCCAGATTTGATAAATATTTGTTGAAGCTTGGATTTAACAAAGGTATTGTTGATAACAATTTGTATTTCAAGAATGATGATAAAGATTTGATTGTGGAAGTTTTTTTTTATGATATCATTTTTGGAGGAGATGATAGTTTGTGCATGAAGTTTGCTAATGAGATGCAGAGTGAGTTTGAGATGTTAATGATTGGAGAGATGAAATTCTTTTTGGGATTGCAAATTACTCAGTTAGATAAAGGGATCTTTATATCTCAGTCCAAGTATGTGAAGGAATTGTTGAAGAAGTTCGATATGGAAGATTCAAAGCTAGTTGGTACACCTATGGTGATTGGATGCAAGTTGACAACATAAGATGATTCTCCGAAGGAAAATAAAACTAGATACAAATCAATGATTGGTGGATTGCTTTATTTGACTCAAAATAGGCCTGATATCATGAATTCTGTATGTATTGTTGCAAGATTTCAAGCTAATCTAAAGGAATCTCATGTGACTGCTGTGAAGAGAATTTTTAGATACTTGAAAGGGATAGTTGATTTTGGTCTATGGTATGCTAAAGATGACGATCTTACCTTGAGTGCCTTTACTGATGCTGATTGGGCAGGAGATGTGGATGACAGGAAAAGTACTAGTGGTGGTGCATTTTTCTTGGGTAAGAAGCTAATCTCATGGTTGAGTAAAGAGCAGAATGTCATTTCTTTATCTATTGCAGAGGCTAAATACATTGTTGTTGCTAACAATTGTACTCAAGTATTATGGATGAAGCAAATGCTGAAGGATATTAGAGTTGTATATGATGAGCCTATTTATATATTCTGTGATAATTCAAGTGCCAATAACATTTCTAAGAATCCGGTGCTGCATTCAAAAACCAAGCATATATCTAGCAAGTTTCACTTTTTGAGAGAAAAGGTAAGTGAAAAAGAAGTTAGACTGGAGTATGTGCCTACTAAGGAGCAGATTGTAGATATCTTTACAAAGCTGTTGCCTAAGGATACTTTTGAGTTTCTTAGAGGGAAGTTAGGGGTGATTACCCCTCCTAATTAGAACTAAGGACACATTGTGTTGCATCAGTCTATGCATTTCATAGTCATATCTTGTTTCAGATTGATGTTGTGGTGGCTACTACTCAAGGGGAGTAGTCAGATGGTTCAAAAATTCAGATATGTGGTTTAGAGCTTAGAGATCTTTGTGATTGATGTCAAATGGGGAGAAGAGTCATGTGAAAAACTAGTGATTATCTGGGGAGAAGAACCTTGTGGGGAGAAGATCATGTGATAGAGTTGAGGAGAAAATAAGTCAAATCCTAAGGGGGAGTAAGTGTCAGGAGTTAGTTGTGTTGATGGTGTTTTTCACATCATGTGTTTCCATCAATGCCAAAGGGGGAGATTGTTGGATATTGTGGTTATGTTGCTGATATGTGGTTGTCATTGATGTCAACACTATTAGCATTAGTGTATTTGAAGCTGTATATGTAAAGGATATTGAGAAAATTGTAATGGAATGAGTTGCAGGTTGTTAGTGGTGAAGTGATGTTCTGTCTATCGGTAAGTTCTGTACATTTTTGATTAGAGGCTATGGAATAAAGGGTTTCTTGTTGAGTATATCTAGTTTATCCATGTTGAGTTTCAGAGATCCATGTGAAGATTTAATCGAGTTATGAAGATTTTCATTTTGACATTTTTTTTGTTACTTCAATTTGTGTTCCTGAATAAAGATCATGTGATTCCAGTTAGTTCAATTGCTGTGGATGCCTCTCTGGTGATTCATGATGCTTTTGGATGTTTCTAGATCATGCTTTATTTGTGTTGCACATCCGTGTTGATCGTTGTGCTCGTGATCCAAGATTTTCTCGAGTGTTCATGTTTTTCATGTTCTTGGCCGACAAGGTGTTGAAGCGTGTTGTGGATCTTTGAGGAGAAATTAATTGAAGTGTTTTTGTGTTGGAGATGTTGATTTGGGTCTTCACTATGTTGTGGCTAACCTTGGTTGATTCACATTGAAAATTATCTATTGTTTTGGGCCGATAGTATGTATTCATTTTATTATTTCTTTGTGGCCGACTTATAGCGATGTAATTTCATGTTGCGGATATATAAGAACGATTGTTTCTTCGAATTGAAGTGTGTGATTGTAGAGATCCCAAAGGTGTGCTTGTGTATGAGATGTGAGAATAATGTCCTAATCATTCAGAGGCAGAGCAGAGTGTGAAGAAGAGTGAAGAAGTGTTCATGTGCTTAATTGGAACTGTAATCAGGCATTAACATATGCTATTTTCTCAGTTCAAAATCTGGATGGTTGTAATCTGAATCTCTCTATAAGACAGTGTGTCTTCCTTTGTATTTGAGCAGTGAGCTCTAGGTAATGTGCCTGAATGCATGTGCATTCCCCATTTATTCTTCTTATACTTTTAACAGGGTATAATCTTGTGGATTGACCTCCACCGTGGTTTTTCCCCTAACAGGGTTTCCACGCAAAAAATCTTGGTGTTATGTGTATTTCTGATGTGTTGTTGATTCATGTTTTCATTGATATTGATCAGATCTGTGAATAAGGATTAATAAGTTTAATTAGTTTGAAATTTGGTGACAACTGATTCACCCCCCCTCTCAGTTGTCTGCCCTTGTGTTTCCAACATGGTCTTCAATGGTATCTTTGGATGTTTGATAAATACACAAACACAAATAGTTTGTATGGCAGTGAAATGACTTGCTACAATGAGCACTTTCTATTATGTAGACTGTAACAATGTATTGAAGTTCACCTTCAAGTTTTATAACAACCCTTAGTTTGAGAAAACATTCCATTTCAATATCTTCATATGTTTGGAATAGAAAAAACACAAAATAGTTGCAAGTTGGAAAACACAATGGGTTGTGACTCACTTCTCAATTCCTATTCAATGAGCACTTTATGTTTTTTAGACTATAACAAGACAATGTATTGAAGTTCACCTTCATATTTTATAACAACCCTTAGTTTGAGTAAACATTGCATTTGAATATCTCCATATGTTTGGAATAGAAAATGCACATAATAGTTATAGGTTGCAAAACACGGTGGGCTTTGACTCACTTCTCAATTCTTGTTGAATGCTCAAGGGTGTAGAGTTCGGGGTGGAGTTGCAGTGTGGGGGATAGATAAAAGTAACTAGATGGAGGTGGGGGTTGACTAACTAATTGGCTTGTTGCATGTAGAGGGTTATGCAAGAGTATGTGGGTTGCAGGTTGTATAGCACATAGTGTTTTCCAACATCCAATTATATGTAGAGTATGGTTGTAATGAAAATCTCGTGTTATTTAGACATTAAGAATTTAATGAAAGCCACCTTCAAAATTTATAACTCTTGGGTGGACTAAATTTTGGGTTTCAATTTCATTATATGATGGTAAAAAAAAAGCATTGAATCATTGTAGGTTGGAAAACATAGTGTGGGATGTCAATAGATTCTTTTATGAAACCTGCATAGATTCCAAACATCTCCTCATTTATTCAATATGATGGAAGTTGATAGACTTCTCCCTTCTCCCAGTACAAGGGCTATGGTAGAAAACCCAGCTACCACTCTCTTATTCTTATGTAAAGCATTACCTTTCATATGTTAATTCCAAAATTTTGCAAATATTAATACTTAAAATGAAATTTTAATCTTGCATTGCCTTTTGAAGGGAACCAAGTCGAGGAACAAGTGTATTGTGATGTTCATCTTTTGTTAACGCTTCGAGCTTGCACATTTGTAGCCTTTTTTCCACTCTAGCAACCAATTTAGTCAATGTAAGGTGCTCATTTTTGTGATGTCTATTTTCAAAAAGAGAAAGATCAAAGGACTTCAAGTGTAGGCAAGATTTCAAATGTGAAAGCCTCTTTTCCAATGGCAACCATGTTGTAATTTTTGCTTCAATTATTTCTAGCATGTTTTGACGAATAACACACTCAAACTCTGCCTCAGATAATGCATGAAGGTGCCTTAACAATTCACCTCCTCGCTTGTGACTTCCAACTTCTCATGAGCAAGAAGAATCTCTTTAGTCAATACATTATCTATCTCATTCACTTTGGTTTGCTTCTTCCCAAGTGTTTTTAGAGTAGATTCCTTTTCATAACATACTTTCTAGTACATCCTCTTATTTTTTATTACTAGCATCTCATAGAATTCTCATAATAATTTTTTTTGGGTTTTTGTCTAATTTGTTGCAGGTAAATGGATAGAGTTTTGAATTTATTGAATAATTTTATGTATCTTTGCAACTACTTTTTCCCCAACTTTGAGAGTGTATTTATGATTACATAATTCATATGTTTCTTTTAACAAGTTATTTACAACAAGTGTATTTATGATTACATAATTCATATGTTTTAGATAAGAATTTCATGTCTCCACCCAACCGATTCTCTTTTTCCTACTTAGATCTGGTTTTACAATAGTAAGTGGGTTGCAGTTTTTATAATACATAGTGTTTTCCAATTTGTAGTTTTAGAAAACTGTATTAATGTAACTAAGACCTTTTGTTTTCATAAATACATTGTGATATTTATTTATTTTCTGAAGTAGTGGATGAAGTAGTAGTTGGAGAATTTTTATTTTTTTCTACATGCCTACAACACTATCTGTTATTAATGTTTTTTCCTTTTTTGATAGTAGAACTGAAGATGTTGAGCACAAGGATAAACATCAACCAACTTCTCAGCGACTCTGAGCAAAAAAATGGTAGTGTGTTCACGAAAAATAGGATGCATTGTACTTTTAAATTCAATTGTGAGTCTGTTGAGAATGCAATTTGCAAGATCAACAAATTTTCAATGCTGATGGAACATACACTCCGCTATTTTAGGGCTAACATAGCATGCGACTTCCTCTCTAACTCTATGGACTTGCTCAAAAGCTGAACTCTGCTCCACATTTTGCGTGTAAATTATGTGTGGAATTCTGTGGTCAATACAACACAACTGGACAAAACATTCGAAAGGTATGATGTTGATGGGGGTGTATACCCCATCGGTGGCATCTTTACATGTTCCTTGCTTCAATCATCCTTAGATGTTAGGTGTGTAAGAGTAGCTTTTACCAACAACCTAGAAGATGATGGTCTTGGTTTTTTCAACCATTTAATGCAATTGCATGGTATGTATTGGAGCCACATATTGAAGAAGATATATCGGGGGTGTTTCGTGCCCTTCGCACACTAATAGACCACCCCGTGCCAACACTAATAAGAGATCAAAATCTTATTCAAAATCTTGGCTTAGGATGCCCCCACTATTTGGATCAGGCCAAAAATGAAAATATAGAATCTGATTAGGATCCATCATATGTTTGCAAAGACTAATGTTCAATGAAAGATAATAGCTTCTAATGTATTTTATATTACTGTTTTGAAAGACTGATGTTCATTGTATTATTGTTTTTACTTGCAACTACTGCTTCATCCTCTACTTTAGAAAATAAATAAATATCGTAGTATATTTATGAAAACAAAAGGTATTAGTTACATGAATACTATTTTCTAAAACTATAGATTTTTGAACACTAGGTGTTATAAAAATTGTAACCCACTTATTGTTGTAAAACCAGATCTAAGTGGAGAAAAATAGAATCAGTTGGGTGGAGACATGAAAACATTATCTAAAACATATGAATTATGTAATCATAAATACACTTGTTGCAAATAACTTGTTAAAAGAAACATATGAATTATGTTATCATAAATACACTCTCAAAGTTGGGAAAAAAATAGCTGCAAAGGTACATAAAAGTATTCAATAAATTCAAAACTCCATCCCTTTTCCTGCAACAAATTAGACAGAAACCCAAAAAAAATTGTTATTAGAATTCTATGAGATGCTAGTAACAAAAAATAAGAGGAGAAAGTATGTAATGAAAAAGGAATATGCTCTAAAAACACTTGGGAAGAAGCAGACCAAAGTGAATGAGACAGATAATGTATTGACTGAAGAGGTTCTTCCTACCCATGAGAAGTTGAAGAAGGAGCATGTACAATATGTGCAAGGGGAAAATGGCAATGTAGAAGTGGATTAACTCGAAAGGTTGTTTATTGCATATGAATTTGTGCAAGCAAAGAAAGAGAGAGATGGTGCTATAAGGGGAGTTGAACAAATGAAGCCAAGCATTCTTGAAGTTAGCAATTCCATGGAACAAATACAATTGGAAATGGATGATAAGGAAAAGGCAAAACCAAATGTAAGTGTAGAAAAAGAGAATCAGTTGGGTGGAGGCATGAAAGTCTTATCTGAAAAGGCAGGCAAGTTCTATAATGAGCTTGTCAAAAGAAACATCAGCATAGTCTAATGATAAAGACACTACAAAAACTCACCTAAAAGCAACTGCAAAGGCACATAAAAGTATTCAATAATTCCAAACTCTATCCAAGAGAGGAATGCTACTGTCCCGAGGGTTGATGAGGGAGTAGCTTATCTAAAGCTTGAAGCAAAAGATATGAAAAAGAAGTTAGAATATCATGAAAAGGAATAGCAGGGAGTGTTAAGAGGTAAGAGCAGTGGTGATGAGGAGAAACATATTGATGATCAATTTGTACATGCAAAAGCAATAGATGGAAGTGCTAAAAGTGGAGGAAAAAAATCGAAGACAAAAATTAACCAATTAGAAAAGGAATTAAAAGACAAGAAGAAGTTATCATGGTCAAAAGAAGAGGAGCTTAACACTATTCGAAGAGAGTTGCAATCTAAAAGATAAGAATTTGAGAAAACAAAGCTAGTAATGGAAAGTGTTGCCTATGAAGAAGGGCACATGGAGACATTAGAAAATGAGTGTTTCCAAGAATATGATGTTGTTCCCAAGTTGAAGGATGATATTAGGCTCCTCAAGGCTTGATTAGGAAATGCTCAATTTACCTATAATGGTCTTGCAAAGCATTTTGATAGGTCAAAAGTCAAAGGTGTTGTTGCACAACTTATAAAAGTTAAAGATGCCACAACAATAGCTACATTGGAGGTTGGTGTAGGAGGGAATTTGTGTAATGCGGTAGTGGATATGAAATAGACATGAAAGCTCCCACTTCAAATAGGACATCTACATAGAAGAGTAACAATTATCCATTTAAACAAAATCCAAGCCCATACCATTTCGTCAACAACTCAACAATCAACAGCCAAATTGGTGACCAATAGAAATGTAAGGCTAGCACTATCTCTTGTTTCATATGAAGATGAAATTGAAGCAACTATACAATTTGTATTTCATAGTGCATTAGTTTGCAACAATTCAAATGCTGCAAAGAAGATTGCTTGTCGTAGAGATATGTGATCTCCAACTATAACTCTTGAAGGGGACATTTTTCAGCCAAGTGGTCTTATTGGTGGAAGTCGCAGGTGAGGAGGTGAATTGTTAAGGAAACTTCATGCATTGTCTAAGGCAGCGTCTTAGTTGTGTGTTATTCAACAAAACATGCTAGCAAGAATTGAAGCAGAAATTACAACATGGTTGCCATTGGAAAAGAGGCTTTCACATTTGAAATATCACCTACACCTAAAGTCCTATTAACTTTCTCTTTTTTAAAATAGACATAAAAAAATGAGCACCATACATTGACTAAATTGGTTGCTAAAGTGGAAAAAAGGCTACAAATATGCAAGCTCTAAGCATTAACAAAAGATGAACATCATAATACATGTGTTCCTCAACTTGCTACCCTTCAAAAGGCAATGCAAGATTACAGTTTCATTTTAAATATTAATATTTGAAAAATGTTGGAATTAACATATGAAAGGTAATGCTTTACATAAGAATAAGAGAGCGGTAGCTTGGATTTTCTACCATGGCCCTTGTATTAGGAGAAGGGAGAAGCCTGCCAACTTCCATTGTATTAAATAAATGAGGAGATATTTGGAATCTGTGGAGGTTTCATAAAAGCATTTATTGACATCCCACACCATGTTTTCCAACTTGCAATTATTCAATTCATTTTTTATACCTTCATATGTTTGCAACTCTACCCTGAACTGTACACCCATAAGCATTCAACAAGAATTGAGAAGTGAATCACAACCCACTATGTTTTCCAACCTGTAACTATTATGTGCATTTTCTATTCCAAATGTATGAAGATATTGAAATGCAATGTTTTCTCAAACCAAGGGTTGTTATAAAATATGAAGGTGAACTTCAATACATTGTTTTGTTACAGTCTACAAAACAAAAAGTGCTCATTGAATAAGAATTGAGAAGTGAGTCAAAATCCACTGTGTTTTCCATCCTACAACTATTTTATGCATTTTTTGTTCCAAACATATGAAGATATTGAAATGCAATGTTTACTCAAACTAAGGGTTGTTATAAAATATGAAGGTGAAATTCAATACATTGTTTTGGTATAGTCTACAGAACATAAAACGCTCATTGAACAAGAATTGAGAAGTGAGTCACAACCCATAGTGTTTCCATCTTGCAACTATTTGGTGTATTTTCTATTCCAAACATATGAAGATATTGAAATGGAATGTTTGCTCAAACTAAGGGTTGTTATAAAATATGAAGGTGAACTTCAGTACATTGTTTTGTTACAGTTTGCATAACAGAAAATGCTCATTGAACAAGAATTGAGAAGTAAGTCACAACCCACTGTGTTTTCCAACTTGCAACTATTATGTGCATTTTCTTTTCCAAACGTATGAATATATTGAAATGGAATGTTTTCTCAAACCAAGGGTTGTCATAAAATATGAAGGCAAACTTCAATACATTGTTTTGTTACACTCTACATAATAGAAAGTGCTCATTGAACAAGAATTGAGAAGTGGGTCACAACCCACTATGTTTTCCATCTTGTAACTATTTTGTGCATTTTTTGTTCCAAATGTATGAAGATATTTGAATGGAATGTTTTCTCAAACTAAGGGTTGTTATAAAATATCAAGGTGAACTTCAATACATTATTTTGTTACACTCTACATAATAGAAAGTTCTCATTGAACAAGAATTGAGAAGTAAGTCACAACCCACTGTGTTTTCCAATCTGCAACTATTTGGTGCATTTTCTATTCCAAACATATGAATATATTGAAATGATTTAATGTTTACTCAAACTAAGGGTTGTTATAAAATATTAAGTTGAACTTCAATACATTGTTTTTTTACAGCCTATAGAGTAGGAAGTGCTCATTACATGTGGTTACATTTGTAAGTAAGTTGACATAAATAATAAGACTTGAGGTGGCATTGCCTACCATTATTTGATGGCATTTGACATTGTTTATAATGAAATTTTACATGACAAAAAAAAGTTTCATATGAAATCTACAAGAACATAGTCTTATCTTTTTTTTAAATAAAAGGGGTGAACGCTTTTGACTCAGAGCTATGAACCGGTGAGGTCACAAACAGGGGACCTCATGCCTAATATGAATTGTCAAAAATTACACCCTAATGGGATTCAAACCTTGATGGAAAGATTAACAATACAACCTAACAATCACACCATGCCACTATTGGTAAAAGATCGTAGTCTTCAAACATACCAAAATAATGTAATTCCACACCATAATTGTTCAATAATTACATGATCAAAGAATGAATGAAAAATGACTATTCTCAACCTCTCTCATCCTCTCCTACACTGCCTTTTATGTGGAATTGAGGAGACGCTCAGATAAAATATTATAGGATTCTTTGGGTCCTTGGCATTGATAGTGGGGTGATTCCACTTGCATGGATCCTCGCTGTCATACATGTAACAAGAGGGTTCTAGGAAGCCTCTGCTTTGATCATTTCACTTTCAACACCTTCAACCTGTAGCAAACCCATCAATATACATGACTATGTTCAACAATTAATGTACAAATATAAGGAAAAGGAAAAATCAGATCTAAGCACAGAGAAAGAGAATCAGTTGGGGGAGAGATGAAAGTCTCGTCTGAAAACACAGTCAACTTTCATAACAAATTTATATATATGAAATGAAATAATTTATACATACTTATGTCAGACTAATACAATTGGAAACATATGAGAAGGAAAAGGAAAAATCAGATGGACCAAGAAATGTTGCCAATAAGGTCAAGGCCCAATTTTATCGCTTCTTTGCCAAAAAATGAAGGAAATCGAGAAATTTGTAGGTTGGTGTCCAATTTAGACTTGAAAATGTGCCTTATCCTAGTACATTGATGTATTGAAAATAGATGAAAAGGAAAAGGCAAAATTAGATCTAAGTGCTGAAAAGGAGAATCAGATCTTTGCTGCCCAGCCGAGGAACATTTTCCTGTCCCAAATGGACACTAGCCTACTCACACCCACCACTACCTTGTTCATCCTTGCTCTGTAATGTCAAGAATGTTAACATCACATCAAATTCAAATGCAAGCAACCAATTCATTCAAAATATGAAAATACATGTTCAAAAGTAGATTTCAAAATTACTCTTTCTTCCACTTTCTTCCTCTGAAGGAACCAGGGACAGTGTGTTTTCCAACACTACAAATAATCTAAACATTTTTTTGTTGCAATCAGATGAAGATAGTGAAATTCCTTTTTTATTGTACCATAGAGCTGTTCCAAAATTTGAAGGTGTAGTTCATTACATTCTTGGTGCATAGGAAAGAAAAACACATCATAAGGAAATAACTGATAGGGGGCAATGTGTTTTCCAACACAACAAATAATGCAAGCATTTTTTTTGTTGTAATCAGGTGAAGATATTGAATTACCATTTTTAGCCTACCAAGGAGTTAGTCCAAAATTTTGAAGGTGGACTTCATTACATTCTTGGTGCGTAAGAAACAAAAAATTTTCACAAGGAAATAGCAGATAGGGGACAGTGTGTTTTCCAACACTGCAAATAATGTGACACCAACAACCAAGCTACCATAAATAATAAGACTTTAGGTGGCATCACCTATAGGTATATTTGATATGAAAATACATTGAATGCACAATGTATATACACACAACCAACCAATGCACTAATTGTGTTATTATATATACCTTCCCATCATCCAAATCACCCTATGCTTCATTCACACCCTCTTCATCCTTAGGGTCACCCTCTATAGCCACTTCCTCTTTATCGTCAACTGTGGCATTAGTGTGATCGTCTCCCCGATTCTTCCCCTGAATCGAAGGAACAATATACTGTCAATATCAACATATTTGTAACAAAAATGAAATTGTAAAGCATTTTGACTAACACATTGGAAGGAAAGAGTAATTGGAAGTTAAGAATCAATTACCAAACACGTCGGTGCCTCAAAATTTTCTGGGGACCTCCTCTATACAACCTTTCTAATGAGAATTGATCACGCTCATGTCGCAATCCACGATGAAGAGGAAGAGGTTGTAGAGGGTGACCTGAATTGAAGGAACAATATACTGTCAAAATCAACATATTCATAATAGAAATGAAATTTTCTAAATGAAATTGTAAAGCATTCTAATTGACGCATTAGAAAGAAAGAGTAATTGGAAGTTCATAATCAATTACCAAACACATCGTTGCCTCAACATTCTCCTAAAACGAGGGGACCTCCTGTGTACAACCTTTTCGAAAAGGTTGTACAAAGGCAGATCTTACCTGCACATTTTTCAAACGTGACCATCCCAAAGGAGATGCACCACTACACACCCTGTCAAGTGTGTCAACCACCTCAACAACATCATCACTATACGAAGCACTTTCCCTTTTAAAGTACACATCCGTGGTTGGCTGCAATATGTAAAAAAGTTGCAAGTGTTACGGGCAATTAAAGTTCCAAAATTTATTGCATCATCTCCTGTAAGCAAGCATACATTTTTTTAGATCATAAGAAACAAAATTTGAAGGTGGACTTCATTATATTCTTGGTGCATAGGCAATAAATTTTTTTCACAGAAATAACTAATAGGGGACAATGTGTTTTCCAACACTACAAATAATGTGAGCATTTTTTTTATTGCAATTAGATGAAGATAATAGCATTTAATACCATTATTCATTTGAAAGTATCCATGATGAGAAAAATAGTTTCTCACATATATACATACACAACATTTATTGCTATACTCTATTGAATACCATTGACTGTTATATTAAAAATTGTTGAGGTCAAAACGATTTAAATGACAACCTTTTTCTTTCATTTATAACCAAGCTACCATAAACAATAAGAATTTAGGTGGCATTGCCTATCGCTATATTTCATATTAACATAAATAGAATGCACATAATATACACACAACCAAATGATGCATCTGTGTTAGTTGTAATATGTAAAAAAGTTGCAAGTGTTACAGACAGTTAAATTTCCAATTTTTTTTGCATGTTGTAAGCAAGCATATATTTTTTCAATCATAAGAGGAATTTGAAACACAATTTTTAGTCTACCTAAGACTTGTGATAAATTTTGAAGGTGCCTTTCATTACATTCTTTCTATTTAAATAAAATAAACTTTTGAATACATTTATAATGTCAATATAATTGCTGGTGGAGGATACATAAAAGTATCCAAAATCACCTGAGGTGTGACCAACCAATTAGGTTCTTACTATGTAAGTAACCAAAATGTTTTCATTACATTCATACTATCTATGTGTAATTGCAGGTTTGAAAACACTAGGTGTTATGAAACCTGCAACCCAAATATTGTTTTAAAACCCTTTACAAGTAACAACCCAATTGGTTACTCACCCATCAGGTGAATTTGGATAGTCTTATATATCCTCGACTTGCAACTCTAGCCTGCACTCTCAAACCTTTAGCTTTCAATGTGTTGAATGAAAGAATTTACAAGATAGAGTGTTTTCCATTAACAATACTTTTTACAATTGAAAACAGATGTCTTAGTCACGTCAGGCTTCCCACTTGCAGTGCATAGATAGCTTCTTGCACAAGGAAAAAAGCACTGGTGTAATTTGAAGTGATGAGAAACACAAGGGATTTCATTTGGCAACCAATGTTTAGAGGGTTTTACAACATTGTGTGGGTTGGAGGTTTCATAAATCGTGCACACACCTCCCACTATGTTTTCTAACCTGCAATTGATCATACAAAGTGTTAATGTTTGTTGGAAAACATTGGGTTCTTATAAAATGGTGCCTTCCATTACATTCCTATCATCTAATTAACAAAATATTTTGATGACATTCATACTATTTTGTAAAATTCTAGGTTGAAAAGCATTGGTTTTACGAAATCTGCAACCCACATAATGTTTTAAAATCCTTGTCGTGACGTTTCCTCCCATCTGCCGGTTTTGTCACTTTTATCATCTATCTTGGCAGGGCCCGCACTACACCGTCCCATCATGTTATGTATGTTTTAATGCATTTTTGTATACATACATAGGTGCATTTTGTCAGGAAATTAGCTATGTGAGGGACAAGCTAATCTCCCCACAAAACACACCATTGGATAAAACACAATGGAAAAAATGCACCGCTACGCCGTCCCATCATGTTATGTATGTTTCTATGTATGTTTTTATATATGTTTTTATGCATTTTTGTATGTACATAACTACATTTTGTCAGGAGATTAGGTGCGTCCATAGAAGGTTTTACAACATTGTGTGGGTAGGGGGTTTCATAAATCATGCACTCACCTCCCACTATGTTTTCGAACCTCCAATCATACAGACTATTAATGGTTGTTGGAAAATATTGGGTGTTTAAAAAATGGTGCCTTTCATTTCATTCCTATAGTCTAAATAACAAAATATTTCCAAGACATTCATACTCTTGTGTAAAATTCTAGGTTGTAAAACACTAGTTTTTCAAAATTTGCAACCCACATAATGTTTTAAAACCCTTTAAAAGTAACAACCCAATTGGGTACAAACCACTCACTTCAATTCTGTTGGTTTTTCATCTCCCCCACCTACAAGTTCAC
>VDFB02000017.1:511270567-511344599 GCA_007258455.2 Sequoia sempervirens | reverse complement strand
GAACTATTTTATCTTGAAGGTCACAAGTCTACCCTAAAGATTCCCAAGTTCATTAGCATCCTTTATCCCAACATCAAAACATAAAACTTAAGTCAAAAGTGTTGTTCCAAAATGTTTGCAAAGTTCACTTCCCACATCACTCATCTTTTTCACCCCCCATTATCATTGCTCCCAAAAGAATTAGAGCATCCCTTTTACCTAGATTTGAGTCAACTAGAGAGTTCAAAAATTACAAAACTCAACACAACTCTCCCATAGGTGACACAAAATTTATGGTAAAGACAAGATCACAACACAAGAGAATCATGGAGAAAACCAAAGTTACATTTACCTCAAGTGATCCAAATCCTTTAGAATTTGATCCTAGAAGTCATGTTACCCCGTCGCAACAACCATCATCTCCTCCAGAACCATATGAAATTGAAGACATCACAAATAACCCATTTGAGCTTACTAAGGAAGAAATTCTAGAACATCAAGCCTTTGAAAGTGTACCTCCTATCTCCCCGATGTTTGTAGCCTATAATTTAACACAATATTTCACAACTCCATCACTAGGGCTAAATCAAACTTACATACCTAGTCTTGCAACTAGCCTTGCTAAATATTTTGGTCACACCTCACCATTTGAAAGCAATACACTTATGGGTACCCTTGACACTAATCCTCCACCTCCCACTACCACTTGGACACCTACTTTTGGTGCTCCTCCTATTCCCGAAGCTCCAAAATAGCTACACACATTGTTTGAACTTCATTATTCCACCACCACTTCGACATTTCGGGGACACCCTTCTTCATCCACACCTATGAGTACCACAAGTTTTCCTACCATCATGCAAAGTGATATAGACTAAGTATCTCAAAATAGCACACAAGGGCATATCAATACCATATCACAGAACTAACCCCTAATGAAAATAGGGACATCCTTATCCAACCCTCTGGTGGGTTCATCCATCCCATCTACCATTTCCACGTCATCCACCATCAATCCACCTCAGAAAAATCCCTTGGTTACAAGTTCTATCAATCCTGGAAGTACCTTGATCACAAATCTCTTGTTTACATCTCTTGCACAAAGAAATCCCAAAAACATAGGAAAAGAGAATATTTTCAATC
Source organism: Sequoia sempervirens (assembly GCA_007258455.2). NCBI lineage: Eukaryota > Viridiplantae > Streptophyta > Pinopsida > Cupressales > Cupressaceae > Sequoia > Sequoia sempervirens. The sequence continues at coordinate 511,343,477 of VDFB02000017.1, read as the reverse complement.
AATGGACTCAAGGTCCTAGTGTGTCATTTCAGTTGCAAAATTTAACAACATCCTCTTTTCCCATGGTCCCCTTTACTACGCCAAATCAATCGAGACCTCAAGCATACATTCCTCCACCTCATTCTACCATATTACAAGGAATATTGAACCAAGGGAACCCTCCACCTCTCACTAGCAATCCATTACCCACTCAAAAAATCAATATCCATAATCCTTCACAGATGTCTCAACAACCACTTGATCCCACATTGCAATCACATGCCTTAGCTCTACAACAAGCACAACAAGCCTATCAACAATTCATACAACAACAACAAGCAAATTTAGCACAACAATAATAGAAAGCACACCAAGCAGCCTTAGCACAACAACAACAACAACAAACATTAGCACAACAACAACATCAAACACATCAAGAAAACTTAGCACAACAACCACATCAAGCTCAACAAGTAGCCTTAGCACAACAACAACAATAAGCACAACAAGTAGCATTAGCAGTGCACAACAAGTCACACAACAACAACATCAAGCACAATAAGCAACTTTATTAGCACGCTAACAACAACATGCCCAACAACAAGCCCTAGTGGTGCAACAACAACAACAAGCTCAAAAACAAGCACTACAAGCTCAACAGTATGCCCAACAACAACAACAACAAGGTTCTATTATCCTCATTTGAACATCATCAATCCAAACACATGGGGAACATATCCATCACTTTCACATAATCTCACACCATCATGCACACCATATAACTCTTATGTCATCCCACCATATGTTCCTCCACCCAACCTGCAAGATGATCTAGCATCACAATTGAAAGCACTCTCACAAGAAATGTAGGACCTTCGCATGGGAAAGACAAAGAAACCTCATACATATAACTTGTTTCCTTACCCATTTGATTGAAACATAGCAACGATACCATTCCCTCCTAGTTTTGAAATCCCCAAATTTGACAAATATAAAGGGAGAGGAAGTCCTATGGACCATATCAAAGAATTTAACATCATGTGCATGGAAGTGGCTTACAACGATTCATATCTAATGCACCTCTTCCCTCAAAGTTTAACATGTCATGCTATGGATTGGTTTTCTCATTTTCCTCCTGGTATCAAATTTTTTCAAGAAATCACTGATAAATTCATCGATCACTTCTCCTTCAATCTTGACATGGATGTCAATCTAGAATATTTATACACTCTTAAACAAAATCAAGGAGAAACCTTCACAAATTTCTTACAACGGCGGAGACAAAGAGCCAGTAAAAGCAAGTGGCCACTTCTTGATGAACAACAAGTGGGAATCATCATAGCTAATCTCAATCCAAAACTATCATTCCACTTGAAAATGCAATGCATCACATCATATGATGAACTGGTCCCTAGAGCCCTTAACATTGAAAGAGCCCTAATCTCACAAGGAAATACTTAGGCTTACAAAGACAACTGCCCTTCAACTAATTCAAATGAGAAACCTTGTGTATGAGAAAAGTTCAAAAAAGTAACAAATAATGGTGTAGTAGATGCTAAGGTCATACTAAGTGCACCGAGACACAATAACAATCAAGTTGCTAATGTCCAACCGATTATGTAACAAACATCACCACCAAAAAACAATCAGATCATTAACACCAACATGCAACAAAGGAAAACTAGTAACAAAAATAACTATGTCAAATGCAAGTACACACAATTATCGAAACCCATCAAGATGATCATGAAGAAATTAGTAGAATCAAATCTAATAACACTTCCCAACTTTGAAAACTACCAAGAATCACAAGAGAAACCATCCTGGTATAATGATCATGATCTTTGTGATTTTCATAAAATCAAAGGACATAAAACAACAAACTACATGAAACTCAAGAAGTACATCATCCAAGATCTCATAGAAAATGATACCATATCTGTTGAGCTTCCAGCTGGGAATTAGGATCTCAAGATATACAAGAACCACATGTTGAATCATAACAAAGCAAACAACAATGAAAAATCTAAGGATTAAACCAATATGCATCATACCTATTCCAATGTAGTTGCCTCCTACGATAGCGTTATCACTGTTGTCACCATCAAAGGAGCTAGTACAGAATGTGGATTCAGCACACGATGTGGAAAAATAACCATTCAAGGAGTCCCATCTCAATCTAGGACACAACCTACTTTTCCCACATCTAATCCTAGAAAGTACAATCTTTTAGATCAACTTAAATAGACCCTCACATAGATATCAATCTTAAAACTCTTAAGGCTATCCCCCGCACTTAGAGAAATATTGGAAAAAGCCCTGTTTGAATCATTTGTTCCTGAGAACATTGACACCAATTAGTTTCAAGCTATGGTAGGGCATATTGCCAACCATCTTCTTACCTTCTTCAAGCAAGATCTATCGTCACAACCATCTCATAATCGTGCTTTACATCTTGAGGTTGACATTCATAAAAGCAAGGTCAAAAGAGTCTTGAAAGATGGAGGTGCTGGTCTGAGCATTTGTACCCTACAATTGATCAAAAATCTAGGCTATTGAGAAGACAAAGAGTACCACCATCAGAGCATATGATGACCAAGAACGGGTATCACAAGGAATTATTGCACTTCCAATCCAAGTGGGACCTCTTATTGTAGAAACTACATGCCAAGTACTTGATCCTGATCTTCCCTATAACATACCGCTTGGTCAACTATGGATTAATGCTCTGAAAGCTATAGCCTCTACCTATCATCAGTGTGTATTTTCCTTTTGAAGGAAGAGAAATCACTACCATGGAGATCCTAAGCCCTTCTACTACTACAAAAGTCTTGAGGCCAAGTTCTATAAGATCCCACAAATACCCAAAAATGATGAAGGACCTACACCATCAAGCTCATTTGTTGACCCATCATCCCTAGCCTCTACCTCAGCATCAAAAACATCCATTGTGCAGAATACACCCGACGTCAAAGCAGTGATCCAAGATGATGGTTGTGGAAACTTCAAACTATTGAAAGACACCTTTGTCTTAGGAGAGGCCTACAACTAATGCAAAGCATGGGATATAACAAGAATGAGAAGCTAGGACAAAATGACAATGGTTTACTAGAACCCATCATTCTTGAGAAATGAATAAAGAATCTTGGCTTAGGTTGTACTACTAGCAAGGTCACACTTATTGGAAAAGATATTTCTACTAAACGAGTTGAGGCTTCCTCTTGGTCACCTACATCATGTGATACAACCTTATATGACTTTCCCCTTGATGTTGCTAAACTATTTGAGAACAACACCCTCTTTATGATATTCATAACATCCTTTGTCTCAAATGACCAACCAACTGAAATATGCCTAGTATACCCACAACTCATTAACATGGACCAACAAGGACCACCGATTCTAGATTTATTCAAAAATGATGAAGCAATCTTAGAATTCATGGGACTTCAAGACAACTTATCATGGGTAGATCATAAAGCGGGCTTCAACATAGAGCTCGATATAGGGGCATACTATGGGGAGATGATTGAATCCTTCAGTCTCAAAATAAATGAAATGCAACTAACATGAAGATCCTTGAGTGAAAACCACCTAGTGGCACTCTCTGATCCAAAAATAGTAAAAACAAAGGACACATTTGACAGTGAAAACATTTCTGAGATGCCCAAGGATGAGGGATTCAATCTCCCCCTTAGTGCAATGCATCCAAAGAAGTCAGCAATACTAGCAAAAAAGGCTACTCCAATCAATGTGGGAACAAAGGAAGCACCTAAGATCACTTTCTATGTTGAATCCTTGTTGGATGAAGAACATAAGAACCTTGCAACATTCCTTAAAGAGAAAAGAGCTAACTTTGCATGGTCATACATAGATATGTCAGGCCTTGATCCATAAGTAGTTGTGCATCAGTTAGTAGTCTATCCTGAAGCCAAACTAGTTAAGTAGAAATTAAGGAAGATGCACCCTTAGATAGCACTCTTGGTTAAACTAGAATTACAAAAGCTTCTTGATGTTTAATTCATCCAACCAATAGATTATCCTGAGTGGGTTTCAAACCTGGTACCGGTTTCAAAACCCACTAGGGGCATCAAAATATGCATTGACTTCAGAGATCTAAACAAGACATGTCCGAAGGATGATTTCCCTCTTCCTAACATCGATCTCATTGTGGAATTAACAACTAGACATGAAATGTTGTCACTCATGGATGGTTTTTCGGGCTACAATCAAATCATAATCACCAAGGAGGATCAACAGAAAAATACATTCACTTGTCTATGGGGAACCTATTGTTGGAATGTGATGCCATTCAGGTTAAAGAATGCAAGAGAAACCTATCAAAGAGTAATGACCCTCATCTTTCATGACGTGATCCATGAAACAATTGAAGATTATGTGGATGATATTTTGGAAAAATCAAGGAAGAGAAATGAGCACATACAAGTCTTCGGACCCATCTTTGACAGGCTTGAAGAATACGAGGTACAACTGAATCCAAAAAAGTGTGTCTTTGGGGTCACATCAAGGAAGCTTCTTGGCTTTATTGTCTCACAAAGAGGGATAGAAATTGATCCAACAAAGGTAAAATCCATCCTAGACATGGAACCACCACAAACATTAAAGCAGATGAGAGGATTACAAGGAAGATTACAGTCCATTAGAAGGTTCATAGCCCAGCTATCAGATAAGATTCACCCCTTTTCGCATCTCCTCCACAAAGGGGTAACCTACAAGTGGGATGACAAATGTGATAAATTTTTCAGCAAATCAAAGATTATCTACTAACACTTCTAGTGCTCATGTCGCCGATACCGAACAAACTAGTGATCCTATACATCTCAGCAACACTAGTAGAACTTGGGGCTCTTTTAGCACAACATGGTGAAAATGGAAAGGAAAGAGCCATATACTACATCAGCAGAACTTTGGTAGGCTATGAAATGAACTATTCTCCCATTGAGAAGGCATGTCGAGCAGTAGTTTTTGCTTCAAAAAAGTTCAGGCACTACATGTTGTCACATCAAATCAATCTCATTGCAAAGATTGATCCATTAAAATACCTATTATCCAAAGCAACCCTCATGGGATGAATGGCTAAGTGAGTGATGATCTTGACAGAGTTTGACATAAAGTATGTGGAGCGCAAGGCAATCAAAGGACAAGTGATCACAGACCAACTAGTAGAAGCGCCTATCTATGCTAAGAACCCTTTGATATCTAAGTTTCCTGATGAATCAATGTTCCTTATCAATCTCACAACTCAGTGGAAAATGTACTTCAATGGATCATTCACCCAACATGGATCTAGAGCAGGCATTCTTTTCATCACCCCCCAAGGTGATTGCATCCCAAAGTCATACAAGCTATCATTCCCTTGTACTAACAACATTGTTGAATATGAAGCCCTAATCACAGGTCTTAGGATAACAATTCAACGATAGATTCAAGAGATGAAAGTCTGGAGACTCACAGTTGGTTATCAACCAAGTCAATGATGACTATCAAACTAAAGATGATAAGCTCACTCCTTACAAGAAGATGGTGGAGAATATCAAAGACCTTTTTATAGACATAGATTTTGAGCAGATTCCTTGCATGAACAATAGAGCAGCGGATGCCATGGCAACAATCAGATCATTACTAGACATGCTAAACAACATCCTCAAATGTGAATTCTTGGTAGAACAACTTCTCATACCAAATTTCAAAATCCTTGAATCTGAATTCGTGTGTGTCATTATTAGTCTTGGATCCTCGTGGTATCATGAATTTTTTACTTACCTTAACAGAGGAACCCTTCTATTAGATATCACCCCAAACCTTAAAAAGACCTTTGTCAAAAAGGCATCCTAATCTGTGATCCTAGGTGATACCCTTTACTGCCAAAGCACCGAAGGAACATTACTACGATGTCTTAACCAAGAGGAAGCATTAACTACTTTAATAGAAGTACACAATGGCATATGTGGGTCCCATTCTAGCGGTATGGAATTGGCTAAGAAACTATTGAGGATGGGGTACTATTGGCCAACCATGGAAAAAGAAGCTCATCAGTATATGCAAAAATGCATCCAGTGTCAATAGCATGGAGATTTGATTCATGCTCCAGCTCAAGAATTGCATCCAATGATCACACTATGGCCTTTCTCGCAATGAGGATTTGACCTCATAGGAAAAATCACTCCAACCTCATCTAACGACCATAATTTTATCATAACTACCACTGAGTACTTTACTAAGTGGGTTGAAACTATTCCTATGACCTACATAACGGGGAAGCAAATAGCTAAATTTATCCTGAATTACCTAATTTTCAGTTATGGTGTTCCACAATCCATCATCTCAAACAACATAACACCATTCAAGAACCAAGATGTAAAGGAGCTATGCCAAAAAATCAATATCCATCACTGATTCTCTACCCCATACTATCCCCAAGGCAATGGCCAAGTAGAAGCAATGAACAAAACTATCTTAAAAATATTGAAGAAAACTGTTAATGAAGTTGGTCATGACTAGCATCTGCAGCTAAATCCCACTCTTTGGAATTATCGAACCAGTATCCGCACGCCTATAGGTACAACCCCTTTCTCTTTGGTCTATGGATCAAAACCCATCTTGCCTATTAAGGTTGAGCTCCCATCACTGCAAGTATCATTGCAGAACCTGATAACTAGGGGAGAATACAAAGTGTCTCAATTAAATGAGCTATAATTCCTGGATGAACGTCATATTGACACCCTTAATCACTGGAAAGTATATCAAAACTGACTGAAACATAGCTATAACAAGAGAATCATTTTTTTTCAGTCATTCCAGGTAGGTGAACTTGTCTTAAAGCACAATCAAAAGAATCTTCTAGATCAAGACAACAAAGGAAAGTTTGAGCCTAACTGGTTGGGTCCCTTTGTCATCACAACAAGCTATGGATTAGGGGCATACCAACTATCAACCCTTGAAGGTGAACCCTTGCAGGATCCAACCAACATCTTGCATCTCAAAATTTTTTATGCCTAGTCTTAAAGGGTATAAATCAAAAAATACAAAAAAAATCATAAAATAATCAAAATCCAAAAAAATGAGAAAAAGGATTGAAAAAAAGTAAAGAAAAAAAATTGTCCTCTAGTGAAAACCACTTTAGTGGCGCTTTGGGCAAGTACCTTGGTGAAAACCTAGTAAACAGGTGCCTTGCATAAATAAAGCATCTCTATCTATTCTTTGGCTCTTTTTCCCTATCAATCTTTGCATCACCATTTATTCCTCATCCGCGTCCTTATCATGGCTTGTCATTGTAAGGTATCATGAACCCTTTGGCACTACTTGGCATATTCACAAGGTTAGTATGTCCTGCCTTTATCAAAGTGGGCTAACATGTCACACTAGGGTCATTTCATTATGAGTCACAATGGGGTTCTTGTATATCTTGAGGTCATTTTCAACATCTTATCAAAAAATCCAAAACATTCATAAAATCTTATCCAAAAAAATCCAAAAACATTTACAAAATCTTATACAGAAAAATCCTAAAACATTTGCAAAATCCTATACAACGAAAATCCAAAAACATTAAGAAAAAATTCAAGGAAAAATCCAAAACATCAAAAATCCCAAAAAAAAGAGTCATCTTGTCAAATTGCGTCATCTCTGAGCTTGAAAGTAGGCAAGGCCATCATTGATGTGCCCCCGAGATACCCTAGGTCAGTCCTTTAGAAGTTCATCATAATAAACTGTTGTCTTTCACCTATTCATATCTTCATCTTGTAAATGGGTCAAGTCAGTTGAACTACGTGGTCTTTGAGTGTATAATGTAGGCAAGGCTTCTCTATGATTAGCCTAGGATAGGACTTTAGGTTAGGTTCTTGGTCAAAATTTGGAAATTCTTAGAAAAACCCTAAACATTTGTAAAACCCTAGAAAATCCCTAAACATTCAAATATTCAAAAATCCCAAAACATCCAAAACATCTCAAAAATCCCAAAACATCCAAATATTTAGAAAACACAAAAAAAAAGAAAATGGAAAATCCAAAAATAATATAAAACATTCAAAAGACTTAAAAAGCCTCAAATATCTTAGGAAAACCCTAAATAGCCTCAAAAAATTAGAAAACCCTAAACATTTGTATAAACTTTCAAAAAGACAAAAAATAGCCTCAAAACATTTCAAAAGAATCCAAAAATATTGAAATATTTCAGAAAATACAAAACCCATCCATCCCATCTCTCTTTGACCCGTAATAAACTTTCATCCATAATAAAATGATCGTCACCTTCAACCTTTAGCGAAACAAGTAGAAAGCAAGTGTAGCAAGTCGTAAAGTGCAAAACCAAAAGTCAAAATCTAAAGTCTAAATCATAGGTGAACACGTCAGTCAAGTTTATAGCATCAAATCATTTTAGCATCATCGTCCTAACATCAAACAACTCTCTAATCAACATGTCCTAGGATGTATCCTTCCTGCGATGGACATCAGCATCAGACATCACCTTTGCTAAACTTAAACTAGGCAGGTGCTATAGATAACACTAACTATTTGTCTTTGATCTTTTCTTATGATTTATCTTAATGACCCATTCTGAGGACCTCTCAATGATGTCTATCCAAAACAATTTAGAGAGAAAGGAATGGGGCATCGATCATTATCTTTTGTTTGTCGTGCTTGTGAATACTCTTGTAAAATAGTATTGGCACATACTTGTTAGTTGTGTGTAGGAAGGTCGCTTGGAGTATGTTGTTGACTATTGCGTATGCTTTGAACCAATATATCCTAAGCTTCTAACTTGCATTCCAACGAGGTTTTTGTATGTCAAGGTGTGAACAAGAATTATCCTATCTACTTGTCGAGTCAAAGTCTATTACACTAGATACAATGACGTCCTAGTTATCAATACCTTGATGCATCATGTCTGTGTTATATAAAACAATAAGGAATGATATAAAATCCCAATCCCAAAGTGTGAGCATCTCATCCTGCATTTTGCATCATCTTGTCACCATCTCTAATAAAGTCTAGATGGATCAACAACTTGTTGGATCTTTTGAAGCAATCATCACAATCAACAGTTATTCATTCTTTATTCTTCTATCTTCTCTCTGCACTAACCTGGTATCATGATAGTCAACAAAAAAATCATCAATGCATCCACCCTACATCCACAAGCCATCAACATACATGCATCTCATAGCATAATCATAAAATATCCATTAGCATAATCATAACATTCATCTCATGATCATATCACATCATACATTCTGCATTATCATTTGAGTTGTGATTAATAATATAGATTTATTATTCTAAGCATCTTAAATCATTGCATATCATAAGCATTTGCATCATTTACATCCATATGCATACACGATTATATCATCGTAAAACATGCATAGAAAATACACAAAAAGAAATGCATTCACATCATTTGCATCTTGTGTCGTAGAAAAAAGGACCCTTTGCTTGACATGGGATTAATTCATGATAAAATGGACTTAATGAGGTCTTTATCTAGTGTTGTGAGACATTTTATGTGTCCACACTAGGTCTTGGACCCTTGCAAATAAAACAACATGCTTTTAATGACATCTTGTAAAGGTGTTGTAAAGTCTTGTAATGGACTTTCATGCTTTTCCAAACTTAATGAACCCATTTCTTCCTAATTCAACATTATTAAATTTGTTTAATAACATTATCAAATCAATCTAGAAGGTTCTTAATGTAAACTTAATGATAAGCTAGTGTTGTAATGTGTCTTGCGCATTCACATTGGTTTTTGTGCCCTTCTAGGCTATGTGGACCTAATTTTAGTGTTGTAAATTGTATTTAATCACACTTTCACATTTATTTATGTGTCCCAAGCCCTATTCAACATTTACATCACCACTAATAGGCCTTAATTGACCCATATTGTGCATCCCGAGGCATAATTTGATCAAATAACTGACATAGTCATCATATAAGCCTAATTTTCTTACTTCTCGACATTCCAGCTAGCAAAAATGACCCTTGTGGGACCCATTCGCCATTAGTGGTGAAGTAGTCCCATCTAGGTGGGACCCATTCGCCATTGGTGGCGAATGAGTCCCATTTTGAGTCATTTTTGGGGTTTGAGCGAGAAAAAATAGGTTTTAAGTTTAATTTTTCTTCATGTCGTCCTGTGATGAGGTATTAATGGGTAAATAAGATGAAATGCCTACAAATACAAACTTCTAAGCCCTAATTTACATCTCATGCTCATTATTACATCTCTCATCATTGTTTCATCTTCTATCTTCTCATTCAAGTCAAGCATGCTAGGGTTTCTTCATCTAGATTGCCCCCTAAGACATTTAAGGGCTGAGTCTTCATTTTTTGCTGAAAACATACAAGATAAAACATCATGGCAAGGTAATAAATTCCATTTTTCATGTTTCATTCCATTCTTTCATCATTTTGGTTCAATTACCTAAACGGGGTTTGACCAAGGCAAACCCCCATGCCCTAACATTCAACATTTCATCTTCTTGTCTTGTGTGTTTGTAGATCTAAGACTCTTGGAAGCTTAGGAATTATTGAAGATTGCATTTCAAATTCATTCAAGTCATTTATTTTTCATTCAAGTCAAAATATCAATAAAAAGTCACTTTCAAGCCCAAATACGACAATTTCAGAAGTAGACACCTATAGGAAGTAGAAGTGCAAACTAAAAGCCCTGAAATCCACCTTTGAATATTCAAAAATTCAAAAGTGGACTCATTCACCATGGGTGGTGAATGAATCCCACTCTGGGATCTGTTTTGTGTTTTATGTATTTTCTGATACCCTTTTGTCAGAAACTGGTTTTAGTACAGTTTGGTAGAACATGGACTAATTCACCCTAGGTGGCAAATGAGTCCTATTATGCTTGAAAATTAGCATCATTAGCATTCCAAAATCAATTTACAGTCTTCATCCACATTCTAGTTGCACACTTTCATTCTGGTTCATTTTTGTTACAGTTTGCATTCATTTCTCAGTGTTCTTGCATTACACAATGTGTTTTAAAACATCACTTGTTTCATAGGATTAACATTCATAATCAATCAATTACTTAGCTTGGTTTCATTTAGATCATTCCATTTAGATCATACAACATCACACACATCCTTTATTTGAGTGAACCACCTATATCTTTGAGGTCTATATCTCTCCTTTTAGGTGAAAACCCCTAAGAGTGCAAGAGAAGTACATGGACCCAAAAATATATGGTTCACATCCATAACATCTGCATATCATAATCATTCATCCATATCATATCATAAAAAAAATGAAAAAGAACATAACATTGCATCCATCCATATCATGATCATCACATATCACATAGGAATAAATAAAATGCATCCATATCATATCCATCCATACATGTTCAATAAAATGAACACATCTAAGCATGAATCATTTGTATCTGTATCATATATATATATCAAAAAATGAGTGTCATGGTACAAAATCTAGATCAATGTATGAACATCGATAAAAAATATAATATCCACGAGGCTATCAAAAAGGAGCCCATGAATGTACATCTGTGATAAAGAATGGGGCAAAATAAAAAAAAGTGGCTATACAAAATAGCTAGCCTTGATGGCTGCTACCTTCTCTAGCCTGCCTGTCAAGCTGATCCTCTGCTCATGGTCATGCATCACTATGCTGTGAAAAATATGGCTATCTCAAAGCCACTGGAACATCACGATGATAATGTTGCTTCTAATATGCATCCTCTGTAATAGCCTCTTTGTATAATCGCGTTGACATGGTTCAGCCATGTGTGGCTACCATCATCGCCTCAATTTGTTGTCTCCAAACCACCTCTTGATCTCTCTCAATGGTCATAGTCTATACTCTCTATAGTGCCTGATCTCTCTCGGTTGTAACTGCAACCACTTGCTATCGAGCATAGTCTCGCTCAGTAGTAATGACCAAAATCTATTGGCTGGCCTGATCCTGCTCACCAATCAATATTTGCACCTCCTGCTGCAGTTACTATATCTGAACGTCTTGCGTATTTGTGGTGGTGGTAGTCCTGCCTAAGGTTGTACTTATGGTTGTACCTAAGGTTGTTGTCCAACAGGAAGAACCCTCAGAACCTGACCATCTCGGTCGTCTTGGCCATCCCGTCCCCTGCCTCTCTTGACTCCTCTGCCTCTAGGTCTCCCTCTAGGAGGAACACGTGTTGGATATGTCAAACATCTAGGAGGAACAAACCATGCATCATATGTAGGAGTAGTCCAAGCTACTACCTTTCCCTAATCATATGCCCAAGGCTGGGCCACCAACTGTCTAAATCTTTCTATGCCCTCTAAAGCTAGAATAGTCGATCCCCATGTAGGAACCTCTTTGGCCGATCTCGCAAAAATGGCTCTATATACATAGTCAGGCCTATCCTAGACATCTCCAAATTGATGAGCCACCCTGTCTGGAAGATATCTCTCAATGATATGGTGCTCTCGACCCTGCATGTATCGGGTCTATCTGGCAAAATACAATTGTTGAATATCATCAAACCATGGTGGCATCTGAAGCCATGGGCACCAACAAAAAAATGTGATGTCATCAATCACCCATCTCCAATATGGGAGCCTAATTGTCTAGTGTGCCTAAGGTTAATGGCACCTCTATATCTCCAAATGATAGGATCATCCAACTCCACGTCTGCCATCTGAACAATGGGTCAAAGCACAACAATGTGCTCCCATGCCCAAATATGTAGCAGAGTCACCCCTACACCAATAGCTCTCCCATCACAATAAACAAAATCATGCAAATCATGATATAATATGGTTAGCATCATGGTCCCCCATGCAAAAAGTGTCCTCTTGTGCAGCATCCAATGCCACACCAAGCCCCATCCTAGGTTGAATCCTCTGCTACACCTATCTGGAGCCACCAAACCTGAAATGATGGCTATGATGATTAATCTAAACGTCAACACATGACCTTTGTATGACTCCAAGTCAATCTGTGATTAACCAATGCAATCTGATCCATCTCCATGACCTTAAGGTAGGCGTCGAATTCAGCATCAGTGTCATAAATCATGTGATCACCATGAATCAACAAACATAGTATACACCAAACGTCCCCCAAAGTAACTATCGCCTCGCCTATCGGAAGGTGGAAGGACGAGGTCTCGATGTGCCATCTCTCGCACAGAGCCGTCATCATCACCAGATGTGTCTGAATCACAGGTGCATACACAATATACCACAACCGATCTCTCCCAGGTGCTCCTGGCATAACTTTGATAGATCACCTAATCTCTCCAAAATAGTGGGCCTGTGCTCCCTTAACATCAATGGTGGGAAGACCTCCTGCATCCACGAAGCGCACAACATCAAAAAATTATTGAAATTTGACGTTATTTAAAATTTATGGCTCAAAAATCACAAAAGCGTCATTGTTTTCAATAGTGTCGCTATATTCAACTTTTAAATAGCAATGCCCAATACTTTTAAATTTTCAAATCGAAACATGCATTGCCAAATAAGTTGGCATCACGATTTAACTTCTGGTAAACCCTAACCCTAAATTTTAAATCAGTAAGAGCGTCGCCAAAGAAGTATGTGTTGCCATTTAAAATTAGAAACCCTAATTTTAAATCGTGAAAAGCATTGCTATAATTGATTTGGGCGTCACTGATTTTAGTTTGGGTATTGCTATATAGCACGATGCCGCCATAATTTAAACTTTAAAGCGCAATAAATGCATCAAAAATTCAAATTTCAAATCAGGTTTCGAATCACATATAGGTGGTCCTGCACCTAGAAGCCGCTAGAACTCTTGAACTCAATTGGAGATGTGCCTGGTAAGCTCTCGGTGCACCATTTTGTCGAAGGTTCAGAGCTCAAATCGCAAGAATTCCTTAAAGTGTGAATGCACAAATGAATTGAAAATGACCCTTCATGGCCTATTTAAGCTAGAAAATTAGGGTTTTTTGCCCTAATTTAACTTTGAAGATGGGGTTTATCATTATTTTCACCAATTTTTCCAATTTGGACCTAATTTTGCATCATTTTTTGTATTTTTGGCATTATTCTTGCATCCTGAAGCCTTTCTGGACCCTTCAAGCAACTTTTAAACCTTTATCGAGAAATCAACCCAAAATTCAAAAATTTCGCCCGATTTCTCGAGGGGGTAGGGAGTCAGCTTTATCCTTCCGTTGGAGCATCTAAAAAAATGATTTAAGCAACAATTTTGATCTAAAAAGCGTTATTTTTTGAATCGAAGCAGTAGGTACCTCGCTTCAAAGAGGGGAAAAATGTCCTAATCAATATCATACACTTAAAATAGATTTACTAACATCATTTCCTCTTTAACCCATCCTCTTTTCACTTAATTGATTTAATTAGCCTAGCTAATTAATTAATTGCATCATTTTCATCTATTGGCCTAATTAATTTAATCGGGTTAATTCATCTCTTTTCCACACTAACACTTCATCTAATTAAATTAAATAAATTAAAACATTTAATTTAATTCCCTAAGTCATCTTATTTAATTAAATAACTCTAAGTTATTTAATTAAATATAATTTCACCTTTCTCCCATTTATTAAATCATTTAATTTAATATCACTTTAATTCTTCTAATCCCCTAATTGCATAATTAAATCTTGTTTAATTAGCATTTAAACTTTCCTCTAAGCAAAAGGAATATTCCTCATCCCCTTTTGCATAATTTAAACCTTGTTTTAATTTGTAAATTGCCCTTTTTCCTCACCCAAAAGAATATTCTATGAAATATTCTCTCTTCTCCAATCATCTCACTTGGGTTCTTGAACAAGCTAAACCTTCAACCTTTTGAACAAGTTACCTTTGACTTGTGTGAGTAGGTCAAAAGTGTGTTTGTTTGAGGCAAGTGTGAGCCCTTGATTAAATATCATCATGCATTCTCATATGTTGATGAGAATCCATGATCCATGCCTCTCATCCCCTTCATCTTGGACCATTGATTAATATTGTTGATCTCAACCATTCATTTCTCATTTGCTCTCCTATAAATAGGTCACTATTTGGAGACAAATGGATCCATCTTTCAATTGCAAACTTATGCTATTGAAATCAATTACATCTATACTCTCATATTTACTCACTTTTTAACTTATTTTAGTTAGTTTTAATTGCATACTAGCTTAGATCATTTGTTATAGGATTCCATGCATCCATCTTAGTTTGTATATGAATTAGGGTTTTCATCTTTTAGCATAATTTTAACTTAGATTAGCTTAGCAATAGCATAATTAGTGCATTTCTAGCATAAAATCATGGTAAATTAGTTTGCATCACGTTCATTTTAAGCATAAACTAGGTTTTCATACATCAATCACAATGGTTTCATCGATTCCCTTCCATAGGATCGACTAAAACATGCTCACTAATCACAGGATTGGGAAAGGGTCATTGTTCCATGTCAACACAACACCAATTCCACAATGGGATAAGTTTTAGATGCATTAAAGTAGATGTTTTAAAAGCTTTCATAATTTAGTATGTTAGGTTTTCATAAATGTTTAGTTTCAATTTCATTTGAATGATCTTGTTGAGATTCGAGTATTAGTGGCTTCATTATGTTTTGATTCTTCATGGATCAAGTGTAATTCAACCAATATTGATATTTTCGATCACACCAACACCATGGCTAAATAGTAAATATGGATTGTTGAAAAAATCTATCAAAGCATAATATTAAATATGGATTGTCATGGCATTCCAACACCATCATCTTGGAATGCCATGACAAGCCATAGATAAGCAATAGAAATTGTAGACACGTCAAATTTGCATTATGCATATTCATCCGCTCAATAAATAAATCAAATGCACCACATCCATTCACCTGGTAAATCGGGCTCTTATCATTTAAATAAATCAAAGGCTCACATCATAGTTTAATTAAATAAATCAAACTTTATTTAATCTCAAAAATGCATCTTCCATCCTTTTCTGATTTAAATAAATCAAATATTTAAATCCTAAAAGTCAAAATCATCTAAACACCATTAAGCTAACCTAATCATCATTTATTTAATCTAACCATGATTAAATGCTAATCTCATCCCACTTGCATTCTCTAGATATCTCCACTTGCACAAGTAAATCAATTTTATTGATTTATTAAAAGCCCTCATTTTCCCTCAACATGACAAGTCCAGCATAGCATTTATTGTTGTTTTTCTTGTCCCCCTCTCAAAATTTATTGCAAAATTTGAATTCAAATTCTCCCTCTCATGGGCACTCTTCCCAAATCTTGCACAACCATTGGCCTATCATCATTTGACAAATGGCCTCTCCTCATTGGTGGATCTTTAGTCCCACATTCACCATCTTGGCCAATCTCTCATCAAGAAAATCTATAAAAGAGGGGCCTTCATTCTCATTCAGGGATCCACAGATTTTATGCAAGGTTGCTCTCTTAATTTGAGAACTCATCTTGCTCATCATTTCCATTGCATTTACATCATCTTGAGCTTTGATCAAGGATTGGGAAAGGGTCACTAGCACATGTGACACCAATCCACTATGGAATAGGTAACTTGTGGTTGCTTTCATAATGCTTTTAATTTTCTTTCATCCTTTGTTGCATTTTTGAAGTATTTGCAAGGTATTTCATAGGAGTTACTTTGATAGATATGTGAAACACTAACCCTTGTATGAAGTTTAGTGCTTTTGCAGATTTTAAAAAAAGTATGCTCACAGAAATAGATCATTGCACAACCTATGGCTTGTCATGGCATTCCAAGCACCATGGTGTTGTAATGCCATGCCAAATCATATTTACTATTATGCTTTGATAGTAAACACCCAATATTTTCCAATAAGCATATACATGCACAGTATGATTACAAATTGGAAAACACAGTGCGAGGTGAGTATATGTCTGCCAAAACACAATGGCAAGCTAGAGACAAGCAATCATACATAGAAACACAGTTCATGTCTATGGCTTGTCATGGAATTCCAATCACCATTGTGTTGGAATGGAATGACAATACATATTTACTATTATGCTTTGATAGTAAACACACAATGTTTTCCAACAACCATATACATGCATAACATGATTGCAAGTTGGAAAACATAGTGTGAGATGAGTATATGTCTGTCAAAACACAATGGAAAGTCGTAGATAAACAATCATACAAAGAAATAGTTCATTGCTTTGTCTATGGTTTGTCATGGCATTCCAATCACCATGGTGTTGGAATTTCATGACAATCCATATTTACTATTGTGCTTTGATAGTAAACACCCAATGTTTTCCAAAAACCATATACATGCATAGTATGATTGCAAGTTGGAAAACATAGTGTGAGGTGAGTATATGTCTGCCAAAACATAGTGGCACACCATAGATAAGCAATCGTACATAGAAATAGTTCATTACCTTGTCTATGGCTTGTCATGGCATTCCAGTCACCACGATGTTGGAATGTCATGACAATCCAAATTTATTATTATGCTTTGATAGTAAACACCCAATGTTTTCCAACAACCATATACATGCATAGTATGATTGCAAGTTGGAAAGCATAGTGTGAGGTGAGCATATGTCTGCCAAAACATAGTAGCAAGCCATAGATAAGCAATCATACATACAAACAATTCATTACCTTGTCTATGGCTCGTCATGGCATTCCAATTACCATGAGACCACATTTCTTTGAGGCATTTTTTCAAACAATTCATTGCCTTGTCTATGTTGTTGCTTACTATTATGCTTACTAATATGCTTTCATAGACAACACAGTGAACTATTTGAAAAAATGCCTCAAACAAATGTGGTCTCATGGAATGCCATGACAAACAAATGCAATTGGCAGCTACAATTATCACTCTAGTATGAATGAATTAATATCTTTGAGAATAGTATTTGGTTGCATAGGTGGAGTTCTCTATAGTTGTGGGTATCCTTTCAAAATATATTGTTGATACATCTACTAAAGATGACAATATATCTGTGAGCCAAACTGCATTGCTTGTTAAATAAGGTGTTTCCCATTTTGTAACAGAAATTTGTTAGGGGGTCCCCATCTGCAATTATCACTTTAATTATCATCGTATATCTATAATTATTTTAGAAAAACTAGTGGGAGGTGAGTATATGTCTGCCAAAACATAGTGGCAATCCATAGATAAGCAATCATACAAAGAAACAATTCATTTCCTTGTCTATGGTTTGGCATGACATTCCAATCACCATGAGACCACATTTCTTTGAGGCATTTTTTCAAACAGTTCATTGCCTTGTCTATGATGTTGCTTGCTATTATGATTTCATACACAAGGCAGTGATTTGTTTGAAAAAACACCTCAAACAAATGTTGTCTCATGGAATTCCATGACAAACAAATGCAATTGCCAGTTGCAATTTGTTGGCGTAACAACTAACACCTTTGGAGTGCAAGTTGGTATGGAAAGCTATGCACACTGCATAATGAGTACTCTTCAAATTAGGAGGGGAAGCTCACTCGTATTGTTGAAATGTGTTGAAAAGAAAAGTAATCTAAATCCTATCTTTTTGTTCTCAGCTAGAAGAGGCACAAGGTTAAGAAAAACCACAAACGTTGACACTAAGGATTTTCTAGTTCCGCAGATCACTAACTACAACTAAACTAAAGCTTTTAATCTATCTAGTCTCCTCAAGTAAATAGAGCATGAGGAAATGGAGCAAGAGTGTTCTATACGATAAACTTCAGGTACAGATTCACAATGTGAAGGCAAGGTGGCACAACTATTTGCTTGGCTGGGAAGAAGTTTATTAATACAAACATCAAACGATAAGCTTTAGGTACAAATTCTCAACATGAAGACAAGGTGGCACATCTATTTGCTCATTTGAATAGGCTTATTAGAAATAAAACATAAAATAGCCAACTAGGATAGTAAATTGCATAGGCGAAACACACATACAATCCACGATCAAACTAGCCACTATATTTAACTAAGATGAGCATTCACCATAATAATAACACGAAACCCAAGTGGCATAACAATTCATCATCATAATAAAAACTCGTTAATAGATACAAAATCAACAATATTATAGGCAAGGTGGGCACAACATATATTACTTTCTTGTGCAAAATTTAATTACAAATGAGTAAAGAGGTCTTATTTATAGACATCAAAAGGTGTAGGGAACCCTAAAATCACCTTGAGTCAACTACAGTCTTGCAAGCATGCAAGATTTTATTACTAAACCCTAAATAAAGGAAACTATACAGTTAACTAGAAAACTACCATTAGTTAACCGAAACAGGACTAATCTAAATGGACATGTGCAAGCATGCACATCCTTATTGAAATGAAAACTCTAGCTATACATTGATGATTCCAAGACAGACATGGCATGAAATGTGGAATGAGTTAACTCGAAAAGAAGCATCGATTTAATCGTTGTGTCTGATGTCTATCCTAAAAGGTGGAATCTGGAGTTCATTGGCCGTGATCTTGAGCAAGTAACCCCTCCATGAGGTTGTTGACTGCATCACCATTTGGAGATCATCACATGTCCTAACTGTCAATTCATTGCTTGTCAGCAACTTGAGCAATCTTGGAAATCCTTGCACACTCAAACCAACATTTCACTGACTGGTAACTTTGGCGGCTCCATAACTGAAGTGATGGCCATTGTCTCTTCTGTAGCTTTACGCTTCTAACACTTCTCACATTTTCACGCCTTTCTCTATGGAAGAGTGTTGCACAACAAAACCACAAATTCTAACTGTGAACACTGTGGTTGTGAGAAATGCACACAAACTTGCTGCATATGCAGAATTCCAATAGTATCAACCCTCTAAACTAGCCTTGGAAGGCTATCAGCTATACGAGATATGAAATCAACCCTCCAAATACGCTTGATACAAATCGGTGTTAGCTTTTCTGATGAAATAATGAATTAAGATTGAATTAGTCTTGAATTCAGTCTGTGTGAACTACATTCTAAAAAACTCACTTATTGACTGTAAACTCGACTATATTTTGACAACTTTCTCTAGGAAGCCAAAAAGTGGCTAAAAATAGCCTATCAAAGGGCAATTTTCACCAAAAATTTTGAGACATGGGTTTTGTCCATAAAATGATTCTAAGACAACCCATAACGCCAGAATTGTGAAAAAACACCATTTAACTTGACATGTAAAAGCTTTTATGAAAAAATCAACTAAGGGGAGCAGGGGCTGCGATGAACAATTTTTCTGAGAAAATATGAAATATGGGTTTTGTCCAAAAGATGATTCTAAGACAACCCACAATGTCAGATTCAAAAAATATTGACTTCTACTCCCCCATGCAAAGGAATTTCGATTGAGAAAATCAAAGCTTCGATAATTGAAGCTTTGGAGCAAATTTTCCTGAAAATTCTAACACATGGGTTTCGTAGAGGAAGTCATGCACAACCAACCCAGATGATTAGATTTGTCAAAACTCGTTGAATCTTGGACAAGTGAAGAAAACCTAAGACGAGAATAGAAGAATTTAAGATAGAAGATAGAAGTTTTATGTTTCTACTTCTGCTAAAATCGCCATGCTTGTTTGAAGTTTGCTGATTAATCTGGACTTGTATCTACAAGGAAATCTGAAAAACAATATTTGAAGTGCATTTGAATGTTGATTGTTGAAGAATTCGCTCACCCAAATGAGAAAATTCACTTTGATCTTCAACTGTGTGAGAGAAGAATGGACACCATCTTGAATAAATAAAAGAATTATTTGCTTAATGATGTCGTTGCAAGAAGAAAACCCTGATTTCAAAAGAAATGTTTTGATTGGACCCCACTTTGTTCAATTGTCATTGACTCAGAGTCCCAAAAGAATAAAAATATTAAAATATTCATTTCTCCCTTACATGCGAATTTGCATTATAATATCAAAAAGGACGCCAATATTAAAATATTGAGCAAAATCGCCCCCTTTAAAGCTTACATGCAAAAGACTGAAAATTAATATTATTTTAATGAGTTAACTGAAATCTCTGCATTTGGGTGTGCTTAGAAAAATTTACTAATTATGAAAAGTCCAAATTTGACTCTCCAAGCATCCCCTAGCAACAATTGAGATTTTTTGCTAACTTCCTACTTTATAGCTCACTGAAAAGTCACGATTGCCTCTGTTGAGCTCTGATTTTTGATTGCCTGATTGATGTTGGAACTAAGCTGAGATATCCATTGCGAAGCCAACATAACCAAGATGAAATGTCTGCTGGGAGATGCAACTGCTAAAAACCTTATTTAACACCTCAAAATCAAAGTTTCCTTTGATTAAATTGATGCAAGGCTTCCAAACTTAGTCATTTCTTTATTTTGCCATTCAACGCTTCAAACTGTTGCTGTTGGTGAACGATGACTCCCGTCGACTGGGTGATGGATCCATCGCGTAACTAGAAGAATTCTCCAACCAATGATTATATGTAAGGCATCTGAAAGTTAAGGACCCCAAAAGCAAGGGCGCCCCTAGCCTACAATAGCACAATTACCATTTTGAGAGTGATTTTGCAACTTGCAACTTTCTACATGAACACCATACTTTGACCCCTAACACTAGGAGCTGGAGTGCTCTGACGAGTACATCGTTCATCTCTTTGCATAGTTAAAAGCATTGGGAAGAGATGTTATTAGAGGCGAGAAGCGAGAAAACTGCTTCTAAGACCTCAAAAAGAAGGGTGCCTTTTTCAAGGGAGTGTAATTCCCACAGTCATTTTTCTGCTTGTTTTCATTCTTCAGCAGTCTCCACTGACCCTACAATCACGGGCATTTGACAAATCTCAAGGGCTGACGGTTGGACTCGTTGAATAGCTAGGAGGATTCCGCACAAGTCTCGTGAAGACAACAACGACTAAAAACCTCATCTAGTTGGCCTAAAGGTTGGGCGCCCCTGGCCTATAGAGGTACGAGTTGATATTTTAACATTTATCCACCCTTTGTTTTACATGCTTGCTGGAACTACTATCATGGCCACTTAACATCTCTGATGATCTTGCGAACCGATGCATCGCATAGCTGGGTTGAATCAAAAAAGATTCCCCAGAAACAAAAAATGCAAATTCAATCATCTGAGGGGTCAAATTCAAGGGCGCTCCTGGGCTACAAGGGCACCGAAACTACAATTTTGACAACCTCTGTGATGTGTAATCTCCTCGTATCTTCCGCTTCTGCCTTCGATTGTCAGAGTTTTGCAACTCAGATGATCTTGCTTGATAGCTTGCCGAAAAGATGACTAAATTCTGAAGAGAATGAGTGTATTTACAACTAAAAAGAACTGAATCTAAACCTCCAAAATGAAGGGCGCCCCTGGGCTACAAGGGCGCAAATTTGCTTTCTACTAGATTTTTCCTTCATTTCACGCTCTTGTGAACACCATTCTGGCTGCTGAGTTGGCCACGTAGAAGCATTACTGCTACTAACACGTGTATATGACTGTATTTCACCACTTTCACATTTACGAACACTATAAAGTTGATTTGCACATTGATTGTGCAAGCGTCTCCCACGTTACAAAGTGAAGTGTTTCCAAACATAATATTTTTTGCATTTTTCACCATTTGAAAATCTCCTCCGTTGTGAAGTATCTTTTTTAGCATCTTTCACCATAGAATGTTTTGCTCTGAGTTTCAGGGTTAGATTTTGACACCGAATACTGGCCAATTGCCATTGATGATCTCAGAGATGCCAACTTTTCTCCTGAAAAAGTGAAATCTACCCACCAGGCTTAAACTGACTTTTAACTGAAATTGACTTCACCATTATGAACGTGATGTGGAACAAGCCAATCACAATTAATTTCAGCCAATTTTGACAAGTTTCAATTTTTAGGGTTTAGTGACCTGAAACAGGGGTACGAAAACCCTAATTTTCATTTTTTTCCAAATTTCACTAGTATCTTCCTAACATCACATCAACTCAAAATCCATACTTGATTTGCCCAAAAACTATATTTTGACATCATTTTAACAAGGTTTAGACTCTTTTAAGCAAAATGCCTTAATGAAGCAAAAAAGTTGGTTTGGGTACAACACAATTATCACTCTAAAATGAAGGAATTAATATCTTTGAGAATAGTACTTGGTTGTGTAGGTGGAGATCCCTATAGTTGTGGGTATAGTTATTAGCTATGCAATGTGAAGTAACTACATAACTACCTAGGTTGACTTTGTAAAAAAACTATATTGTAATTTAAATTTTGTCATCTATCTATCAACATCTACTTTTATTAGTTATGCAATGTAAAGTAATGCTTTTAGTTTGAAAGATGTGCAACACAATAAAATGGAAAACACTGGGTGTTTATAAAATTGCAACCCACATCACAACATACCCAAACCCTTGTGGTTTTAAAGCCTGTATATGTACGTGTGCATTACAAATAGCAAGGACACCAATTTCTTACCATTATCAGCAATAATGAATAAACTTGTTGAAAGTGGTGAAACATAAAGTGTTAATGGTTCTTGGAAAATACTGGGTGTTTATAAAACAATGCCTTTCATTACATTCCTAAGGTCTAAATAATAAAATCTTTTCAAGACATTCTTACTATTTTGTAAAATTCTAAGATGCAAAATACTGGGTTTTACAAAACTTGTAACCCACTTAATGTTTGAAAATAATTTACAAACAAAAACCCTCATAATGTTTTAAAACCCTTTACAACTAACAACCCAAATGGTTAGAAACCCCTCACCTCACTTGAGATGTTTTTTTGTTTCCCCTTGCTCTCCAACCTTTCACTTTCAACCTACAGAATCGTCCAATGCCGACAACACACAATGTTAATGGTTGTGGGAAAACACTGGGTGTTTATGAAATGGTGCCTATCATTTATTCCTACGGTCTAAATAACAAAAGCTTTTCAAGACATTCGTACTATTTTGTAAAATTGTAGGTTGCAAAATATTGGGTTTTCTGAAACATGCAACCCACTTAACGTTTGAAAATCCTTTACAGAAAAATACCCACATAATGTTTTAAAACCCTTTAGAAGTAACATCCCAATCGATTACAAACACCTCACCTCACATCTATTCATTTTTCCTCTCCCCCACCTGCAAATCCACTCTCCAACCTTTCACTTTCAACCTACAGAATGAAAAAGCCGAAAACATAGAGTGTTAATGGATGTTGGAAAACAATGGGTGTTTATAAAATGATCTGCATTACATTACATTCCTACGGTCTTAATAACAAAAGCTTTTCAAGACATTCATACTATTTTCTAAAATTCCAGGCTACAAAACATTGAGATTTGTGAAACCTGCAATCCACAATATTTTAAAAACCTTTAAAAACAACTCCCCCATTCAAACCCTTTGTGAGTAACAACCCAATCGGTTACAAATCCCTCACCTCAACTCAGTTGATCATCTCCCCCACCTACAATGCCCCCTTGCTCTCCAACGTTTTGCTTTCAATCTGCAGAATGAGAAAACCCAAAACACAGAGTATTTTCCAAGAACAATACTTGTTACAATTTAAAATGCATGTCTTAATCACATCAATTCCCCTTCCCACCATGGTGAATGGATAGCTTCTTGCGCAAGGCAAAAAATGTTGGAGTAATTCGAAGCAACGAGACACATGAGCTAATGCCTCTGTTAACTCCTCACTTTCCTCACTGTGACGTTTCCTCCTGCCTATTGGTTCCGTCACTTTTATCATCCGTTTGGTGGGCCCCTCGTGACACCGTCTCATCATGTTATGTATGTTTTTATGTATGTTGTTATGTATGTTTTTATGCATTTTTCTATGTACATAGGTGCATTTTGTCATATTAGCTGTGTCCTTAAAGATCTCCATTATGAACAAGTTTTTTTTACTATCTATTATTGGCTCTTGTACAAAATCATAATGCTATAGTAACAAAAACATGTATACTATCTAAGAGTCGCGCTACACACCTAGAATTTGAAGGTGGAATGAGGTAGTTGGGTTGTTGGTTCTTTTTGAATCTAAAAAATTGGGTAAGATTTTCCAGCAATAAAGTGTCTTAACCTTGTGTGAAGGAAAGTTTGAAGATTATTCCGTCCTTATCAAGGGAGATTCCAACCATCTCTCCTTTTCTACAAACACATCGCTAGCCTTTTGTCCCTCCATCTCCACACATTGAATACTCATTTGCATTGCTTTCTCCTCCATTTGCTCCTTGTTGTCTCTCCAGTGCCAATGATGACTGTCTTCCTAGGTAGAACTTTGCAAATTTCTTTCTCCCCATTGCCATGTCAAATACAAACATATCTAATATTAGACTAAAATTATAGTGCCTATAGTTTTCCTGCCTTATTTTTCATGCTCCATACTGTCGAGAGGTCATGAAATTGAGCCGTGAAGAACCTGCTGTTCATTCCTCCACCTTAAAAGAAATAATGTTCGTTCCTTATGATTTAGTTTTTTTTTTTTCATGCAATAAATAAATTGGACTCCAATTGTTTATTAAATTTAAATCTTATTTTATTTAAGTTTTTATTAAGGGGTAAACTCTTTTGTCCCGAAGCTATGAACCAGTGAGGTCGCAAACAAGAGACCTCATCCCCAATTTAAACATTCAATAATTACACCGCAGTGGGGTTTGAACCTTGATGACGATAACAACACCACAACAACTTAACCATCATACTATGTCACTATTGACACTTATTTTATTTAAGTTGACAAAATTTATCTTATTCAATTTTATTTTATTTTGTTTTAATTTTTATTCTCTTTCTAATAGTACTCAAGGAAGTAATTTAGATCTTAATTAAAATTATTCTTTTTATTAATGACATTCATGTAATTTAATTTTAAAACTACTTATATATTTTATTAACAAGCTACATCAAACATTTGAAAACATGATCTTTTATTTTTCCTATTTAAATTAATTTTCGAAAGGAAAATAATCATAAGACCTACTTTTATTTTTTCAATTATGTTTATTTTTTGCAACCAAAAACATCCACAATACATGACCATCATTTTAATCATTTTGCACAAATGATGTATTCAAAGAACATAAATTCAATCACAATCGTACAATGCAAGATGGATGCATCTATGTGAATGTGCATGCATTGGATTTCCATCATACTAATCATTTATCAAGTAGCTAGGATACCTCTACCTCAAGCATGTTCTCGCCTTCTACAACTACCTACACTCAATCACACTCATATTTATGTCAATAGATTAGTCCATAAAATGATAGCTGAAGCACATGCACATAACATCTCATTAAGTTTATGCAAACAAAAACAAGATGTGACACTTGAACCTTGATGGCAAGAACAACAATATCACAAGTTAGCCATCACACTATGCCACTATAAGAAAAATACATTTTTAATATTTATTATGAGCCAAGCTGACACACTTTTTTATACATGTTGCTATATCATTGCATTTAAATATA
This sequence comes from Sequoia sempervirens, assembly GCA_007258455.2. NCBI lineage: Eukaryota > Viridiplantae > Streptophyta > Pinopsida > Cupressales > Cupressaceae > Sequoia > Sequoia sempervirens. The sequence goes on along the minus strand of VDFB02000017.1, from coordinate 511,317,105 downwards.
TTTATTGTGCACTTAAACAAATGTTAGAAAAAATAATAAGGAATGCAAGGACCAAAGAAGAATATCTAGAGCACACTTAAGTTATAGGTGTGATAAAGGAATCAAATTTGCATAATCATCATACAAGTCATTTGCATGTCTATGACTGTCTTTGATATTTCTAGTCTTCATTAATTTAACCCACCAAGGGATTTCACCTAAGAGAACTCGGTCACTTATTGAGTCAACAAGCTAGACTCAATGGTGTCTCTAGACATCACATTAACATATTTAGATATCTAGAAGGCAAAGATGAATATAATTTTTAGATGCATATTTAGTAAGAGCATTCTCATGCACCACAAATCAATTTTGTGCATCAAATTAGTTTCACAAGAGTCAAGATCAATTAGGTAGGGTGAGACATTAATATGTAGAGTTTTTTGGCCAATTCAAACTTTGAGATAATTATTAGGTTGGGATAATTAATTTTTAGAAACATTATTGAGGAGCTTGTCAATTTGATAGGTGAACATGTTCTCCTAGGTCAAACTTCTTTGTGGATTGAATTAACAACAATGACAAAGATTGGATACAACATTAAAATACACAAATGGTTTATATGATAATGCTGATTTGATTCCTTTATTACACGTGAAGTGAAAAATATTTTTTTCTTAATTATTTAATTTCATGTTGACGTTCTCCCATATGTTTTTAGTGTCAAATGAAAATCTTTAGATACCATGACATATCAACACGTGGCATGAAATATGTACTCAGTCAGCTCAAAACAATTAGTAAAAGGGACATGAAAGTTGGAATTTGAACTTGATAAATTGAATATTGGAGTCATCCTTACACTTGAAATTTACTTGGGTCAATCTCATACTCCATGAAAATGATTTAATAGGATAACATGCTTATTTTGAAATAGAGAATGGTCTGCTGGTGAAGTTGGAAGGTTCTAAAGGAGCCCACCAGGGATCAAGTCTTGCTAAATGCAATGTCTCTATTTTGAAATAGAGAATGGTCTGTTGGTGAAGTTGAAAGGTTCTAGATGAGCCCCCTAGGGATCAAGTCATGTTGAATGCAAGGTCTTCACACCTAAAAGAGGATGAGGCTAGGATTGTGCCCCGGGCGGATTTTCGCAGAATGGATACCCCTCAAACCTTGACTCTAAGCTAAAGGGGACCCCCTTGAGGTATCTCCAACAAAATGAAAAAAAAGTTAAAAAAGTAAAAAAAAAACAAAAAAAAAAACTTTTGATCCAAATCTAACAATAAAATATCACTTTTTAATACACTATTATACTAGGACACTTCCATTAAAATAGGCACAAAATTAAATAAAAATCAGCATGAACATGCTAATTTTACTATTATTTGTTCAATATGAATATCATATATATATATGATTTAATGAATAATATATTTTGGATTATATAGATACATGGACTGGTTTGCCAATCAGGAATATCGCCATTAAAGCGGGAAAGTGAGTTTGGAGGGACGACATGGTTTAAACTGTTACTTTAGGACAGGAGAGGAGCGATTGAAGGGAAAAATGTGGAGGTCCGTGTTGGTGGTAGGGAGCAGTCTTTTGCTTTTGGGTGAGGAAGGGGAAGAGCCCTGCTCCATCTCTGTCCACTGCAGTGATTGGGATTACCACCTCCAACGGTTCCTTCCTCCAATGAAATGGTCCATTCCCCTTAAAGGTCTCTCAAAATTTTAGTTTCCACTCTTTTTCCTAAAATAATTTTGTATTTGGTTATGACATGTTTTTTTCACCTATTATGCCTCGAGGCACTGATTACTGTCATCAAGAATTGAACCGTGGAGGGCTCTTTATGAGAATAGCTATTGTGCTTTGAGGCGCTGATTGAATACGGTCAACAAGAATGGAACAGTAGTGGGCTCTTTGTGAGCACAGATTTCCAACAACGAATGTTCGACCCTGTTGGGCACTCCACTCTACTTACATCTCACTCATTTGTTTGAATTTGACTGCAGACAACATGCGAGTTTTAGCTGCTGAAAGTGTGGCTAATTATGCGAGTGGAGAGATTGAGCCCTATATAGTGCTCACCAGTTGTTCAGCTTTAGCCATGGGTTTACTGGATATCTCCCAACATAAATTATCCATTGTGGCGCAACTCACATACCACGAGGAGAATTCTTCGGCAAAGCTAGGTAATTTATCTTATTTATACATTGCCACTTCATTCTCATTTTTATTCATTACGTAAGTTGGCCTGCAAATATTCCACTCCATTATAAAATAGTTTGACTACCATGTTTAAAGTGTATCTATGCAGCTCATTCATATTGACCTCTGATCAGGAATTTCATCATAGTAGTTGAAATAGCTGCATATATAACTTGCAATAATCAAGAGAAACTTTGCAGTGGTCTTTTAGATTGAATTATGATGAAGCAACCATCACAGACCTTTCTCTCGTCTCGTTACAATGCTTCCTTATATGGCAAAGTGGGTCATAAGAAATGTCATGTAACATTTTCATGCGTCCAATATTTCAATATTTATTTGACAGCCGAAGTTAATGGCTAAAGAAAAACACACAATTTGAAAGGGAGAGGTCAAAGAAATGTATTTTCAACAATAGACAAGGCTGCAAGTATAAAACTATTGCATACCGTGTTAGTTCTTCCAAACAGAATTTGGCATGAGAGCATTTGCTGTTGAAGGTATGGAAATACTGTTTCGAAAATTGACCAAAGCGATATATGGTCTAAAACAAAACCCTCAAGCACAGTCCCAAACTGTTATTGCATTTGTAATTGTTGCATTATCTTTGTGGCGTAGAACTTTAGCAACACAACCAAAACAATCTTGTTTATACTAAAGTATACAAAAGATTTGCTTGGGGAATTCAAAGTAAAGGATTATAAATTTATATTCACAACATAACTTCAATGTAGACAGGTCTCAAACTATAGATAGGTGATGAATCTGAATCTGTTGATGAAACTTCATATTGGCAATTTGTTGGCAGTTTGATTTAACTCACAACAATGAGACCTGACATAACTTTTAATATAGCATGCCCTTGGCATTTTTGAATTGTTCTAGGATAGTACGTTGGATGTAGCCAAAAGGGTGTAGGTTTATCAAAGGGTCTTTGCATTCTGGTACTTTGCTTGAATATAAATAAAATTTCTGTTTTGCTGATTCTCATGTTACATAGGGACATGTCCCCACCCCTCAAATCCCTGTCCTTGACCCCTTATGTGTTTTGGTGACAATAGGACAGCAGAGGATGACCCTTGGCTGCCCCCTGCAATAAGCAAATTTTGGAATGTCTTGGAAACGCGTTCCCATTTTAGGGGACATTAGGAAATGGTTATAAGATGCTTGGCCGTCCTTGAGGTGACCAAGGACATCCTTTGACTGCGCCGGGGACGATCAAACATCCGCTATGGAAATGACTGATTGTTTAATGTTTTTTTAATAAAATAGAAATTTGGCATAATTTTTTCTTTTGTTTAAAAGGGGTGTAAGGGTCCCAAAAACCCTCCCACGCCCCTTATTCACCCTAATGCACAAAGGAAAACATTCAGTATGTTAAACTTACTCAACTTTTGCTAGAGGCTGCAATTTCCCTTACTTGCAATACAAGAAGACATTATATCGTCAAGGCAAGATTCGATAATATATTTAAATTGATATATTTTTTTTCAATAAAAAGAAGATATCAAGTTTCAACTAGCTCAAGAGCAGCCATTTGGCATCAAAGTATGTCATTCTGACTTTTTATTTTATTTTAATTTTTAAAAATTTATTTTTAAACGTAAGTTATAAACTTATAAAGCTATAATAGTTAGCTTTCTAGGGAGGGATTGTAATTATTTTTAAAATGTATTGATTTCAATTTGTTGTCATACAAAAACACAGCAAAATGAGTACTAGCAACAGTGATGACAATTTGAATTAGAATGAGATGGGTAGTGAAGAAATTGAAGTAAACTAAGTGGATCATTTTTCAAAAAATCCAAATACATTTACAAGTTCAATTGGAATTCTACAAGACCCTTTTGTGTGCCCTTTAGTGTCATGTCCTCTTTTTGTAATAATCTAGGTTATGAACCAAATTGCCTTTTGCTATTTTCCACATATCCCTTGGCCCCATTTTGTGTGTGTGTTCTTCCTTTTCTTTCCCTAGTCTTTGTATAAGGTCCTCCAAGTCTCTAAGTTTGAAGGCATGCTCGGTCTTCTAAGTGCTTGTTAGTCGTCGAAGTTTTGAAGTTCCTCATTTAGGCATGCTTTCTTGTCTAAGTCCAACCTTTCCATGGTCCACATGGGATTTTTAAACTTCTCCATTCTATTACGCCTTCCATCCTTTCTTTGCTTTTCTTTTGTATTTTTTGGACTTTCAAACCTTTCTTTATCAACAGTCTCGTTGCTCGACCCCTAGTGCCTTGATTAGTCTTGTGGTATCTTTGGCACCAAAATTTAAATAATTTTTAAAGACACCATGCGGGAGCAACTCAAAGAAGACTCAAACAAGAAGGGGTATCATACATCCCCTCGGAAGACCACACCACCAGTAGTTATAAAGAAGATAAGTGACAATACTAGAAATGAGCTCAAAAGAAAAAGGTTCTATTTTTCTTGTAGGGAACCATGGACCTCAGATCATGGGTGCGTTGGTAAGGAACAAGTGCACTTCACTAAGGTAGTGTTGGATAAAGACTCAAACCCAGATGAACTTAAGGAAAATGGGGATTCAAAAGGTCAAGTATCCGTTGAAGGCCTAGAAAGACAGATCATGAAACTAGACAAAGCAATGAGTACACCGAGCCAAAGTTGCAATGAAGGGAGAAGAAATAGACCATGTAGGAGTATGGAAAGGAGAGTCGTGAGTTGCAGGAAATTAGAGTCAACATTGTCAGCAAGGAATACATAAATCCCTTGTATGAGGATACAACTTTTGTCTACTTGGTGGGATGTCGCTGCAAACCTTCCCATGTTTAATTCTGATCTCCTGTATATCCGGGTGATATTCTATTTTATGCTCCCTCTCCTGAGTTGGCATTAGCACACATTCAGCTACCCAATCCACCATATTGTGCCGCATGAGGCTCTCCATCCTCCTAAATGACAACATCCTGAAACTGCTATCTTTGATGGCTTTTAGTATCTGAGTTCTTCCCTCTACCTCAAAACTCATCTCCATCTCACGAAGATCAAGAGTGAATTTGCCAATAGCATGGAGCCATCTCATCCCCAAAACTACATCTATGTCTCCCATGTTTACCACGTAGTAATCAGCCTTAAAGTTATAGTTATTAAGGTGCATTGAGAGATCTTTGACCATTCTTTCATACTTAAGGGTATATCCATCCACCACTTTCACCCTTATACCTTCAAACTCCTCAGTCATAATCCCACGCTTCTCCACAAAGCGTGCATCAATAAAATTATGAGTGGCACTTGTGTCCAAAAGAGTGATGACCTTTTCACCTACTAGGACACCATGCATTCTAAAAGACCCTTCCTGCTGGATACTAGTAATCTGTGCCTCTTGTAGATGGACTTCCCCTTCCTTTTCCTCCTCTTTTTCTGTCTTTTCATCATCTGATTCTTCTTGACCAGCTTGCTGGTCAGAATTTTCAGATTCTGAGTCTTCATAAAAAGCCGACATAGCACGGTTAGCTTTGCCCTTTGGCCTTAAGGGGCAATCATGATTTGCATCATATGGACCCTTGCAGTAGAAACAAAGCTTTCTTTTCCGCAAATCATTTAATGTTTCACTATCAAATGGGGCTGCTGATTTTCCCTTTTGATCTCCCTTAAAATCAGATTTTTCTTTGTTCTTGGGAAATGTTTTATTATCTCTGAATGAAGAAAGGCCCTTTGTGCCAAACTTGCTTGATGATCCCACCTTGCTGGATGGGGCTGCAAGTTCCATACTACTTGCCTTCTTCATTGCTTCTTGTAGTGTTGGTGGATCAAAAGCCTTAACCCACCCATGTAATGGCTCCAATAACCCCTCTATGAAAAGCACTACCAACCTCCTCTTCGAAATGTTTGTAACCATTATAGACAACTTCTGAAAATCACCAATATAGCCCTCTAAGCTGCCAGTCTGTCAAAGTTGTGCCAAATCCCTGAAATAGACTTCTGGATCCTTTTTATCAAAGTGATCAACCAATCTATCCACAAACTCCTAGTAGGTGATGATACGGTCGTGCTGCAGTGTAACCATTCCTTGATACCACCAGTCATGGGCTGCTCCCTCTAAATGTAACGTGGCGAACTTGATTGCTTCTTCCTTAGACATAGGTCAAAGCATCAGGAAAGTGTCCAGCCGATGAATCCAAGACTGTGTTGTCACCTTGCCGCTACCATCAAAGTAAGGTAGGGTGATCTTGTTGGCCGCATGCTTCAAGTCCCTATTCTGGTTCTGAGGCCTATTCCCCTATCGAGCCCTATAATAGTCCGTCCTTGCTTGAACAAATTGATCAAAGTGCATGAGCTCACGAGCCTCAGGTGTCAGTTGCCGCCACTCATCATGTGCAACCATATATGCATCAGCAAAGGTTGGTTCCTCAACCTCTTCAATATTCTCCTCTGCTTGCTCTTCCCTCAGAAAAGTGGGTTGATTCGATCTGTCAGTAGTGTGGGAAGCTGTTCTCTGTACTCTCCGTGACCTCGCTACACTTCTATCATCATCCTTGTCCTGGGGTTGCCTCCTTGGTGCATTTAACTGCTGAAGAGCAGCTGTGAGCCTGCAATACACCTGTTACTTGTTGCTGGCCAACCCGTAAATCCCTCAAAGTCTCTCTCACTTCCCTGTCACCATCCCTATCCTCATCTCTTCTTTCATTTCGGTGTGGACCCTCTTCTGACCTGTCACCCATATCTGACAATGGTTCCTCTGCAAACGGATTATCTCTCTGCCACTCTTCCTTTGTTTCCCCTATACTGCAAGTGAAATATCTGTGGTGACTTCTCACGTGCCTTCAACCCTCTAGGATGGCAGGATATTATCTCTGATACCAATGTAATAACACTTCGTGCCCTTGTTTTCAATGCTGATTTTTTGTTTTGTGTATTTGTTGTTTTATAAAGGTTTTTCTGTTTTTTTTTGTGTTTTGTAATGCTGATATAAAAATCTAGAAATGCATAACATAAAGAAATATAGACCACTATGATAATAGATCTTCCAATATATGTTTATTTGATCAATATTCAACAGAGCAAGGCAAATACAAGCATACCCGAAATAAATAAATGACATGCAACTGCTGTTCTTCACTTCCAGCCAAAAAAGCAAATCATAAACAGGTTCAAATCTCCTTCAAATGGCTGCCTTTTTGATCACCGAATGTATGGCTGCAATCCCTATGCCTGGGCGCCCCCTTCTGTGATTTTTATTTATTTTTTTGAAGCTTCAAGAACCAAAATCGCCCCTCTTCATGAGGCCGACCCCTGCTGCAATAAAAAGCTGAGAAATACTTAGCCGTACTTCTCTCTTAAATCTGATCTTTATTATAATAAAGCAATCTGCAATCACCAACTTTCAAACTTGAGAATCTCTGACACAAAAATCAAAACCCTTGGTCTTTCCAATCTGCTTAATACAACATTTGAATGATGCCCTCCAAAATACCAAATTCAACAGATATTGCATTGTTTCAAATGGCTGCAAACACTGAAGAAGTATCGTTCTTGAGTGGCACGAAGATTGAAAACCCTTGGCCTCTACTCTTAGACAAAAAACTTCATCAACAACAATCATAATCGAATACCTCCAAAATAACTCCCAAATAAATATATAGACCTTCATGAGAAATTCAAATTTCTCCAAAAAGGCAATTTAATAATATTAAAATATCATTTATTTGCATCTTTTAATATTTCCTTCGACTTAGGAGTTGGCACTAAAAATTAATTCATTTATTTGGCCCTCTTTTAATAACGTTTTGACCTTCAAGTTATAACATTAAGTTATAACATTAAAATATAACCTTTTAATTAATTAATGTTATTTGAGCCAAATAACATTAATAACTTCTTAAATTCATCATTTCTCAACACGCCATCTGAACTGGGGACTCATCTGATAATTCTCCATCCGATCACATGCCTTACTAAAAATAGTAAGGATCCCATTCTTTCCCTATTTGACTTACTGTAAATAGTAAGTTGAGCCAACTGAGTCCCGAAAGCCTTGAATGAAAGCCAAAGTTGAACCACACTGAACACTGGAGTGATACCATCCTCAGAAGACCCCCTAATCCTCTTCATTAGCCTACGAGGGTCATGATGATAGGCTAATCTACTGAATATGGATGTCTCACTTTGGAGGGGACATTACAGGATATTATTGCAAAATATCTTTTGCATTTGATTTTGAGATGAAATAGAAGGTTTTGAAGGTGTTGCATGATACACTTATGGTAGGGCACTCTAGATCCGACAAAACTTGCAAGAAAAGGTATGCATGATGCTAGCATAGGGAGGTGGTTAAGCATAAATAGCCTCTTGAATTTTGATATTGTAGGGAGGGTCATAAGCTTATGTGGTCAAGATAACTAGAAAGGGAGAGATTGGCTCTAGTGCAGGGAGGTGGATAAACTTGGGTAAGTTGGACAAGAGTTTTCCATTGTCACAAGGAGGGGGTGGTTAAGCCTAGGTAGCCAAAATGTCTATGTCTATTTCTAGTCTATGTTATTGGTTCGTCAACTAGAAGCCCTAGATCTGGGTCTGATTTGAAGCCAATTTGGATTTTGGTTTGATGCAATTGAGGGATCATCGTACAATGGATGGGGAAATTACTATGGGTTTGTTCCAAATTCAGATGAACCCAAAATGAATTATAATGCATTTTCTTTAGCATTGCAAATTTGCAAGGGATTTTTTAATTTTTTGTTTTGTTTTGATGTGACTTTTTTAGTTGGAATTTGTTGTTATGTTCAAACTAGTTCGTTCTGTTCAACATTGTTTACCTACAATGGAGTTGGGCTTATTGGGTAGGTGATGTCATAAAATATATAAAATTAAAAGGTCATTGGTTCCAAATGTGTAAGGTGCATATTCTTGGTCCTTTGTTGCTAGATTAACAACTGTGGGTAGGAACAAAGCATAGGGGTTGGGCCTGAGTGATAAACAAAGGTCCTAGTTTAAGAATTCATTTAGTTTATTATATTACAAATATTCTAAGAGTTGGGACATTATTGATAATAATAACAACAATGCCAAAGTTGAAAATAAGTTGTAGTGTGTAAATCGGAAACTTAATACTTCAAATTCTTGTAAAACATAATACTTATAAAATATTTAGTGTATTAATACTCAAAGCTATGTTAATGTTGTTTGATATTTAAAATTTACTATATTATATTAAATTTTAATATTTTTAGTTTTAATATAATATACTAATATGTTTAAATTTTCTATATATATATATATATATATTGTTATTTGGGGGAATCGACAGCCTAGTGACCTGGATCAGCTTGGCTTAAACACCATTGGCATGAATGCGGTGATCAACAGGGTGAGCCCCTATAAACCCTAGGCCACCACTAAGACACCCCCAATCTCGGCTAGCAGGGTGAATGGCGTTTTGAACTTGGGTGAGCAAATTGCTACGCACTTAGAGTGAGCAATTGCACCAATCGAGCTAAACATCGGGGGCTAATTTAAAGTTTATATTTAATACTATTATATTTATTTATTTATTTGATCAGTGAAGAGTAGGAATTTACCTCATCCCTTGGATGAATACATTGCATTAATGTGAACAATACAAACCTCCGAGCTTAGCAGTCTAGTGGGGGCACAAAGCCCATGAGCACAACAACCTAACGAGGGTTTGGAAGATGAAGTCAACAACTTTTAACACCAACAACTTTTTAATGCGGTTCAATCTTGTGAGCACAATGTCCCAACAAGGGCACAAAGCTCGTGAACACAATAGCTTAGGAGTTCAAACCTTGGTGGCAACAACAACAATGCCATGCTTAAACCAAGACACTATGCCACAAATGGCTTAAATTTGAATGTTTTTAGTTTAATATGATATGTCTAAAATTTAAAATTATTTAATTTGATGTAACATATATAAATTTTGAATTTATTTCTTGCTTTTAGGTTGTAAATATGTATAGATTTATGATTTTTATATGTTTTTGTACTAACAAACCCAAAATGAACCCAATCCCAAATTTTTTTGGGCCAAATCCTTGAACCAAATCAGTGAACCCAAACCTGAACCAGCACTAATCGGTAACTTGGTGTTTAGTGAATGTGCTTACATAAGCCTGTCATCAATGATTGGTATTTCTGACTGTTAAACCGGATCTAAATCTCAGTGTGCCTGATTTCAAATTCTGAGGCCCTGTGATTTGCTTTTGAAATTCTTCTTGAGATTCATAATCAAATGCTTTCATGTTATATGCCTGAGTAGTGCATTTTATAAATGATTCACATTATTGAACTGTTTATTGGTGATGCTATATTTCATTAGAACACTGTTGGGGATAGTTGAAATTCCTGTTAATAATTAACTCTACTATTTACAACAGTGACTGCTTAATTTCTACAAACATTAGCTTATTTTCTGATCTCAGTACTGCATCTGATTGAAAGAACCAAGAGCCTAAGTCAAAATTGTGATGGATATGAATTATCATGAAATACACATTAATTTGGGCGCATTGTAATTTTGTGGGCGAGCTAATTTGAGACTGCATATTTTGTGCTGATAAATCCAAGTTCTGTTTAATCAAAAGACCATCTCTAGGTGCAGGGACAAGGGGACGAACCTGATACTCAAGCTTAGAATATATCTATGGAGATGACTGTGCTTGTGAGTTTCTGATGCTTACTTATTTCATGAATTTGTGTGGTTCATTTTCTGAGGTTTTGCCTTTTGGAATGTCAGTTGCATGTCTTTGAGATCAGTGTTGATTGCTAGAGTACGAGGGGAATTTGGACACCAACCTACCATTTAAAGCTTTAGTATTCTAAATTATTGCTAGTTCTTTTGTAGAGCCCTCAACTTCCTTTACGTGCCATTTTGCTCTGCACCATGAAACAATAGCAATGATTTGGAAACAATCCTCTTTGATTTTGGTTTCCTAAGAGTAGAATTAAATCCACTTTTTGCTCCTCTTTTGAGCCTCTTGATCAAGAAGCACTTATCTAAGGGGTACATGCGTATGACATTCCAACTTAAGGCCCTCATAGCTCCTTCAGGGAGGCCTCTCCCTTCCAGTGTTAATGATATTTGAGATTTCCTTTTGCTTCCTAGTCTCTAATTCTGCTTGGGTTTCTTGCTGAATTAGGATGTGTTCCCAGTCACCATGAAACTTAGGTTCAGACTGGGGCATCCATTCTTGATCCTACCTCTTACAAATCCTTGTGAGTATATGTATATGTAATAGTGGGATCAGGATATGTATTATATCTATACTCTTCTTCTGTATCTATAAATGTCCCTATCCATGTATCCCTATCCTGTGTCTCTTGAAGATTACACTTGTTTCAGTTTTTGGCCTCTAGGTCTAGGGGTTCTTGTGTTTTGTGGGGTTCTAGTGGTAGTACTGTTATGATTTTTATAAGAATTGCTTTGGGATTTACCAAATTGCTGTTGGTAATCTTTAATGCTGCCCTGTTGTCTTCACTGCTCTTTGCTTGTTGCAAACAATATTCTGATTTTCTCCACTCTTACTATATTTGTACTTCTATTAGTCAAGAGTGCCCCAACTTCCTATGAATAGTATACACATCTATGTCTTTGGACCTAGTGAATCCCCCCAATGTGTATCTTCTTCTTGTACATTGATATATTATTGGTTCACCAACATCTTTGCATGGTTTTGGGCTCAGTGGATATTGTTTGATTCTAAACTCCGTAGTTCCTTTAGCACAGCATAATTGAGAATTTTTCCTATTAGATTGTCTGCATGGCCCTACATTTTTTGTCAATTGAGGATTGATCAATCTCTTGAAGAGGAGAATTTGATTATCACTGACACTGCCTTTTTTAGATGCAAAAAATTGGTCATGGTTTCAACAGCAAAGAGTTGCTTGTTTTCTCTTTCAAGGTTACTTTTGGAATCTATTTCTAAGAGTCTTTGAATCTTCATGCAAGTTCTTGGTAGGGGATTTGGGAAGTGGAGGGGACCCTATCTTCCTTAGTTAAACAATCAAAAGGGTAGGCATTTGTACATATATTTCCTCCCTAAAATCCTTTAGTTGACCAATTTCTAATTGCCTTTGGAATGGGCTTGGATGGATTAACCTTTACACATACCCTAGCATAAATTGATAATTCTCTATATTTTGTGGCCTCTTCAATGCTCATGAATTGTTTATCTGCTCAAGCATCTTTCCTCACTATAGGCAGTAATTTATAGAATTTGATCCACAAGGGAAGTTCAATGGGAATTTACTTTTCTAGATTAAAGGTGGATACTATGGCTGCATGTATAAAATTGAATTTTTGAAAACCAAGGGTCCCCAAGGACTATTTTTTCTGGCCTTTCTGCACTCTGGAATGCAGCTTGAAGGTTTGCCAAACAGCTGATTTCTATCCCTACTAATGCCCTTTTTTGGTCCATGCATTTCTTTAAATCACCAACTTTAGGTCAGGTCCCAATAAATTTATATTTTAGGGGTGTTAAATATGATTAAATTTCTTTCAGATTATAACCAGAATGTTGAACTTGATAAATATGAAGTTGATACCAAATCAATATTAAAATACTGATCATGAATTCACAAGTCTGAGTCTTCTTTAATGGTATTCGATCTACAAGAGCAGAACATTTATTGATTTCGATGTCTTCAAATGTGGATCGGATCTGCATTAAATATCAAATGGGAGACACGTCCCATGAGCGGACATGTCTCCACGAAGTGGAGGCATGTCCACTCATGGGACGTGTCTCATGGATTGTGCCTTTTCGACTAACTAAACACCCGATCACCAAATTGGAGTTAGTTACTTAATAAACATAAATGCTTACTAAGTTCGATCTGATTTTATCTTGCACAAATAAATAATATCCAATCTGGAAATGATCACCGATAATGATGTTCGATTGGGATCCTATATGAAACATGAAATGCTAATAATCTGCAGTTAATAACCTCTAAATGCAGATCGATAGTATACTTGGAATGTAGTAGATTTCAATATAAATGATGATGTATACAATTAATATATATAGATGTGTGTATACATATGTCAGTACATACTGACATATATATACACACACCTATGATCATCATTTCTATATCTGACCGAAGCTACCATATTTCAACAAGGGGCTTATCAAAGAGATCTTGTGTTTGGCCTGGCTAAAAGTATATGTATAGCTGAAATATACTTTCAAACTTAGAGGTCTAAACCCCCAACTTGGATTTTGTGCCCTATTCTTCCTAAATCTATTGTATCAAGATTGTCAAAAACCTTGAGCATATCTTCTTTCTCCTTATCCAAATCTTTTTTTCTTCCTTCATTTGTCTTGTGATTGACCTAGATCTCTTCTGACTCCCATTTTATTTGCTTATCCATTTCTTCTATTGTTGTTCCCCGCTCACTCACATTTGCTTCCTTTTATCTAAGAAGGTGTGTTACACAACTTTATACTCAAATTTATATTAGTTTAAGTTCAGAGTAACTGCTTCCCTTTATTAAGGCGATGCTAGTGCAGTTTAACATGTTTTGTGCAAGTTTCTCATTAATACTTTCAGCCTTTGTTGTTGGGAGCTGCTTAAAATTAAAGTGTTGTTGGTGTTTTATCTTAGTTTTAAATTATCAGATTTGTGTCCTGTTTGTGTTTCAGCCTCATGATAATTAGAGTCATGGGGCACAATAGAATATCATCTTTGAGTCTTTCTACAGGTAAATATGAACAAAATTATTGTAGAAGACAATGTTGTCTTTTGTCTTAAGCTCCCTTGACTAAAATTATCGTAAACAGTTTCCTGTGACCTTCACATTATTGTAGTATAGCTTTTGTTTTGGAAGCCTTACAATTTTACATGCTTTTCTCTTATATTGGAACTGTGCCTTTGATAAGCATATATTATATTTCTATATACTCCGCAGTCATGTGGTATATTCTATTTCTTTTGCAGAATGTCTTCTTACTAATGGGCCGACAACAATAGCTTTGGTGTCCGGGAAAATTCTTCTCATGTACCATCATCATGTTAGAGACTCCAAGCATGTCCATAATGAATACAAAGCTGTTGAACCTATGTGGATTGCATACTTTTTGAATATTGATGAAATATGTGTGGATGCTGATATACGATTACTTTTTGCACATGATTGGAACTCTGCATGTACTCCTGAAGTTGTTTTGGGAATCTGTAATGTTTCTAAGAACCTTATGTCTTGTCAACGGGCAAATCAGAATTTGGAAAGGTGATTCTATTTTTTACTTTTTATGAGGAAATTTATCGTTCTAGATTGAATATCCTTGTCATGGAGCACATTAAAAACTTTTGGCTCAGTTCAATATGGATGTTGATTAATCAAAGTAAAGGAAGACAAACACACAAATGCCTAGATTTTTGTTTTGAGCCCTCCCTTTTTGCCCTGCATGCATATAACCTTATCATCTTTGTATCTCTGATTATGTGGCATTATTTTCCTAATTCAGTCACCCAAAAGCTATTCTGGGGTCACATGCATGACTCACATGCATGACATGATAGATTAGATGCTATGACGAATTGAAATGGTAGTTGAATATTGAATGCTTAATTTATTGTGTCTGATTCCAAATACAAGGTATAATTTTCTTAGGTAGAGGACCTTATTTAACCACCAGATAGATTGACCTGAACATTGTGGTGGTTGGAAGCAACCATTCAGAGCTAACTCATAATATTAACTACCAAATAAACCTTATTGCTCTACATCTAGATCCCCCACCATTCCCTACATTTGTGGCCTTGAAAGAACTTTAGTCTTGAATTTTCTCTGTTTACTTTAATGTATGTAGTGAAGTGGTGAGTGTGAGCATGAGCTCGTCAAACTTTGGTTTAAGGAAAACACCTAAGAATCCATGGCAAATGTCTCAACATGATTAATGCAATTTCATTGAGTGGGTTTTTCTCCAGCCTATTCATCTAAAGTTACCATGGCCGACCTTAAAGAAAACTTTGTGCTGCCAATAATGTGAAATTTGAAGGTCTATATAAAATAAGATAGATGCGCAGTCAAGGCAAAAAACACAACTATTTTAGGGGCATGCTATTGGTTGCTTATTGAATTATACGGATCTTCATATTTGCTAAACATGCTAAATGCGAAAGATCACCAAGGAGGATATCCAGTCCAACAAAACCTTGTGATAATTTCATCGGCCCTATTTCCAAACAAATCACTAAATATATTACGTGTACATTGCTGTTGAGGATGAGTGCAAGCTTTCCATTGTACGTTTGGTGCTAGAGGAGATGCAAAGGCAAAGGTCAAGGGCTTCTTTACCTTTCAAAAGCATCAAGCCTTGATGTTGTTGCTGCATTACCATTATCTGAGTAGCTTGATACAGCATGATTAACATCATCATCATCATCATCATCTTAATTCATGTTTTGTGAGTATATGTGTGGTTTATACCTGAATTAAAATTAGGATAATAGCTTCTTGTTTTTCTAAAATGGTAATGATTTATGATCTGCAACTTTGATAACATGAGTAACATCATCTGAGTAGCTTGATACAGCATGAGTAACATCATCATCATCATCTTAATTCATGGTTTGTGAGTATATGTGTGTTTTATACCTGAATTAAAATTAGGATAATAGCTTCTTGTTTTTCTAAAATTGTAATGATTTATGATCTGCAACTTTGCTAATCTATGTGTTAGAAACTACAAATATGGATTAAATTTTATAGATCAATTTTATTCCGTGTCTGGAAATGGTTGGACCATCTTTGGAGAATGCTTAACTTTTACTTTGAGATTTCCTTTTCTGAGATTTTCATTATTTTATATTGTTGGAAGATTCCTCAAAGCTTTCATGCAGAATCTCCAGATTAAAGGTTTCATCATTTTAGGTGTCTTTCCAATTGTAGACTGATCAATTTGCAAGCCTTAGTGCTGGATGACTGGCAAAACTTTGAATAATTAAAGACAGCGATTGTTCCATCTAGAATCTTAAGTGACTACTAGGTTCTAAAGCAATATGAAGAACATAGGATACTTATTTATCGATTTCCTCAATCAATGCCTTGTGAGATACCTTAAATGCAGAAATAAAGCCCTCAATCATTTCCTTGACTTGTGTTTTCTTCTCAATATGTAGAAAAGCTTTGTCTTGCAACTGCCATTGCTTACTCATAAGGATTTGAACAATGAACTGGTTTACTACAAATAATTGTGGTTGACATTCCTTTAAAGCATCCTCTGTAGAGGTTTTGGAGTTAAAGCCTTTTCTTTAATGCGAGGAGCTTCTCTTGAACAATCTGTAACTACTTGATACTTTTTAAAATTTTGTTTAGTGAGTAGGATTTGAATCTTTTTGTATTGAAGAATTATTTGTTTTCATTTTTGTTCATTGAGGATGCTTTGATCATGATTACTCTGCTGCTTGTATTCTCAGACTTCATTATAATTAGGATGTTCAAATTTTGTCTCTTTCAAGAATAAATCATTTTATAAGTAAACTTTATTATTAGTGAATGAGGATGAAGATTTTGGTAACTCCAAAATTTGCTTGTTGACAACATGATTGTTATCATAGTTGCATTCTTATTGCCCTCATCCTGATCATTACTTATGATTGACACATTTTGTAAGTCATATGTCATGCCATGTCAAACTAAGATCACAACCTTGACTAAAAAAATCAGATCGCCGCCTATATCCTAGGCTAGGGAATTAAATTAACAAAAGGGTTGATTAATATTAGACAAAATAATTTCATGGGCGGCAACTCTACAAAGCATATAATTAACAATAAAAAGGTTTTAAGGCAGCACTTGGTTATGAAGGGATGTATCCCATACCAAGGAAAGGGTTAATGAAAAGATGTGACTATACACCGCCCTCCATGAAGGATATATAAAGGAGGTTGAATAATTTGTGAGAGGATGGATCAAGCAGATTGAATGAATCAGGCAGAAAGCAGATTGGATAAAAGGGAAATAAAGATTTGGAATTATAAGATATCTATTGGAATAAATATTATTTTTCAAGAATATTATTGGGAAGTAAGTTTTAAATATAATTAGGAATAACTATATATATATGTGTGTGTGTGTGTGTGAGAGAGAGATCATGCAATAGTAATACTTGTAGAAATTATTGATCATTGTGAGTAATCTATATATTATATCTATATATGTGATCATGCAACGGTAATACTTATAGAAATTATTGATCATTGTGAGTAATCTATATATATATATATATAAAAGATCATGCAAAAGTAATACTTGTAGAAGTTATTGATCATTGTGAGTAATCTAGATGCTTCCTTTGTTACACATATGTAATAATAGATTCATATGATAATCCATTTTGAATTTAGGAGAAATGGATTGCAAATAGGAAGGATGGCCAGCCTTCCGGGTTCACGAGAGATGAAGGACGACCAGCTTTCATGCTCTTATCAAGTATGCTACCCAGAGATGGAATGGACAACTAACTTTCCATGCTCATGGGCTGGGGGGTGGAATGGACCGAAAATCCTTCCGTGCTTCCGGGCTTGATCAAGAAGGACGACTGGCTGCCAAGGTGAGTTGAGGGATGGAAGGGCAACCCACCTTCCATGCTCTTGCAATACAAGGGCGACCAACGTTGAGATTGCGGTTCGCAAACGTTTCAAACGAATTCCTAATGAGACTATTATAGGAATATACCTTGGAATGGCTATTGCTTTAATTGGATTTCAATATGAATAATGTTTATATGATATCATTATGCCTACTAATGTTAGTAAAAATAGATGTTATCATGGCTTATGATTTAACGTCAATTTTTAGTGAGTAATATTGTGTGCAGGACCTAAACTAGGATTTATCTTATAAAAGGCATTTCAATTGGTAAATTTATACTCTTAAATGTATTGCGTTTCTTATTTTAATTGAATTGTGGTTTTATGGCAAAAACTAGGAATATCCCCAAAGGGAACATTACAATTGGTATCAGAACATTGTTTCTGCCAGTCTGCGAGACAAAAGATAGTTGATGCAACTAAGCCAAAGGGCTCAAAGGGCGTTGGAAAGGGAAAGAAGACAACTTGTAGCAAGTAACAACTCTATTCAAAGTAATAAAATGGGTGAACAATTGGGAGATGAGTTGAGGGCTTTCATGGAGCAAAATGAGAAGACAACCCAATTACTCCTACAAACCCTTCAAAATATAAACAACTCAATTAACACTCTTAGACCCAACCAAACTAATGGGAGGGATGCCACTTCTAACCATTTGGATGTAATATCCCCAATGGAAATTGGATGATATTTTACAATTTTCTAGTTTGACACATTGGCATTTTGTCAAACAGTTTGCAGGATAACTGGATTGAATGTTTTTAATGGTTAGGGATTTGCATATCATATATTTTAAACTTAGTAAATAGACAACTTGTACATTGCATTGTGTTAATACATGAGCTCATTCAAAGCACCAAAAATGAGATGCAGACCCTTGACACTTATATTTCTGAACAGGGGTAATAGCAATGGCAATACAAACTTAGAAATACATTCAATATTCAGATTTCAGTACTCAGTAATAAATACCAATTTTGCCAACTCTGTATATGGACAACAACTTCAGTTTATACATTCATAATAGACGCCAAAATGTTCATATCACCAGCAACAACAAAGTTTTGGTTGGATAGTAATAACAACACTTTGCAATTGGCAGAAATACACAGTTCTGAGCAAAGAAATACCACTTAGCAGGTCGCCTGAGTGTTGCAGTTCAGTATCATGCCACGCCTTGCCAAGGAGACCGCGCTGCAAGAAGAAATGACAGTTGAATGGCAACCGCCTGTATGCAGGGACCACATCCAGCAACCTTCCACGCCCAACAACATCAATAAACCTCATGCACCCAACTAAACCCTCACACTACACTCCTACGCAGGCTGCAACAACAAGTAAATGGCATCTGGAATAGAAGAGGATATTGCAGACAGGAATGAATGGCATCTGAGTTTATATCGCCCACGACCCTAGCTCCACACCCATGACTCAGAACAATATCACTACCCTCCACAATAGACTGATAACAAGTTGCGCAGGAGTAAATTGCAGCTTCAAAATTGAATCATTCCCACGCACATACTAGGGTATCCACAAATGCATTCACCTAGCTCCAATTCTCTATGTAAGGGCGCCAAACTTAGAAGAGTTTAACTCCAATGTCCAACCTTGCAATATCTTGTAATGGCGTCCAATATATATTTACGCAAGTGTCCAAACTTGAGTATTACCTTCAACCTTCAAATGTGCACGAATATGTTAATCGTTAACCTCCAAATTTGTCTCCATAGGAGACTCACAAATTTGTAACAACTGCATGACCATGCAAATGTGAATTCTGAGCGAATATGCCTCAATCTAGCTAGGGTGGAATGGAATCTTTCACCATTGAAACTAGATACCCGTGGGAATACCACCTAGGGTTTCAGACTCTGAAGAGCTCCACTTGAAAACCAAACAAGATAATAATAATCCGACATATTGAGAAATGAGCTCTCACATCCTTTTTATAACACCTTTTTAGTTTTCCTGCCAAAACCAATTAGCACTTTATTATAAAGTGACTTTATTAAATTGTCTTTTAAATATTCCTTGGCATCACTTTATTTCACCTCTTTAATACAATTATTTAATATTACCTTAATTAATGCACTTTTTGCCAAGCAACATAAAATAATTAAATAAATTAATGTGTGAGGCGGGATGAAAAACGGTGACATTACAGTCCTCCCTTCCCAGAGATTGCTTGTCCTGAAGCAATCCACACTTGCATACCATGGCCAAATACTAGGATCCTAGATGAACCTATAGAATGCTTTGTCACAATCCTGTTGCGTCAACATGGTACCATTATACACAGTAACTCTGTCAATCCCTATAATTAAATGAAGCAGTCTACCAGTCATAAAAATATCGCATAGCCAAATTGGAAGTCCATACCCAACACCTGTTGACTTCCGTTGTGCCACTTTGATAACCATTGGAATCCAAATGAGCCAAGTCTCAGATTCTTGTTTTTGTATGCACCTGCTAGGTAGAAACAAGTTAGCGAACCTATAATATTCCTCTTTTGAAGATGGAAGAATCTCACACTAGAGTGAATCATGCAGTCTTTTATCCAACCCATATTTATGTGTCATCAGATCATTCATGCACGAGCTAAAAGAAAAATAATGAACATTCCTTACAATGCAGTCAAGGTGGAATTCGCTTGCTTGTGCCAATGGAATACCTAGTCACTAGGATTCCATATCTCATCATCCTCATCACCCGAGTCGGGAGGTGACTCACATCTAAGGTCACAAAAGGTAGATTTTGCATTAGCTTGGTAAGTCTCCTCTACAAACTTGATGGCCAGGTCTTGATTTGAGAGCAAATGGAGGTAATTAGATTTTATTGCCTCTAGGGGATTTTTGATAGTCTGTAGATTGGGTATAGCAACTCCACCCATTACCCCATTCTACCTTTCTTCCAGTTGTGCTAACTAAAGGAGGTATTCAACAAACTTATGTGTGCTATCAAAATGAGTTAAGGTTTGAACAACCTTATCTTCAAGAACTTTCAGCTGTCCTTTCCATTCATGTGACTTATTCGGCCAATGATCACAACCAGCTGCATAAAATGAATTTTCTGATTTGCTTTTAGGAGGAGGAAACATGCCATCATGAATACCATTTTCCCCACTTGATGATGCCCTGCAATCTTCTTGAGAAGAAAATGGAACAGACATACAAATCTCAGAAGAATCCGCCTCCTCGTCACAAAATTTATCAATAGCAATCTTCACATCACCAATGTAGAGACTTGTGCATACTTCACCTGTAGATGATTCTTCTTCAAGGACTGTTCCTTTTTAAACTCATCCAATGCACTCATTCCATTGGTATCATCTGCACTTGAAATCAAGATTGATGTTTTCACATCTTCAATATGCTCATTCCCACAATCAGTGGATGTATGCTCTTCACTGTTGGCTACCATAGATGATTGAGTTACAGCTGTAGATGATACAGAATGTGCTAAGCTCAACTTCACAAAAATCTCGTCAATCCAAATCTCTGATTCTTGAAGGGCCATTTGAGTGCTCTTCAAGGAGTCCAAGGTAACCTTAAGCTCATGAGTGAGCTTATCGATCTCCTCTTCTTTCCCTTTTAGCACATTGTAATAAATCTCATCAGGCATGAGAAGATGATCTTTATTTGCAAGTGAAGGTAATTAGATTTCGTTACCCTCAAGGCTTCTCTAAATGCCTGAAAGTCTACAAGGGAAAGTTCTCCATCAAGGTCCTTACGTGTTCCCGGGGTCCTCCAACAACAACTTGCCATCAATGTTTGAGTGCCATTAAAATGTTCTATGGCTGCACTGATCATGTCTCCACTGACTTTCAATTGACTTGCCGAATGATGGGGCCCTTGAGACCTATCATCCTTATACAAAATTTTTGATTTGTAATCAGCACTAAGATAAGATGCTGAATCATCATAAATAGCTGATCGGAAAACATCATCATGTGTGCTATTAACATGCCCATCGTAAGCACTGGTGTTATCCACCTCATTGGATAGCTCTAATGGTGTATTACAAGTTGCTGTTTTGACAACCTCATTGCACACATCCTCTACATGTATAGATGCGGGCACATCCAAGGAGTCATCTTGGAACTTTGTCAAACAACTATCATGAGGTATGGCATCCTCATCACTAACAACTACTGATTTGCATCCCTCATCTTTCTTCCCAATTGATAGATAAGGCTCCAACAACTTATGGTGCTCTAACAAAATTGTTAGATTCTTTTGATACCCTTGGAAGACTTGCAAAAACTGTGCCATGAGTTCTTGATTTGTCTTCATTTTCCCAAAGCAACAATCAACTGCAATTGAGAGAAAGCTCAATATTGTCCAAAAACTTCTGCAATCAAAATGTGTATCCAAACTCACAGGTTGGTAGGATGCACAACTCTGATACCACTGTAATATCCCCTATGGAAATTGGACGATATTTTACGATTTTCTAGTTTGACACATTTGCTTTTTGTCAAATAGTTTGTAGGATAATTGAACTGAATGATTTTAATGGTTAGGGGTTTGCATTTTATATATTTTAAACTCAGTAAATAGACAACTTGTACATTGCATTGTGTTAATACACGAGCTCATTCAAAGCACCAAAATGAGACGCAAACCCTTGACACTTATATTTTTGAACATGGGTAATAGCAATGGCAATACAAACTCAAAAATACATTCAATATTTAGATTGCAATACTTAGTAATAAGTATCAATTTTTCCAACTTTGTATATGGACAACAACTTTAGTTTATGCATTCATAATAGACGCCAAAATGTTCATATCACCACCAACAACAAAGCTTTGGTTGGATAGTAATAACAACACTTTGCAATTGGCAAAAATACACAGTTCTGAGCAAAGAAATACCACTTAGTAGGTCGCCTGAGTGTTGCAATTCAGTATCATGCCACGCCTTGCCAAGGAGACCACGCTGCAAGAAGAATTGAGAATTGAATGGTAGCCCCCTGTATGCAAGCACCACATTCAACAACCTTCCATGCCCAAAAACAACAATAAACCTCATGCACCCAACTAAACCTTAATGCCACACTCCCACAGTAGCAACAAGTAAATGGCATTTGGAATAGAAGAGGATATTGTAGACAAGAATGAATGGCGTCTGAGTTTATAATTCCCATGACCCTAGCTCCACAACCATGGCTCTAAACAATATCACTACCCTCCACAATGGATTGCTAACAAGCTGCATAGGAGTAAATTACAACTTCATAATTGAATCATTCCCATGCACATACGGGGGTATCCACAAATGCATTCGCCCAGCTCTAGTTCTCTATATAAGGGCGCCAGACTTAGAAGAGTTTAACTTCAACGCCCAACCTTGCAATATCCTGTAATGGTGTCCAATATATATTTATTCAAGTGTCCAAACTTGAGTATTACCTTAACCTTCAAATGTGTAGGAATATGTTATCATTAACCTCCAAATTTGTCTCTGTGGGAGACTCACAAATTTGTAACAACTGCGTGACCGTGCAAATGCGAATTCTGAGCGGATCTGCCTCAATCCAGCTAGGGTGGAATCTTTCACCACCGAAACTAGATACCTTTAGGAATACCACCTAGGGCTTCGGACTTCGAAGAGCTCTACCTAAAAACCAAACAAGATAATAATAATCCAACATATTAAGAAATGAGCCCTTTCATCCTTTTTATAACACCATTTTAGTTTTCCTGCCAAAGCCAATTAGCACTTTATTATAAAGTGAATTTATTAAATTGCCTTTTAAATATTCCTTGGTGTCACTTTATTTCACCTCATTAATATAATTGTTTAATATTACCTTATTTAATGCACTTTTTGCCAGACAATATTAAATAATTAAATTAATTAACGTTTGTGAGACGGTATGGAAAACAGGACATTACATCAAAAAATTACAATAGAGCTCCACTAGGGTCAACACCTAGGGTAACCAAACCATCTTTCTTACCTAGGGAGGGGCCGTCAAGAGAGGAAGAAGAAATCAATTCACCAAACAATAACTTAGACGAGTATGCAAAAGCTTACTCAAGTCTTGACCGTGAAATTAAGAGGAATATTCCATTTAGAGAGTATTGTGAGGCTGGAACAAGAAGTAACCCTAGAAGAGAAAGGAGTCAACCTAATAAAAATTTACATCAAAAGGTGGGTAAAATGATTCTCCCCAACTTTGATGGGTCAAGAAAGGTCACTCGCCATTCATGGATCCAAAAATTGGACACATATCTATCTCTTAGTCCCATGCTTGAAGAAGATTTCATCAAATTTGCCATCTTACATTTGGAAGGGGTTGCACATGACTGGTGGCATCATGGTTTGATTACTCAAGGGCACCAAAACATAACAACCTATGATGAATTCAAGCAAAAGCTTATGGATTCATTTGACCAAAAACACCCTGAAAGACATTTTAAAGAACTAATACAATTAAAACAAGTAAGATCTGTAGAAGACTATATAATTGAATTTCAAAAGGTCTTAGTCATGGTACTTGGGATTACAAACAAAAGACTAACATACCTATTTATTAAAGGACTATTGGAGTCAATTTGTGGTTTAGTAAGCGCTTTTGACTCCACATCTCTTCAAGATGCGATTCAAGAGGCCCTAATGTTGGAAACCACATCAACAAAGGAAAAGAGCTAGTCTAAGAACATACCTTCAAGATAATAAAACCAACCCCCCTACAAAGGAAGTTGGCAACAAAAGTCATTACCTTCTCAATTACACACAACATGGGAAGGACAAAACTTCGAAGAAGGGGATTGTGTTTTTGAGTGCAAGGAAAAATGGGAGTTGAGACATAGGTGCATAGGGAGAGGAAGAGCACACAACATAGAAGCGATGTCGGATAAGGAGATAAATGAAGAAGAATTTGAATCCCAAAATAAGAAAAGGAAATAGGATGATGAAGAAAATGCAAGTGATTTCTTAGCCACACTTTTGGGAGCACCTGAATATCACCCCTTTAGAATCTATAGTGTTCTCAAAGGGTAGAAAGTGATTGTCCTAGTGGATAGTGGTGCCACCCATAATTTCATTGATGAAGGTTTAGTGGAAAGAATGAATTTAGAAACTGAAGACTTTGGGGGATTGAAGGTGGTCATGGCAGATGGGCTCACTACGCCTTGCACACAAATGATCCATCAACTAAGTATCACCTTGGGAAGACATAAAATAAGTGAATATTTCTATGTAGTGAATATAGGAGATATGTATGTAGTTTTGGGCATCCAATGGTTACATTCCTTAGGAAGATATTATCAAGACTTTCAAAATATGGAACTTTGTTTCGAACACAATGGCCAAGAAATAATTCTCCAAGGCCTATTGAATGGGCCCTCAAGAGTAGTATCATAAAAAAAGGATGGAAAAAGCTTTTAGGCACTGACAAGTAGTTACTAAAGCTATGAGATCTACACGGTCTTTCGGTTACAAGGTTTATCTTATAAGATTCCCAATGAAGGAACAATCAATCATAACAACTCAACATACTTAATGGTAAAATCTAACGATATAACTTGACTTTCATTTCTCAAATAGAAATCCACATGTTGCCATCACTAGTTGTCACAAAAACTTAGGCATAACTGTCATGCCCCCACCCTGAATCGCTGACCAATGAAGTATTAATCGCAGCCTGTCTTAAATGAATTAATTGCTGACCCAAGGAAATATTAAAGTGGCGGCTCAAAGGAATAATTAATCACAGCCTTTCCTAAGTCAAATAATCACTGACCAAGAGGTACTAAAGTGGCACCAATGGGAATTAATGAAGGAGGACTGTTAATGTAACCAGAAAACAAATAGTTAATAATTAAAGAGAGTCTAAGGGGGCAGCACTTGGTTATGAAGGGATGTGTCCCTTACCAAGGTAAGGATGTAATGAAAAGAGGTGGCCCTTCCCCCACCATTGAAGATATTAAAGGGGGAACAATTCATTTGGAAGAGCATCAATTTGGATCAAAGGAATGTGATATGGAAAAAGAAAATATGAAAGTGGAATACAAGATATCTATTAAAATAAATATTATTTGCTGCAAGAACATTATTGGGAGGTAAGTGTAGAATATATATATATATTTATAATATTTAATATTTGAAGGCATATAAATATATATAGTTACTTTCATAATGACTAATATGCATTAAGGGAGATATGTTATGTCTAATTCGGTAAATAAGGGAAATAGCAAATCTATTCATATTATTATAATTTACATCTCTCTCTTTAAGAAATCATGTGTAAGATTGGGAAGGAAGCATGATTGGGAAAGGTGGTATAGGAATTGTCTTGGTTGGATGTTCCTTGTTTTGGTGCCCTATCATGCATTTCTCTCCCATCCCTACCAAGATTGGTTATTGGAAAAGAGTCTATAGATTAGATTCAGATTTAAGTTGTTGTTCCTTATTTCATAATGTTAATAGTTTATTTATTCTTAAGTTCAATATCTATTATATAATTTACTATGGAATATTATTTGTTAAACAATTTCATGTTGTGTAATGGTCACTTAAGGAAAATTCAGGCATACGCCAAGTAGGGGACATTACAATAACTAAGATACAAAGATGGATTAAGATTATCTTACTTTCAAATTTCAAGATATAAGTGCACATAGATGCCATCTTGACCTAGGATTGTCAGTCTCTTAAAAGCTAACCGATGACATTAAAGTTCACAAGAATATTCCAAAACAATCTACAAGGATTTATGTAGAATATTGGTCTTACCCATAACACCCCATTTGAAACATCATAGAGTGAATTATTATCAGCATACCAAGTTGGAATTAGAAACAATAATAGAAATCTAAGTCTAAACTCAACCAAATTTTGATATGCCAAAACAATATTTTTGAGAGAATGTAATGAAGACAACTCAACTCTTTAGGAACATACAAATTTTTGTTGTAAATCAAAATAATAGATTTTGACTTTTAGAGAGATCTTAAAAGAAATTTTGGAAAAAAAAACCATTGGCACCATAATTTGAGATTTATTGTAGGATATCTTCATCAAGCTTCATTGAGGGGAACACAATTGTTCTAATGAAGAGTAATTTGTTCATTTTGAACAAGATCACAATGTACAATCAATTCCATACCACATATGATCTATCCCACACTAATTGAAACAATGGCGATGCATGGATCTACCTTGTAACCTACAAAATTGACCTAGTGAACTTTGTTGTGTGGACCAAATTCACTTCTATACTTAATATCTAGAGTAGATCATTTCATCCAAGGGTCTTCTTTTTCTTAGTCCTTGAATAGAGTTGTTATAAAATAACTTGCACAATAGGAGAATATGATATGAAATATGCTGAAAATACTTGATAATAACTGAGAATAACAAGCCACTTCGAGGGGGCAAACCTCCAAATATCTCTAATGAGAACACACTTCACAACTTGATGATGAAATAAGACTCACAACCTCCTATATATACCTATTTATGCCTAGGATATCACCTAGGCTGACTTAGACACACCTATATAAGTCTTAGGCCGACCTAAACAACTAAATAACAATATACTAATGATAATATGACTTAATAGAGAGTTAAGATAGCCACAAGCCGACTATTCATAACCTGATGTACACTAATATTAAGGGCATAGCATGCCCCCCTTCTTCAAAGAAGCATTGTCCTCAATGCTAATCAAGTTTGGATTCTTTTGAATGAACTCCTGCCCTCCCATGTGGCATCTTCAACTGGTAAATTCTTCCATTGGATGAGATACTCAGTGAGAGTTCTATTCCTTAGCTTCTTTGTGCGTGTTTGACGAATGCACTCTGGTTCCAAAATGATTCTTCCTTCATCATCGAGCTCTGGTAGTGTTGTTTGAGTTGGAATATTATGCCCAATTACCTTCTTCAAACAGGAAACATGAAAAACTGGATGTATCTTTGTTGTTGGTGGCAACTCTAGCTTGTAGGTGTTGGTGTACGTTTTATCATCCACCGTACACACAGAATAAAATGTCCAAAGACACTCTATCCTCTCTTGAAAAACCACCACGTATGCTAAGATTGCGAGAAGATCATATGGCGATTCCAAGGTTTCTTTTGTCAGGTCTTGACGTGTGGATAAGCTCAATGGGTGTTGTGATTTGCTGGTAATAAACAAGGGGACTTACGTTAAAGAAATTTTCACAAGTTAGGAACTTAGGCGGATTTATCATTAAGGCTCTCTTCAATTAGGACTTCAATTTGGATCTCAAAAAAAGGCAAAAGGATAAAGGTTTAGGGGATCTATTCTACGCCTAAGAATTTAAGAGACAACAAAGATTCGGTGAAAGGTATGAACCGCACTTTGTTTCGCCTCCTGCTGGACAACTTACGCAAAGTGGGTGCAATCTTCAAGGGGATGTGATTGTAATTTTCAAATCTCGAATGAGACCGAAGTTAGGCGTCCACAATTACAAGCTCAGGCTAACTTTACGCATCGAATGCAAATCATCCATTCGAAGAAAGTATGAGCAATATTTCACCATTGAATCTATACGATCAATCTCTCATTCACTTAACCAATATTCAAAAGCAAATCCTACTTAACTTAATTCTAACTTTAATCTATGGCGGAAGAAGATATGCAACCTCGCTTACTATTTGACAATAAAAGTTATTCAAAACAAATCATGCATAAGAGCTTTTATTATTCGAAATAGTCTCAATGCAACAATCTCATATACTGTCTCCACACAAATGAAAGTGAGAGATCACTAGTTTATATAGAGTTTCAAAAATCAAATGAAGGGCCGAGATTAAAACAATATCAACGACCAAGATTATTACAACTCAACCCTAATTAGGGTTGCCCAAAATAACATGAGTTATCAATCAGTGAACAATCAGTAAAGTGGCAGTGAAGTGGCAGTTGAAGCTATTATCAAGGAGAGGCGTCCCTATCTGCTTGGTCAGCATTGCACTCGACGAACCTGGACACGACCGCGACAACCTCCTCCATCGTGATGGCGGCAGCATGCTAATCCGGAATTCCAATCCATCCAAGTCCTCGGCACATTTGGCGAATGTGCTTGCCCAATCCGCCTCCTGCTTCACAAAATCATTCCGGATGGTCAAGAGACTCGCCACTTTCGCGAAGTCTCGTCTCAGAATTGGTCCAGTAGCCGAGAAGAAAACCTCCTGAACCTTACGTTTCAACCTCTCCAGCTGCATGTCATTCTCCCGGACAATCTCACGGTCAAACACCTCTGCAGCTGTCATATAAATTTTCTCCTGGATCTCTTTGACTTGCTCTTCAACTTTGAGCCCATCTGCCTTCGCCTTCTCGAGAATTTCTCTTCGTATAGTCACTGCCCAAAACCAATGGTGAAAATCATACGCCGCTCCTGCAGCAATCACCCTTCTTTCAACCAACTCCTCTCTCGGAGTGCCCTTCAGGACCCTAAGGCTTGGAATAAGCCTCTCCTGCATATCTGGAATACATTCCCATGTCTCTACCATATCAACAAGTCTGGAAAGAAAAGAAGAGGTTTTCCCATAGGCAAGGGCCAGTTTCTCCATGAACGAGGCTGCCTCAGTGCCTTCGCTTGTCATCCATTCCTGAGCCTCCTTGGCTGTGACCATCCCGTGCTCTACATCCTTGGCTATTTCCTGTGAGGGATTAAGGAGAGGAGGAGCTGCCGAATCACCCTGATTAAGTGGCTGGGTCAGATGCCGTATGTACTCCTTTAGGCGTTCAACTTCCCTTTTATACTCCTTTTTCTAGTCTCGCTTTGACAGTTGAGACGGAATTGTCTAGTTACTCCACTTCCTGACTTTTTGTGGTTGGGCCAAGATCTATGGTGGTTATGGCGTACTCTTGAGGAGTGATCTCATCCTGTGGCTTGTCCATTGTCGGTACTACGACATGTATGGAACGACTGCCTGCCTCGTCCCGCTGAATAGTGGAAAATTTCTTGGCTGGCTTCTTAATTGCAACTTGTTCCAACCCTTCCAAGAAATCCGCAGTATCATCTTCCTCTTGGGCTTCCTCTAGTGCCTGGATCTTCATCCTTTCTATCAGCCAATCTGAGATGGTAGGTTGCTCGATTCCATCTTCTACCTGAACATCCTCCTCATTTGGAACATCCACTACTTCTCTGAGAGCGGAAATCATTCCCTCTTCGAAGTCATTATGTCGGACTTCCATCTCATTATCTGAACCTAGTATTTCTGTGCCCGTAGGTGATGAGGGCTCCTCGTCATCTAGCTGAATAGGCTCATTGTTCTCCTCTTGAACTGTAGGAGGTACGATCATTTCAACCAAGGATTCATCAATGGTGGCCACCAGCTCGTCAATATTCCGGGACGCTGCAGAACGAGATGGTTCTCCCTTCTGTCTTTTCTGAACAGGCTCTACACTTAGAACTACCTCCTTCCTTTTCTTTCCAATCTCAGCCAAATCCTGATGGGATGTGCCAGCATTGGAGGAATACGATTCCGTCTCGCTCAGTAAATCATACGTGAGCGTTATTCTTTTTTGTCTCATCTCCTGGACATGATGGTCAACCCACCACTGAGAGTATTTGGTCACTAGTCTCATCAAGGTTGCCAAGTCTGAGTGCTCAGGCTCTGACCACCTTACGGGAGGAAGAGGTCGGCTTTCCTTGAAGCGTGGCTGGATATAATTCCCATCGTCCTGCAACTGATCTGGCACTTGACAAAGTTCAATTGCCCTCATGAAGTCAACTGGCATTCTGGACCATAATCTCCTTCTAACCTCATATTCATCAGCAGGGTTTGCCCAGAAGTCCTCCAGTTCCACCCTGTGCTTGTATTTTCTCCCATCCACTGTCCGGATGTGATGATGTGGGTCAAAATTGGCCCTGGACTTGTAGGCGGTGAACGAGTACCACTGGATTTCCAACCTGGCGCCCTCAGCTGCCTGCGTTGACGGACAGGATTCTAACATATTCCCGATGAAAAATGGGAATGTAACAGATGCCTTCTTGGTCGGCCTCTGGATGTTTTGATATTCTTCTAGCTGCCTCAGGACTTCGAGCAGAATCATCCGATTTGTCGGATAAATGGGCAACTTATAGGGATTTCCAGTAAATCCCTGGATCCTGACGTATGTAAATTTTGGAAATTGGATGAACCAGGATCCGTATTTACTGATCAAACTTTTCGCCTCATGACTCAGCCTTTGATGCACTCCTCCTTGAAGTGCTCTGGTAATGTGCATTAAGAAGGCATCGTGCACCCTTCTGAAATGGGACTTCTCCTTCAGCTGGAGTTGTGGGTAGCAATCATAAGGTCTGAGTTCGTTTTCTCCGCTGCCAACTTTTCCCTTGCAAACTAGTCCTGGATATTTATATGACCTGGCCAATAAGTAGACAATATACGAACTCATGTGAAAAGACTTAGTCTCCTCCAAATTGACCAACTGCTCGTGAAGATTGTTACTTATCATTCGAGACCAATTGAACATTTTTACGCTAGAAGTGATTTCATCTATGAAGTAGTACATCCAGCTCTCGAAAAATGCACCTTGAGGGTTGCCAGCTATTTTATTCAGCATAAAAATGATGTCCCCATAGTCCTCTTTAAAGTCCGTCCGACGTGGCCTTTTAGGCATCTTCTTTATTGATGGTTTAGGTTTATCCAGCCATGCCTTGTTAACATTTGTGGCGCATAAATCTGGCTGACTGTCATACAAATGCTTAGCCTCCTCCTTGGTCTTATAGACAGTCCGAGCATGTGCTGGGATGCCGAAAGTTTCCTAAATTGCCACCTCGCTCAAGTGTGCCAAAATTTTGCCGTCCGGTGCAATGATCTGCCTCTTCTGAGCATCATAGTTGATAGCACATTCTACCATCAATTCTGCACAATCCATCGCAGGCGGGAATCCAGCTGCCTGAAATATTCCATTTCTCACCATTCTTCTGGCAATTGGTGTTGGAAGTCCGTTTTGCCCATACATTCTTTTCTTGAACTCTTCAAAGTCGACATGTCCCAAATCGGTGTCTGCGACATTTTTCCATTTTGAATTAATTTTAGACTCTCGCTGGGCACCTTTGCTGGCGAACTTCATTGTTGCTTTCTTAGATGATTCGCCCACCGTGGTCATCAACCTGTAGTCAAAAAATATTAACAATAATACGGAGACCTTTTTTAAATAATTTATTTTCATGCCTTGGGTTCGAAAATTTTACTTTCAGCTTATTAAATAATTAAATTTCTGCGAAAAAGCAAGCTGAAAGTAAAATGGGTGAAGTTGAAATTCTAGCCAGAACTTTTGCTAAGATGAAAAAGACAGAAGAAGAATGGCGAATCTAGTCAACTGAACATCAAACCTCAGTAAAAGACTTCCGGCTGCAAATCAGATTTAAACTTTGATAATTTACTCAAAAAGCAAGTGATGAAGTGCGCCCCTCTTGCACAGAACAATTCGACTTTCAGCAATTAAATCTTTTCCTTTCTCGAGAAAATTCTTCTTCAGCATAAAATTTCTTCTTCCTCTGGGAAATTCGATCTTGCCTGCTGAATAATTGACTGCCTTAGAATCTCGAGAGAGATTAAATTTCTCTTCAGCTGTGTGTGAAAAATGAGTTGCTGAAACTCATTATAATGCTGAAGAGCTTGATTTGTTTTAGCAACTGCCTTCTTTTCTCTCGATCTCGATTTGTTTTCACTGGTTCAAACAGGCAAGTTTCCAATATTTTTCGAAAAGAATCCATGTCGAGCTTATCCAGGCAAATCTCTTTGATTTTCAAAAAATCGATTTTTGCTTAGATGTTTATCTTTATTTTTCGAATTTTGAAAAACCATTAAATATTCAATTAAATTCGACTTTTTCAACTTTAAATTCATGGCGAATTTAATTTTGCCCATCGGATTTTGTCTTTGCCCGGTGCAATTTATTTTCCTCCGATACCCGTCTGGCGAATTTAATTTTGTCCAAGAGTTGAAAATAAATTATTAAAATATTAAAATATTTTAATTTATTCCAACCCGTTCG
Source organism: Sequoia sempervirens (assembly GCA_007258455.2). Taxonomy (NCBI): domain Eukaryota; kingdom Viridiplantae; phylum Streptophyta; class Pinopsida; order Cupressales; family Cupressaceae; genus Sequoia; species Sequoia sempervirens. Next base: position 511,284,354 of record VDFB02000017.1, on the reverse strand, counting down.
TTTTGGACCCATGGCTATTTCAACTTTCTCTTCATTTTCTTTTTCTAAAAGTTTATTTTCCAATTTTATTCCCAATTTCGTCTAGCCAAGTCAAAATTTTAGCCATTTCGTCGACAAATGTTATGCCAGATCCTTATTTTTCCCTGCCATGGCGAACTTTTAATTGCACCGGGCATATTTTGTTCTGCCAAAGTCAAATTTTCTCTCGCTCGGGCGAATTTCTCTAGGAAAAGTCTTTGTCTGGATGCCTTTATCAGGCGAATTTCCTTGATGCTTGACAAATTTTATCTCTTCTGGCCAAGGGCGAGCTTTCCTACCTCTTTGCCTTGTGCATTTTTCTCTGGCCAAATTTGTCAATTTTTTCCTCTAGACATCCATACTTAGGCAAAAATTTAATTTTCTCTTCTCTCCTCATGCTAGGCGCACTTCATTTTTTTCCTGGCCTTGGCCTAGGCGGACTTCTTTAAGCACTTGCCTTTCAAATTTAGCACTTTACCTCTTGAAAATGTCACAATACTTAGCCAAAATTTTGATTTTCCATCCTTTAGGCCTCTATACTTAGGCAATTTTCGGATTTTCCCTTTACTAGGCCTCAAACACTTAGCAAAATTTTAAATTTTTCTCTTTATAGGCCATGGCGGACTTCCCAAGTGCTTGGCCAAGGTGTGGCAGACTTCAAAGACATCCTTCTAACTTCTTCCAAGTCAAGGCGGACTTCACAAGCATCTTGGACAAGTGAGGGCGGACTTTAGAAGGTCTTGGACATTCTCTCCTTATAGCTGGGTGGACTTTAGAAGGTCTTAGACAAGGTATGGCGGACTTTGGAAGTGTTTGGCCAAGTCCCACTTTTTAAGGGCGAACTTTAGAAACATTTTGCCATCCTTCTCTTGTTGCTGGGCGGACTTTCCTAAGTCCTTGCCATCCTTTCCTTAGTGCTGGGCGGACTTTGGATGGGTCTAGACATTTTTCTCTTCGTCCCTCTTTTCAAGGGCCAACTTCTTTACCTTGACCTTGGCGAATTTTCCAGATTTGGCCAGAATTTTGACATGAATTCTATGCTCTTTGGTCCATCTTTGGCAATTTTCTCTTCAGATCTGACTAGTTTTCAATGATTTTTCCAGAATTTTGATGCTTTTAAGTTGATTTTCTCTCAACCTTTTGACTGATTTTTCCATGCTTTTTGCTTGCTTTTCAGATTTTTCACTTGATTTTTCGATTTTCTCTTTGATTTTTCAATGATTTTTCGATTTTTAGGCTGATTTTTGGATCTAAAGATGGAAAGTTCACTCGTTGACCAGGGTTGACTTTCTAAAAATAGAAAAAGCAAAATCCCTCAAAAATAGGGAACCTCGTTTGGTCCAAAAATGCCAAAAATGAAAAATCGAAAAAGCAAAAAAGGAGATTCCCTAAAAAATAGGAAGTGTCAGAATTGACCGAAAGCACAGGCGATCCTCGTCTCTCGAGCCTTCTGAGCACTTCCATGACGCTTATGCACTGATTCAAGCATGGGTTATTGACTTGGCTCGAATGACTCTCAGAAAATTGACTTGAAACTCTCAAAGTGATGGCCTCATGAAACCGTTGCAAGGAGACAAAACCCTAAAAACTAGCAGACAACTGGGGGTCCCCATTTGCGATGGGGCGATGTGTGAAAAGGTCACAACATCTGGCGACTCCACGTGGGGAATGTTCCTGAACGTTCCAGAGATAGTACCTACTTCAAATCCAGAATCTTAAATTAATTCTGACTAACTTATCCTTTGACCAAGAAGAATACTCAAAAGGAAAGAGAAATCCTAAACTGTATCAAGGCATTTTATCCTGCAGTTATAAGTGTGTGCAAATGCGTTTATTCCTGTCTCTTAAGACCAATATGATTCTTTGGTTCCATCATGGCTTTCCAGTGTATTTTTATCTTAGCTCCAAAAGCATCCTTGGATAGAGCCTCGCTGCCAGCGAGCGTCCATAGCCCCGGCGAGGTTATCTGCTATAATCTCATGAAAATTGCTCTACTTCCGGCGATTTATCTCTTTTGTTTTGATTCTTTGGTACACCTGTAGAGATGTCCGCACACCCAAAAGCCAAGTGTTCTTGATTTTCATTCTTTTTCTTTAGGTTCATTTTGATATTCTCTTCTTTCCATATATTTCCACACTTTGGCCTGTAAGCAATGAAGCTCACCTGGGTTTGAGCGTTATAGTGGCGCTGAAGCAAGACTTTTGATTACCTTCTAGCCAACGACTTTGCCTAGGAGACCATAATGACTTAGAGAATTCTTTAAGTGTATAAGATATAATAATTGTAAGACTTGGTGTCAAGACACAATAGATGACTTCCTTTCCAGTCAAGTACTGACCTTAACCTCAAGATATTTTAGAAGCAATTAATTTAGGTTTCATAGATTTTCCACAAATATTTATCTGAGGAATATTCACAACATACTTTAGCGAGGTCAAGCCAGAATGTGTGCGTGTAAGCAACATCACCTTTTTCGTAGAATGGGACACCCTCCTTATTCAAAAACTAACCAAAGCAAAGCGAAACGAAAGTAAATTAATCTAAGAAAACAACTAATCTAAGAAAGCAAGGACGGCTAATCTAAGGAAAGCGAGAAAAAAAACTAATCTAAGGAAAGCAAAAACAAAACCCAAAAGCAATTACTCTAACTATATACAAACAAGCTCCATCAAGGAACTCAGGGCCGGAAATAATGTTTCAGAAACTGCCCGTTGACGGGCAGTGGGATGTCTTCCCTTGTCAAGGTTTTTAACCTGAATACATTTTCTCCCAATATCTCAGCAATTTGGTATGGTCCTTTCCATAAGTTATCAAACTTATCATGATCCCCTCTCCGTTCGTGGGCTTTATCCCAATATAGGACCAGGTCGGATATTCTAAAGGACTTTGTTGTTGCGCGTTTATCAAACCATCGTTTGACAACCCCTTGGTGTTTAGCAAAGTTTTCGAGAGCTTGATCTCTCTGTTCTTCCAGTAGCAATAATTGTGAAAGATGAATTTGAACTCTATTATCTGGGTCTAAATACTCTTGCATGAACCTGAGTGTTGGAATCCTAAGTTGGATGGGAAAGACGGGGTCTTTCCCATAGACTAAGTGATATGGAGAGGTTCCCAATGACCTCTTGGCTCTCGTCCTGTCTGCCCATAGAACAAACCTAAGTTGAGAATGCCAATCTCTTGGATTTTGATCCAATAACTTCTTGATGACACTGAGCAGGTTTTTATTCGTGGACTCTGCCAGTCCGTTACCCTAGGGGTAATAATTCGAAGAAAATTTTAGAGTGATCCCGTAATCGAATGCCCAGTTTGAAAATTTTAATGAAGTGAACGCGGAACCATTGTCGCAAACCAGAGCCTTAGGACAATTGAATCTGGTGATAATATGCTCCTCTAAGAACTTGATTACTGCATCTGTTGTGCAATTCTTTAGTGCCTATGCTTCAGACCATCTGGTGCAATAGTCAGTTGCCGTCAAAATATATCTGTGTTGTGCTGATGATGGTGGGTTTATCATGCCGATAAAATCAAGTCCCCACATCGCAAATGGTTTCACTTCCGTGATTGGCTGTAATGGTATAGCGGGATTCTTTTCACGGGTTGCAGTAATTTGGCAGGTGTGGCAGGTTTTGACATGCTCATATGCATCTTTGAAAACAAAGGGCCAATAGTACCCTGCTATTAAGATCTGATAAGTTGTGGCCTGACTTCCTCCATGTCCTGTCCCGAACTTAGAATGGAAATGCTCCATAATTCTCTTAGCTTCATCGTTTCCCACACATCTCAAGTAAATCCCTTCGTGGTTCCTTCTATGGAGAATTGACCTTTGGAGCATATAGCGTTGACATTTGAGCCTGAAGGCTCGCCTCTGTGCTGGGTTCATCTGTGCAGGATACTTGTGATATATCAAGTACGCGATGATATCATAGTACCATTCTTTTGGGGAAGTATCGGTCAATACATACGTTTGCTGTACTAAGCCAGGCCCTTCAATGGCCATTGTCTGAGCTAGAGCTTGTCCACGGACCAGCTTCATCGGTTGCAACTCAATGTCATACTCTTAGATAGTGGCGACCCACTTTCCTCTTCTCTCCCCTAGCTCGTTTTGCATTAGGAGTGTCTTGACAGCTGCATTAGGGATGATGGCGAAGACTTTACTCCTCAAGATATAATGCTTGAATTTTTTGATGGCCTTTACCAACGCATTGGCCTGTTTTTCAATACTCGGGTATCTCAATTCAGCATCCTTGAAGGGTGAGCTCATGAAAGCTATGGGATGCTTATCCCTCTCTTTTGTTCTCTGGGTTAACATTGCTGCACAAGAATGTTTCGATGCGAAGGAGTACAAGTAGAAAGGCTTCGTATAATCTGGGCTAACCAAGACAGGAGCATCAACGATGGCCTGCTTGATTTCTTCAAATGCTTTCTTTGTTGTCGTGGTCCACTCCATTTTCGCATCCTTCTTTAACATCTCATTTAAAGGTTTTACTATCTCAGCAAAACCAGTGATAAATTTTCTAACAAAATTGATCTTCCCGAAGAAAGATCTCAGCTCCTTTTGGCTAGTAGGCAGATGAATTCTTGATATTGCCTCTATGCGTTCAAGATCAATCAATATTCCTCTCTCAGTGATCAGGTGACCTAGCAGTTTTCCTTCGGTGACACCGAATATGCATTTCTTTGGATTTAAGGAAATCCCGTACCTTTGGCATCTTTGAAATACCTTCCTTAGGTCTTCCACATGGTCCTCTCTCTTCTTCGAAAATACTGTCAGATCATCCATATAGATGATTATACACTTTCCAATTAGATCTCGGAAGGCGATGTCCATGGCCCTCTAAAACGTGGCCCCTGCGTTAATTAGCCCAAAGGGCATTCTCTTGTAGGCAAAGGTTCCCCATTTCGTTGTGAACGCCGTTTTCAATCTGTCTTCATATTCTACTAGGACTTGGTTGTACCCGGAATATCTGTCCAAAAAGGACATCATCCGTGACCCATTGACAATTTGTAGCACTTCATCAAGTGATGACAACAGATAATTATCTTTTTCTGATGCTCTATTTAAATTCCGGAAGTCATCACAAAGTTTGATTTCTCCGTTTTTCTTCCGTACTGGGACTAGGTTGGCGACCCACGTTGAGTGGTGCACCGGGAATATGATTCCCGCTGTCAATAGTTTCTTGACCTCCTGGTGGATGAGTGGTTCCAGTAACGGATTAACTGGTCTCTAGCGTTGTCTGAAAGGCTTACTTCCTGGCCTGAGCGGGATTGTATGCGTAATGATGGAGGTATCATAGGTTCTCAAATCCTCATAGCTCCATGCTATGACGTCAGGAAATTGCCTCAAGCTCTGAATTATCCCCATCTTTTCTTCGGGTGTACAAGTCTTTCCTATGCATACATTTTTGATCTTGTGCTTTGATCCCAGGTTCACTTTCTCGTACTGATCACCTTCAATCCTTTGACTTTTCATCTGATCAATTTGATCTTGGTCAAATATTCTCTCTAATTGTATCATCCCTCTCGGAATGATGTTTGTCTTTAAGTTCAGGATGCCATCATCATCAAATTTGGCTTCCTTTTGTGTTTCTTCCTCATCAATAACTTGCGCTGTAAAAACATCTGAACTCGTTAAAAATTCACGAATGTGGCCATCGTCTTTGAAAACTTGAAAGTTTGTGATGTTATTTGGAATTGATGGTATGGACGATAGCTCCACTGTGAACTGACTTATGCCATCCATGGCTAGCGGCTCCAGTGAACTGGCTGCTTGTGCCAAGGAATTTGCTACTTGATTATTCGATCGGTTCATGGATTGAATATTGAAAACATCAAAGCTCTCAACAATATCCCACACTCTGTTGCGGTAACAAGTCAATCTTTTATTATGGCAGACATATTGTTTCTTTACCTGCTTCACGACTATTTCTGAATCTCCAAGAGCATGTAATACTCTTGCCCCTTTTCTTAGCGCAAGCAGCAACCCATGAATCAGAGATTCATATTCTGCTACATTGTTTGTGCACGAGAATTCTAGTCTATGAGTAGCAATATATACTTCCCCTTTCAGACTGATTAACTCGAAACCAGCTCCAGCTCCTTTCTTTGATCGGGATCCATCAAATTTTTAGATCCAAACTTGTTCTTGTTGCGGAGTCTATGGAGTTTGTGGATTTTCATTTTCTTCTTGATGTTCTTGCTCAGGTTCTATCTCTTGTATTCTTACTGAGGTAAAGCCATCGATGTGATTGACCTCTGCAGGGTCCGAAAAGCCTAACGTCTGTGGAATACTTCTCTGCACCTCTTGTATGGCCCTATGGCACATCTTACAAATGAATTCTGAATGAGCCGTGTTATGTACTCGGCACCAGTTTGGTAACAACAAATCTTGAATATGAATATCTTCATGCAATTCTGTCTTCATTTGGACACTCCTCCAGACAAAATTTCTGAAACTTTCGAACATTCCTCTATCATTGTCTTGGGAGCTCTCCCCTTTTTCAATCAACACATTTGTGGAGTCAACCATCTGATTACTCTCTTGGATTGATTCATGCAACATGAGAACCTCATTTGTCTTAGGCCTGTAAGTGCCTAAATTTGTCTCTAGAAACAATATCTCATTGTTCTCTCCGTATTCAGTAATCATTAACTTGAGTCTTGGTGTGCTGTCGATCCTTATTTGGTTTGGGACTCCTTTCCATGGTAGCCACATATGGGAAAAGTCTGTAGCAATATACCTGTTCAGCCTCCTTGCCCAGTCTCTAGTCAAGAGCATGCCGTACCTGTCAGGGATATCCACCACTGAGATGTCTATACAGCTTTGTATTCTTGGGTCTGCAGCTAATTGCATGTAGATATTGTTTAATTCTCCCATAACTGGGACTTCTGTTTTATCTAACTGTGTGACTTTCTTGTTGGTTCTTGCAGGTACAAGTCCCAACCTGTGGCAGACAGCGAGCGGCATCACATTGCTTGAAGCACCGGAATCCACTAGGCAGTTGTGTAGCATTTTGCCAAATATTCTAATTGACAATAGAAATGGGGCAGGCTCGTCTTTTCCCTGGTAGAAGACTACCGGGTGTTTGTCCTGATTGTTGATATCTTGGTTCTTCTCTTTCTGAGTTCTAGGAACAATGTCTTGTCTCGGTGGGGTATGCGGTTGCTCATTTGCTAGGACTTCTTCTCGAAAAATATCCGTGTCCATGAGGACTTCTTCTGGTGACATGTCCTCTTGGTTGGAACTTTTAAACGGTGTCTGGGCCATTCTTATAATACTGGAGGGTTGTCGTGGAGCATCAAAGATGCCACCCGTTACTTCTAACTCAGCAATATTGGTATTTGCCGAAGCATTGGGTACTCCTCGGTTTGGCACACTTTGTGGGACATTTCTTGGAACAACTGCTTCAGTCAAATTGCCCAAAAGCGCTTCCCGAATCTCAGGAATTCTCATTAGCTCAATCAGAGGTAAGCTGACCTTCATCCTTTTAAACTCCTCTAACACATACAAACTTAACCTCTTTAGCTCTTCTCGAGGACGGTCTTTTGTTTGAGCTTGAACTTGTTCCACATGAGGGTTTACTTGTCTTGTTTGTTCCGCCTAGGGAACAACAGCTTGTCTTGTTTGTTCCGTTCGTGGAACGTTGACTTGTCTAGCTCCATTTGCTTGAGCATTTTGCTGATGGTATTCCGGCGAATCTCTGGGAAGAGATGGCACATTAGTAGCATTCGGATTTGGTGGGGTCTGGAAATTGTTTGGTGGCACAGATGTAGTCAAAGGTTCACTTTGACGATTATTCCTCTGGTATATCCTAAACGGATTTCCAGATGCCTGTTGAAGCACTTCTCTAGTTCCTTCTACCAGAACACTATTGCATAGTGGAGGAAAATTGTAACCATTGACCATAGATGGCTGACTAGATGGGTCTTGAATTTCTTGTCCATCTTGGTATCTTGGCGCCTCCACGAGGCCGTTTGCAGATGCGGGTGGAAATCTCTGATTGTGCTGATATTGTGGGTATTCCTGGGGAGCAAATCGGACACTTTCAATCACAAGGGCTTGATCATACCTTGGTGCAGGAACTAGTTCATATCCGGTTACTGGAGGATCTTCTGCCTCCGAATTCCTTCTCTTGCTTCTAAAAATGTCTGCGGCCACTTGGATTTCGCGACAATGTAACTTGGAATGTTGATCTGTGTTATGCAGTCTGCACCATCCTGATAGTGCTGCTTCAGCTAGGAATACCTTGTCTGCAGGACGATTGTCAGCCGGTGGATTATCCAAGGGTGATGGTACAGTACCATTGTTAGGTCTGGTGTTCCAAGTCTTCTTTTGGAAGCCTGAATTATTATTCCGGAAACCTTGATTATTCACTTGATAATTTTGACTGTCCCTTGGATATCCAGAATGACCTTGACCTTGGTAATTCCCTTGAGGTGCGTGATAGCTCTTTTGAAAATTCTGAATTTGGCTATTTTGTCCCTTCAAATAGGTGACCTCAGTTGTCAGCTTCTTGACTTGTTCAATCAAGTCTTTCATTTCATCCTTCTCTTCTTGAGTTCGCATTGAAGTGGTCGCATTCTGAAGATATATAGGTTGAGCTGGTGGTACTTGGGACATAGGTGCTCCTGGGTGAAGGACCATTTGGTTGCCCATTGGGGGAACTGGGTTCAACATAGGCATTTGATGAGCCAATGCCCGATTAATATCTTGGACTTGATTCTGGGAGGCTGCATTTCCCAAGTAATTGAGTGGACCAGGAGCCATACCTACTCCTAGACCAGTGCTAGCTGTAATTGCTGCAGCATATGCTCCCTTCAGGTCCGCTGGGAGCGGGTTTGTTGACTTCACAAACATGGCGGTAAGACGATCCAAAGCTTCATAATAAATGGGCAATGCCGCTGCATTGTCCAACAAATAAGGATCTCTTAGCCTTGTATAGGCTTTGTGGAATTTGTTGTTGAATGTGCTAATCGGCTCGTGTTCTTGTCTTTTGACTTCCACAAATTGCCTATATAGATCAGATGGAGAAATGGGTGGCCTGAATTTCTCTAAGAAAGCGGTCTTCATCTGTTGCCAAGTGCGGATGGAATTAGCTGGCAAATGGATATACTAGTAAGATGCTTCTTCATCTAACGTGTAGGGGAACAATCTGCAGGCAACATCTTCTCGGATATCTCTATTTTGAAGAAGATCTTCGAAAAGCTTGATATGTTCGTCTGCAGTGTGGTTCAGGTCACCATTGTGGAACTTGGAACAAAAATGTTCCGGATTCTTCGGTAAATCAGGGTAAACACCAAACGTCATAGGCGATGCATCAGCTGGACGCCATGCCATTGGAGTGTTCGGTTGGTTCACTTGGACTGGTTGAACTGGTTGCATTGGCTGTGCAGCCATTGGAATTGGTTGACGGTTTAGAACTGGAGTATGCGGCGGCAAGGTTTGGAAGAGACCAAAAGGAATTTCCTCACTTGGTGCTTCTTCACTAGACCCAACTGCGCTAGATGTTCCCTCCTGTGATGCTTCAGATCTCTTTTTCTGCCTATTTCTGTAAGGCGATAGCTCTATAAATTCTTTAAAAGAATTTGGAGTGGATCTAGTAATTCTCCGAAGTCTATCTGCTGAGAAAGAACCAATTCGATCCAGCGTGCTCTTCAATCTTGTCGAGGTGGTGCAGGAGTTTGTGGGGTAGGAGCTGGTTGGTTCGCTGGTTGGTTCACCTGTCGGTTGGCTTGTCGGTTTGCTCTCGTTGAAGAGCTTCAAATCTTTCAACAAGGAGGTCCCTTTGAATATTGAATTCAATTCGGTGTGCTCTTTCTTCTTCTTCTTCTTCAAGAATATAGCACATGCGAAACCAATTAGGAGCACTTCTTCTCACTTGCCACGCAAGGCTGAACAGTTCGGTAATGATATCCTCTTGTTCGTCGTGAAAACCCAAGTCAAGCTGTAACACTAGCTGAGGATCTTGATTAGGATCAGGAACGTTGGCCGGGAGCACCATTCTTCATCTTACTATCAACACTTGGATTTGAGGATGACCCTATAGCATAGGATCGTTCTATCTCGTCAAAGGTTTGCTTCAGACGATCAATCTTCTGCCTTATCAAATCTCTCTTGATTGCTTCCTCAAATCTCTTTCCCTTTTCTTCTTCTCTAGCAAGGACACGACTTGTCTGTCTGAATTGAGCACGATTGGTCTGTGTCTTCCAAGCTAGTGTGTACAACTGGTCAATAATATCTGCTGGCGGTTGATCCGGTTGCTCAACAGGTACATGAAAAGGAAACTCATGTGGTAGTACCATTCTGCATTATGCCTACTGCTTTAACTTGTAAATGATCCTTGTGATGTAGCAAAGATTTCTTTTCATTCAGCCCTCTTGGAATAATTTGTTCTTTCTTTGTTCGCCCTCCTTCTAGCGCCAATTCTATGTTGGTGCCTAGGAGGAGAGGCAAGCATGAACAAAGGTGATGTAGTGAAGATTTCTTCTCATCAGCCCTCCTTCTAGCGCCAATTCTATGTTGGTGTACGTTTTTTCATCCACCGAACACACAGAATAAAATGTCCAAAGACACTCTATCCTCTCTTGATAAACCACTGCGTATGCTAAGATTGCGAGAAGATCATATGGTGATTCCAAGGTTTCTTTTGTCAGGTCTTGACGTGTGGATAAGCTCAATGGGCGTTGTGATTTACTGGTAATAAACAAGGGGACTTACGTTAAAGAAATTTTCACAAGTTAGGGACTTAGGCGGATTTATCATTAAGGCTCTCTTCAATTAGGACTTCAATTTGGATCTCAAAAAAAAGGCAAAAGGATAAAGGTTTAGGGGATCTATTCTACGCCTAAGAATTTAAGAGACAACAAAGATTCGGTGAAAGGTATAAACCGCACTTTGTTTCGCCTCCTGCTGGACAACTTACGCAAAGTGGGTGCAATCTTCAAGGGGATGTGATTGTAATTTTCAAATCTCGAATGAGACCGAAGTTAGGCGTCCACAATTACAAGCTCAGGCTAACTTTACGCATCGAATGCAAATCATCCATTCGAAGAAAGTATGAGCAATATTTCACCATTGAATCTATACGATCAATCTCTCATTCACTTAACCAATATTCAAAAGCAAATCCTACTTAACTTAATTCTAACTTTAATCTATGACAAAAGAAGATATGCAACCTCGCTTACTATTTGACAATAAAAGTTATTCAAAGCAAATCATGCATAAGAGCTTTTATTATTCGAAATAGTCTCAATGCAACAATCTCATATACTGTCTCCACACAAATGAAAGTGAGAGATCACTAGTTTATATAGAGTTTCAAAAATCAAATGAAGGGCCGAGATTAAAACAATATCAACGGCCAAGATTATTACAACTCAACCCTAATTAGGGTTGCCCAAAATAACATGAGTTATCAATCAGTGAACAATCAGTAAAGTGGCAGTTGAAGCTATTATCAAGGAGAGGCGTCCCTATCTGCTTGGTCAGCATTGCACTCGACGAACCTGGACACGACCGCGACAACCTCCTCCATCGTGACGAGCGGCAGCATGCTAATCTGGAATTCCAATCCATCCAAGTCCTCGGCACATTTGGCGAATGTGCTTGCCCAATCCGCCTCCTGCTTCACAAAATCATTCTGGATGGTCAAGAGACTCGCCACTTTCGCGAAGTCTCGTCTCAGAATTGGTCCAGTAGCCGAGAAGAAAACCTCTTGAACCTTACGTTTCAACCTCTCCAGCTGCATGTCATTCTCCCGGACAATCTCATGGTCAAACACCTCTGCAGCTGTCATATAAATTTTCTCCTGAATCTCTTTGACTTGCTCTTCAACTCTGAGCCCATCTGCCTTCGCCTTCTCCGGAATTTCTCTCCCTATAGTCACTGCCCAAAACCAATGGTGAAAATCATACACCGCTCCTACAGCAATCACCCTTCTTTCAACCAACTCCTCTCTCGGAGTGCCCTTCAGGACCCTAAGGCTTGGAATAAGCCTCTCCTGCATATCTGGAATACATTCCCATGTCTCTGGCATATCAACAAGTCTGGAAAGAAAAGAAGAGGTTTGCCCATAGGCAAGTGCCAGTTTCTCCATGAACGAGGCTGCCTCAGTGCCTTCGCTTGTCATCCATTCCTGAGCCTCCTTGGCTGTGACCATCCCGTGCTCTACATCCTTGGCTATTTCCTGTGAGGGATTAAGGAGAGGAGGAGCTGCCGAATCACCCTGATTAAGTGGCTAGGTCAGATGCCGTATGTACTCCTTTAGGCGTTCAACTTCCCTTTTATACTCCTTTTTCTAGTCTCGCTTTGACAGTTGAGACGGAATTGTCTAGTTCCTCCACTTCCTGACCTTTTGTGGTTGGGCCAAGATCTATGGTGGTTATGGCGTACTCTTGAGGAGTGATCTCATCCTGTGGCTTGTCCACTGTCGGTACTGTGACGTGTATGGAATGACTGCCTGCCTCGTCCCACTGAATAGTGGAAAATGTCTTGGCCGGCTTCTTAATTGCAACATGTTCCAACCTTGCCAAGAAATCCGCAGTATCATCTTCCTCTTGGGCTTCCTCTGGTGCCTGGATCTTCATCCTTTCTATCAGCCAATCCGGGATGGTAGGTTGCTCGATTCCATCTTCTACCTGAACATCCTCCTCATTTGGAACATCCACTACTTCTCTGAGAGCGGAAATCATTCCCTCTTCGAAGTCATTATGTCGGACTTCCATCTCATTATCTGAACCTAGTATTTCCGTGCCCGTAGGTGATGAGGGCTCCTCGTTATCCAGCTGAATAGGCTCATTGTTCTCCTCTTGAACTGTAGGAGGTACGATCATTTCAACCAGGGATTCATCAATGGTGGCCACCAGCTCGTCAATATTTCGGGACGCTGCAGAACGAGATGGTTCTCCCTTCTATCTTTTTTGAACATGCTCTACACTTGGAACTACCTCCTTCCTTTTCTTTCCAATCTCAGCCAAATCCTGATGGGATGCGCCAACATTGGAGGAATGGGATAATGCAATGAAATGTGCATGTTTAGTGAGGTGATCAACTACTACCATGATGACATTATGACCTTTAGATTTGGGAAGCCTTGTGATGAAGTCCATGGATGCCTCTTCCCAACGCTGGCTAGGAATAGATAAGGGTTGCAAGAGACCTGGTGTCTTAATTGTCTCCCCTTTATTCCTTTGGAAAACCAAACATTCAGCCACAAATTTTTGAACATCACCTTTTAGCCCTTCCCAAAAAAAATCTTGTTTGACTCGATGATATGTCTTCAAAAATCCTGAATGACCACCCACTGGAGACTCATGCAACTTTGTGAGAATCTTGTGTTTAAGAGTGGAATTCTTTCAGAGATACAAACGCTCTTTATACCACAGAGTATCTCCCTTCCAACAAAGCTTATCTGAACTACTATGATCACTTTTTAATTGTTCGATGAGATTACTTGTCGCAACATCATTTTGCCACTCTGCTTTGGCTTCCTCCACCCAATTTGCTTGTAATATTGAAAGGGCACACAATAAGGCTTCATCTTTCTCATCCTTCCTTGAAAGTGCATTTGCTACAATATTTTCTTTCTCTTTCTTATATACAATCTCAAAGTCATATACTAACATCTTAGTGACCCATTTTTGTTGCTCTTCAGAAGATAGTCTTTGTTCCAAAAAATATTTTAGGCTATCATGATTTGTCTTAACCTTGAAGTGTCTACCCAATAGATAAGGCCTCCATTGTTTAACTGCATGGAGGATTGCTAGCATTT
>VDFB02000017.1:511236199-511270467 GCA_007258455.2 Sequoia sempervirens | reverse complement strand
TTGATTAAATTGATTTTCAGGTACCAGACTTAAAACCATTTCTCCAAACTGCCATTTGACGCTTCAAATGGCTGTTGATGACAAACCGTGAACCCTGCTGACAAGCAACCAAGCTCACTGCGTGACTAGAAGTATTCCACATCCAATGAATATACGCAAGGCATCTGAAAAGTATATTAAGGACCTTTAAAGTAAAAGCGCCCTTGGCTTGAAAAGGCACGAACACCATTTTGACGAAAGTACAACTCTCAACCAGATACCCTACTTTGACCTCTGATATCTGGAGCTCGGGTAGCCCGATTCGAGCACTGTCCGTCTTGATGCGTAGCCAGAAGGACATACGAGAGACGTCTCTAGAGGTGACGAAGTAAGAAAACTGCTTCTAAGACCTCAAATAGAAAGGCGCCTTTCCCAAGATGGAATAAACGACCAGACTTAGCCATTTTTTGAGTTGTCTTCGCTTTTCAGTATTTCACCAAAGACCTCGCATGTACGAGCGTTTGCCAAATCCCGAAGGCTGACGGATGGGCTTGTTGAATAGATAAAGTAATTACGCTCAAATCCCGTGAAGACTTCGAATGCGAACAACTTCATTCGACAGGCCTAAAGACTAGGCGCCTCTGGCCTACAGAAATACAATGAGAATTTATGCCAGTCCGTCCGCTTATTTACGTGCCTGGTAGAATCTCTGCCACGATCTTTCAGAATGCCGGATTAACAGGCAACTTAGTGCAACACGAAGCTGGACTAGAGTAGTACTGATGTCAGGAAGACCACGTCAGCAAATTGGATTATCTCAGAGGTCATTTTGAAAAGCGCCCCTGAGCTACAGGTGCACTGGAAACGCAACGAAGAAGCTCAAAGATGTGAAGTCTCTTTACAAGCTCATTTTCAGACGTCGACTGCCGGAGCTCTAGGACTCGGATGACTGCGTTTGATATCTCGTCGAATAAGCAGACTAGTCATGAAGAGATTGACTACATCAATCATCAAAAATGCCAAGATCCAACACCTCATTAAGAAGGGCGCCCCTAAGCTATAGGCATGCTAAAGCTGGAAAAGAACAAGCTTCTGCACTCTGGAACTTCGGAATCTTCAACTTCTGTCGCCAGTAATCGGAGTTACGAGTCTTGGATAGCCTCGCAGGATAGCTCGTCGGATAGGCAGACTAATTCTGAAGAGATTGACTGTATTCATGAGCATTTACCACAAAATCTAGGCCTTCAAAAAGAAGGGCGCCCCTGGGCTACAGGTGCGCAATCTTGCTTTTCCTTGAGAAATCTTCAAAAATTAACCATTGAAATCATCATTTTAGCCATTGAAATGACCATATAAAAGTATAAGTGTCGCCGTGAAATGCTCCTCCATTGTGAAATGCCTTGTTCAGAGTCTCTGATTCAGGTTCTGATCAATGAAATTGCCTTTGACTGACAAAACATTAACAAAACTCCATGCTTGATATTGCCCAAAAACTGTATTTGACATCATTTTAGCAAGATTTAGACTATTTTAAACAAAATGCCTTGATGAAGCAAAAAATTTGGTTTGGGTACAACAATATCATGAAAGAATACTAACAAAAACTTTCTCAAGAACTTCTTAAAAATGGAATTCATCAAACTTTGGAATGTAGATGGTGCATTGGTAAGACCAAATGGCATCACCAAAAATTCATAATGACCCTCATGAGTCCGAAATGTTGTCTTACAACATCTTCCTCCTTAATCCTAATTTGGTGATAACCAGATCTAAGATCTAACTTGGTAAAATACATAGCTCCATTCAATTCATCTAGCAAATCATCAATGACCTGAATAAAACTTATCTTTAATGGTGTACATGTTGATAATTCTATAACTGGACACATGCCAAGTATCATCCTTCTTACGCACTATCACCACGTAAAAGCAGGAGTGGGGCACTTTGGCTATGCCTGATAATTCATGCCTCTAGCATCTCCTCAACAATTTTTTCTATCTCTCTCTTTTGTATGTGTGGATACTTGTAAGGCCTGATGTTCGGTGGTTGGATCCCTAGAACTAACTATATGGCATGATCATGATCCCTCTTAGGAGGAAGTCCTTTAGGCATATCTCCAAGAACAACTGAGTGACAATCAATTATAGCTTGCAAATCTGGATGAGTAGGAGCATTGGATTGAGAGACTTCTAATGAACATAGCTAGGCAACAACCATCCACTTTCTTAAGCAACTTTTGCCTACGAGAGCTTACCATTTGTGGAGATTTTTCCTTCAAACCCCTTAGCTCTACTAGCCTTCCTTCTGATTGAAATCTCATGAATAGTTCTTGGAAGTTCATCTCAATTGTTCCTAATGTAGTAAGCCATTGTACTCCCAAAACAATATTTGCTGCACCCATGGATATCGCATACATTGGGGTATCAAGTTGATAATATCCCATGGATAATTTAATGCTATGACACTTCCCTAAACAACTAACCGTACCACCATCTGCAATCAAAACTTGAAACTCTGGAGCTGGATATATGAAACAATTTAGACAAGTAGCTAACTTTTTGTTGATGAAATTATGAGTACTACTTGCGTCGATCAACATTGTTACTTTCTACTTCTTTAAGAACCCCACCACCTTGAGAGTTTGTGGAGCATTGAAACCTGAGTGCATGACAAGAAATGATTGGTTGAGAATCATGTGATTCCTCATTTGACTCCCTTTCATCCTCTAAGTATCGGTTCCTCCTCTTCTTCCTCACTTGGACCTTTAATATAGAACAATTTCTTTTCATACATTTATGTCCTTGACTGTATTTGCTATCACAATTGAAACACAACCCTTTTGCTCTTTTCTCCTCAATTTGCTATGGAGTCAACCTAGTAGGTTGTGTTGAATATCCTTTCTCTCTTGTCACATTAGCCCCTTGCTTCTTAGAAATCAAATATTTCTCCTCTACCCTGCGTGCTAAGATAAAAGACTCATTTATGGAGCTAGGGCTAAACATGCATACCTCATGTTGAATGTGATCCTTGAGACCCCCCAAGAATAAATCATTCAAGTTTTCCTCCGTAATTGTATCCACTCTTAAGGATAGATTTTGGAATTGTTGAATATAATCCTTAACTGATCCTGTTTGTTGAAGTTTAGCTAGCTGGCTGAAGAAGTTGTCTGTCACACTATTGCTATATTGTGCTTGGAGTTCCTTCATAAAAATTGACCATGAGACGGTGAGCCCCTTTTTCCTTTGATGAGTGCAAAGCCAACGATACCAAATGAATTGATCTGGTTCTAGATATAGGGAAGCCATCGTGACCTTTTGTCCATTTGGGATTTGGTGTACTTCAAAAAAATTCTCCATTTGGTTTATCCATGTTAGAGGATCCTTGCCATCAAACTTTTTGGAAATAAATTCCTAGATCCCATAGGAGTACTAAAGCTTGTGTCAATGGTAGCTGACCTAGAATTTTCACCTTGGTCGCTTGAGAACTCCTTTCTTGGTTCAGCCATGTAGGTGCTTAACATGTTTCGTATGTCCAATATATCTCCTCTTAGGTCACACATATCCATCTTCATTAAGGAAATGTCTTCCTTAACCTTATTGATTTCCTCCTTAGGAGTAATATCCTCTATTGTTACCCCATCCTTATCAGGAGTCTTCCCCGGAGTGACAACATTCTTTTTGCCCCTTGTTGCAGGCCCCGTCATGATGGGAACCACTAATTTTGAAATATATCACACAAATGAAACTTAAATTCTCTGAAATTTTTACTGTAACTTACTAGGGCCAAAATAACTCTCACCTAGAAAAATCTCTAAGAAATAAGCAGATTTGCAGCGTGGAGAGTGATAATTGTGAAAAATTTAATTTTTCAATAACTTTCTTATTTCTGCTCCAATTCCTCCAATTTTTTTACTGTAATCTCCTCTAGTATGTCTTCAAAAACTCAATAAAAATCAAACTGCAATTCGACAAGATGTGCGAGATATGCAGATTCCAAAAAAATTGTATAGAAACCCTAATTTTGCAATAATTCGCTTAATTATGCTCCAATTCTTCTGAAATCTGGACTGTAGCTTCTTTAATATTTTCTTCAAAAACCCTTTAAAAATCAGAAAAAAATTCCCCAAAATCTGAAAGATATGCTCTTCCCAAAATCGCCTCCAAAATTGAGAAAAACCTTGCCTCTACGGTGCCAAGATCATGCTCTGATACCACTTGTTATGAAATAACTTGCACAATAGGAGAATATGATATGAAATATGCTGCAAATACTTGATAATAACTGAGAATAACAAGCCACTTCGAGGGGGCAAACCTCCAAATATCTCTAATGAGAACACAATTCACAACTTGATGATGAAATAAGACTCACAACCTCCTATATATACCTATTTATGCCTAGGATATCACCTAGGCTGACTTAGACACACCTATATAAGTCTTAGGCCAACCTAAACAACTAAATAACAATATACTAATGATAATATGACTTAATAGAGAGTTAAGATAGCTACAAGCCGACTATTCATAACCCGATGTACACTAATATTAAGGGCGTAGCAAGAGTAGCTCTAAATTTATGATTTAAAAATCAAGGACATTAATATTAGGCATACATGTACCTTAGATAAAGTTGATACAAATCAAGTTACACCCAAATTTGTTACATAAGTCTATTTTAAGTTACATTGTGGGCCCATAACCCACTAATCTTAGGATCATTTTCACCTCTCAAATTTGGAATTTCTTTTCTTGATATTGTTTAAATGAATTAGATGAAATAAAAGAATACTTTACTAAGATATGAAAATAATCTTAATGTCAAACGTTGGGATATGCCAAATTTTAGAAGAGGAGTGACAACCTTTAATTGATTTGGAAGTTGGACAAGAATTGGATATTAGTGTAAACCTATAAATTTAAGTCCTATGAAGTGTTTGTGGGTGATAATTGTTTGCTATGAATTCTAAAACTTTTGTACATCTTTCATTTTATTGGACTTGATCAATCCAATAAATTTGTACTTGAATATTATCTAGGAAATATATACTTAGAAGGTTATAACATGTCATTAATTACCTGAGTCTATGACAAAGTGATATATGTTGAAAAATGTTTTGAGTAGGTTAAGTGCTACAAACACCTTATAAGCTATTTTATATTACATCCTCATTAAAATCACACTTGCCTCAAACTTTGTTTGAATGATTATGTGAAATGAAATATACTTTATTTAAGGGAAATTGTGTACTTGTTCACATTTGATTGTGTAGGAAAAGAGGGTACAACCTGTTTTACTCAAATGTAGAATTGGCTTTGCACAAAGGAATGGGATCTTGTGATTAACAACACTCCCATAATGAAACAATTTTGGGCTAAAAATTGCTTGAATTAACAGAAGGAGATGATTACAATATATAGAGGAGGTAGATCACTGTAGACATTTAGGATGTCTAACTACCTCACCTACAAACTACTGTAGCAACAGTAGTATTGACCATTAATAATAGAGAATATAATATTCTAACACCCTCCCTTAATGGTCAATAGTCTCATTAGCCTACAGAAAACAATCTGCAGGTCGATTGATCACAAATTCTTCAGAACACTCTACTGCTGCTGAGACCCTCCCTGGATCTGCAGAATGTTGATAACCAAGAGTACAAAAAACCGTCCAAAAAAAGAACAGAGAAGGCTGCCCCTTCTTTAGAAAGCTTTGCAACAAGAGACAAGAGCCTGCCACTGACTTTGCCACTGAGATGAGTCCGCCACTAACCCTCCCAGAAACTACAAAACTTCTGACCAGGAAACGTCCAACCTGATGTTGGATAACAGAGCCGTCCCTCCCTGAAACCAGAGACACACCGAGAACAACTGCCACGATTTTGAGGAAAAATCGGCAAACCATCGAAACTTTTGCAGAGGAGCATGATGCCCGAAAACAGACTGCAAGAAGCTAGTTGTGCAGATGTTCGCCCCAGCAACTTGAGGTGCGACCAAAATAGACTGCAACAAACCACGACTTTTGAGGAAAAAATCGCCAAACCCAAGATTACAAATCATCGTTTTTTTCGGAAAATACGGTAAAAACCAGAGACTAGAGAGCCCTCCCGAACAACAGAAACCTTGACGAGGGTATATAGGAAAAACTTGTAATTTTTGAGGAGAAAATTATAAACCCTTAAGGAATTTTTTAAGGGAAAAAATTATGAAAACCCACACAGAGTTTTTTTAAAGGGAAAAAATATTAAAACCCATAAATCCAGATTTTTCTTTTTGTAAGGGAAAAAATATTTAAAAAATTCACCCATCGATTGTCGGCTGAAAAATAGAGGTTTTGGAACCCTAGCCGCTAGAACAGATCTGCACAGAAATTGAGGCACGAAAAACGAAGCACCCAGAAAAATCGGACGACAACCCATTTGAGATCTTGAAAAACCCACAAGGAATTTGCTAACGAAATTTTTTTTCGCCTTGAACTGGAAGGTCAAAACCCTAGATGAAATTCTCAGAAACCCTAGCCGCCATGGATGAACCAAAAATTTCAGAAAATAGCTCGAGATTCCAGAAACGAGCCGTTAGAAAAATCCATGAGCCGTCAGAAGACACAAAGCTAAAATGTGGGTAAGATTTGCAGAAAAATCGCGGCCTGAAACTAGTAAAAAATCTGCGACCAAAGAGCTCAAAAACGCGAAAAAAAATCGCGCCCAGATGTAGCCACCAAAGAAGTCTGAAATTTGTGCAAGAAGGGCATGAAAACACGTCCAAAAGACATCTGGTAATCGCTGATAAAAGATTGCAGAATGGCGGACGAGTTAAGATTTGTGTTCGACGCCAAAGGAAGAAGAATCCCGTCACAAAAAACGTGTGATTTTGAGCCTGAATATTGCAAAAAAAAACACGCGCAGGGATTTGCGTTGCCAAAGCAGAAAGTCGCGACTAGTTATGAGACGAAATGCGTCCAAAAACATTGCAAAACGGACGCGTGCAAGGTTTTTCAGAGAACGCGCGCCCAATCTTGACAGAAAAAGACTCGAATCGTGTAGAAAGTCGCGACGCCGACCAAGACACGACGCCAGGAACCATGAAACAAACCCACGAAAAACGGCCCTTGAGAGAACCGCGGCTAGAAGAAAGAACGCGCCAAAAAATCCTTGATTTTTGACGGCACGAAAATCCTCATACATAGAAGCCACGATTTTGCAGAGAAGGGTTTCGATTTTCTGTGAGAAGAAACCCACGAAATTCTCAACAAAAAACCCTTGAAATTTTTTTTTAAACGCCCTCCCAGAATCCTGGGCCCTCCTGTGAGGGAGTCAAACCCAGACAAGCAACCACAGCTCTGATACCATGAAACAATTTTGGGCTAAAAATTGCTTGAGTTAACAGAAGGAGATGATTACAATATATAGAGGAGGTAGATCACTGTAGACATTTAAGATGTCTAACTACCTCACCTACAAACTACTGTAGCAACAGTAGTATTGACCATTAATAATAGATAATATAATATTCTAACACATAATCCATCATGATGAAGGATGCAACATTTTTCTATCATGTTTTGGATTTCAACAAGGGCAATGAAGAATTTGTATCACTGCCCAGAATCTTTGTGGTGATGAAATGAGAGAAAACTTGTTTTAAATAATAGGTCTTACCAATCTCCAACTCTTGGTTTTGTTGTTGAGAGTTATTGGAAATAGTAGTACATAAGTTAGAAGAATATTGGACAATAAATTGTCCTCAGACTTTAGAGAATGGTATTAACCTTATTGGTAGTCAAGTTGAGGCAAGTATACCAACAACTACTTTTCAAGGACATCATTGTAGTATAGGGCCAGACATAACCAAGACAATTGCCACTAGTTGTAGAGTTTTCAATTCCTAATTATAACAAAGTATCACAACAAAAGCTAATTACATCACAAAAAAGGAGCAATACCAAAAATTTACAAATCTACAAGGTTGATTTGGGATCTTGGTAACTTCAGGAGCATCTTAGCTTGTGATTGCTTGAGGACAAGCAATTTTGGGAAGGGCAGATTGTCATGCCTCGTCAAACTAAAGATCACAACCTTGACTAAAAAAATTTAAAAATCAGATCGCCGCGTACATCCTAGGCTAGGGAATTAAATTAACAAAAGGGTTGATTAGTATTAGACAAAAGAGTGTCATGGGCAGCAACACTACAAAGCATATAATTAACAATAAAAAGGTTTTAAGGCAGCACTTGGTTATGAAGGGATGTATCGCTTACTAGGGTAAGGATGGTAATGAAAAGATGTGACTAGTCACTCTCCTAAATGAAGGATATATAAGGGAGGTTGAATCATTTGTGAGAGGATGGATCAAGCAGATCGAATGAATCAGGCAGAAAGCAGATTGGATAAAAAGGAAATAGGGATTTGGAATTATGAGAGATCTAGTGGAATAAATATTATTTTTAGCAATTATTGTTCATATCTCATTGAATGATCAGACTTGACATAGGAAGTCTTATTACATAAACAGAATCAAGTGTAAACATGAACAATAAATACCTCAATGCAAGATTACAGATAGCTATAGGCTGGCTGTAGCTGATTACAAAACTTTTGGCTTTTAACATCACCTAGCACCAGCATACTCAGCATTAGGGGTTCTTTCAAACACATAACAATGTGTGGACGCTTTAACTTTGACCCAGATCTAGAAGAAATCCAGGGAAACTACCAATGAAGGTTTGTAGATACAAAACTAAGCACTACCAAACTGTTAGTGAGCTGTTACAGGTCTTCAATTGGAAACTGGGTATTGCTGATTGCCAGAGAAGTGAGTTTTAGACCTTCAAAATGCCTTGAACCTGCTACTAACCATTATTAACCCATGCTAACTTGTTTTTCTGCTCTTGAACAACGATCCATAACTTTATCTAGGCCACTGTTAAACAATACATGTAATAACCATCCCTGATTATTTTTTTGACACTGTTTGCTGATTGTGATGTTGTGCTGATGTGTTTGGTATGTCTTTGTTCATATGTTTGCTTCAATGCATTGCATGTATATGAAATATTGCATAGAAAGGGAAATACCAAGCAAATGCATTGCTTTTCACATTGTACTAAAACATATCATGATGGCAATTCATTTCAAGTAAAATCAGACTTAAATGAAGATGATTCAGACCTGGCATATAGGGTTATCAGACCTGATAACAGTCTCACATGGGCAGCAAATTACATACAACTTCTTATGAGAGTCACTAAATGATGGTACTATCAATCCACAACACTCTCCTTCACCTGAGCCAACAATTACATGTAAAAAAGACTCCACGAACTCGCTGTAGCAGACCCTGGAGTTGCTGTTCAACTGAGAAATGACTGAGAATGTCAACTAAGGAAATGTACCTTCCCCTAGGAGGGTGACCAGCTCCCAAAATTCCAAACTTCAGCAATAAATTCAAACCAATGCTTGAAATGAGGTGCCCAGGTTAGAGGAATCCAATGAACCAATACCCAAAACGATTGGTCAAACATGCACAAAGTTATAAATGGATTTTCACCTTCAGCCACTGTCAAACAGAGAGTTTCCAGAATTTTGGAGATGCAAACCAGACCTCAGAAAAGCTTCAAAAAACACCTCCAAACACCTCCAAAATGAAGTCAAAGATCTAGCACGCCAAAACCTTCCAAACCCATATAAAAAACCCACAAAAATCTTCATCATTCCTCCTACAAAATGTCTGAAATCAGACCCTATGAACACCCAACTGTGATCCCTGAAGTAGAATCACCTCTATTCGGCTAGGGTGGATCTTTCACTACCGAAACCAGCTCCAAACGGTGAGGGTTTTCGTTCTCAATTCACAGCAGTAGAACTCTGGAAGCATTCCAACAACATCCTATTATGTTGCCAAATAAAAAATGTTTTATATAGAAGTGAGAGGGAAATAAGGGCAACTTTATTTTGAATTATTTTTCCCTCCAAAACTCCCATGCCCCCTTCATGAGCTTTTCATTTTATTTAAAAATCCTTATGTCTCCCAAATGTGGCGTTCACCTTTTGAGGCATAAAATAAGCATTAATTTTAAAAAAATTATCTTTATTCTAGGCATTTGTTGGTGCTTTTCAATGTTCCATGGGGACACGCCCCCTCTCGCACCCCGTGTCCCTCCCCTCCTCCAAAATCTAGCCGTCTCCTCGACCCGGATGTTTTAGAGACTTGGGGAGGCTGAGAAATGTCACCCCACCGCTGCTGGGACTTGGGAGACTCTGAGGAAACGGCTGGGATTTCTGGACGTCTCTGAGATGTCTTGGGGACTTCTAGCCGTCCCTCGAGCGTGTCAGAGACACCTAAGAGTCCCCTGTGTTGGGACGTGACGAAAAACAATTTTTAAAAATTTCTTTGACTTTTCTTAAAATTTGAGCCTTGGGCTGAACCCTAAAGGCTTGTGGGACCCTTCTAAAAGCCTCTAAGTTAAACAAAACACTCTCATTCTTCATTTTTTTGCTCACATATGCCATTTGATGTTTTCCAACAGCTAGGTGAAGAAGAGGAAATCCAGTAGTTCGAGCTCGAGGAGTTTGGGGATGATTAGAGGCCTCCCTTCACTACATTTTTGCATTTTGTACTTATTTTGATATCAATGTATCATGCTACTCATTGTAATCATCTTTATGATATGATATTATGATGTGACATGTCATATTTTTCGATATAATAGAAATCTCAAATTCAACAATTTCATTTGTCAAATTTTAATATTTTATTTACTTTTAGTCTTTTAATAATAGTATTCAAGTATTTAAAATGTTAGTATTTGCAATTTTGCTATTTTACTAATTTGTCAAAGTTTAATTTGAAATGTTATTCTTAAACATCTTTTTAGAACTAGTTATTCAATTACCATATGTATATCAGCACCGCCCCCCTGCCGCCGTCCACCCGCCATCCCCAAACTTAGACCCTTTGTCCCCTCATCCCTGAAACCCGTCCCTGACAGGGGACGTGTCCCCGTTAGGAAACTCTGTGCAACATTGGTGTGTTTTAAATACCCAGTCCGATCTCACATATAATCTATAGAGTTGCTTGTCATGGCATTCCATCACACCATGAGACCACATTTCTTTGAGACATTTTTTCAAACAGTTCACTGCCTTGTCTATGCTATTGCTTACTATTATGCTTTGATAGATTTTTCCCAAGCATCCATAGCTTGTTCAAGAGTGCTTGTTTTAGGCTTTTAGCCATATCAGCAAGGTAGTGAAGTGTTTGATAAAATGCTTTGGTAGACATGTATGAAAAATGTCGTAGCATAGACAAGGCAGTGAATTGTTTGAAAAAATGCCTCAAAGAAATGTGGTGTCATGGAATGCCATGACAAGCAGATGCAATTGGCAGCTGCTCATAGTTATTAGTTATGCAACGTGAAGTAATCGCATAACTGCTTAGGTTGACTTTGTAAAAAACTATATTGTAATTGAAATTTTGTCATCTATTAGCATCTAGTTATTAGTTATGCAATGTGAAGTAATGCTTTGAGTTTGAAAGATGTGCAATGAAACGAATGTAATTAGCAATATGAATATAAACTACAAAAATCTGTTTTCTACAATTCATTAGTTAAACTCTTTATTTGCTCTCTATATCTCTATGCTATGGAAATGGCTTTCAATTTCAAAAAAAATAGTTTTTATCTCTTATTCTACAATTTTTTACATTTTTTTTTAAAATCCAGTTTTTAAAAAAAATCTTATACTTTTGGTTTGCCCATTTTTTCCCCAAAAGATTTGTGCTGCTATGGTTTATATGATGCTATGTGATATTCTAATCCTAGCTCATGCTTCTAGGCTGCATATATATATATATGATTTTTACATGTTTTTTTTAAGAATGAACCTAAAACAAATCCAAATCCCAAAAAAAAATTAGCTGAACCTGCGAACCAAACATGCGAACCCGAACCTAGACCAGTACCAGAACCAACAACTTAGGTTTTTTGTTTTCTTAATCATTAATATTTATCTCATATAAAGGGGAGGATTGCAAACATTAGTTGCCTTTGATAACAATTATCACTCAATCTTATATTCAAGACATTTTGGTACATTACATCCGAGGGCAAAGGTTAGATTTCATTCTTTGATTGGCACTCACATGGTCCTGCTTAAAGTGATCTTTGTCAAACCTACTAATGATCATTGAATAGCTAGAGTTCCTATTTTCTAACACGTCTTTACATTGGTAATGAGTTGAAAGGTGGAACTGAGCACCAAAAATGAGATATTTGCAGCAGCCCTAGACTTGATTTTTACATTTGATATGCCATTTATGGAACAATCAGTGCCGGGGCAAAGTTTGATACTGTTATCAGTAAACATTGAGTAGATTTGTGAGATATTTCATGAACTGGGATAGCAGGGGTATTTTTCTCACTGACGCTTCAAAGTGGCCATGCTAGATTTATGTCATTAGCATGATTAGTTAGAGAGGAACCCTAAAAGCTAAACTTTTGAAAATGGCAGTTGTAAAATTTTCAGTCTGAGAGGCCCATCTTTTGTGATTCTGGGCATGCTGATAAGTGTGATTTGCTTTAGGGTTGTGTAAAGAGGTGTTGGCCCCTTGACACCACCACCCTTTTTTGTCAGTTTTGTACTTTTTTTTGGCTGTGCTGTAGGCACAGCTGGCAGTCTCCTGCCATCCTTTGAATTTTTTTGGTGTTTCTAAGACGTTCCAATTTTTTTGACAATCAGGGATAGCCCTGGGGATGTTTCCTAGCTATTCCTGTGTCCTTGAAGAGTATCAAAGAGGGAGACAGGTGGAAAAGTCCCGGGATGCATCCCTGTGTAACACTGTTGCAAGGAATGATGTATCGGTTGTTTGTAATTTTGTTCTTGTATACCTTTTTCTCAAATGGAATAACATAGTTTCAAGTGCCATAGATAAAATAGAACTTTCCTTATTTAAAACCATGCTTTAGAGAGTTCAAGTTCATGTATTATTTGACAAAGGCATCAATTACAAACTGATGAATTGATTTTTCATTTTAACTTGCATATGTGCTGCTTTGCTTTGCAATTTTCAAAACTAGAATCACTGTTATCTGCTATAGATGTGATTGTCTATTGGAAATGATAGTTGATCTTCTTAGTTTCAGAGTTTGTTGCATCTCTAGCATTGTGAAATAAGACAGCTTATGGTTCCTTCTAATGGTTCTCTTGGCATATTTGATGACATTTTTTATTGTAATGCATTAATCGTAGTAACTATAAAATTGGTATATACTTTGTTGTTCTGGGGAATTTAGTCAGGTATTCAGAACGAATGTTAAATCCTAATCTTTGTTACATCTAGGTTGAATGTTGATTGGAAATATATACGACTGGATCTCTACTCTTTAGGTTGTTACGTGTTGCAGTTGGACATTGCAGAAAACTACTCAGATTATTCTGTGGAGCAACCTTGGATGCAGATATATCGGGAAACAGATTCTTTGCTTTGCAATGAGATTTTCCCAGATGATCTGAATCCATTCGCAATATCATGCATTAAGTTGGTTCCTGTTGATCCATTATCTTTAGCATCTGATTCGTCTGGATTGCATAGAACAAAGTCAGAGAGCTTCCCAGATATAATAATTGGCACTTATGATCATAAAGTCTTAAAATGCAGACACGGCAAGATAATTGCTGATGCTTACCTTAAGAATGCTCCTGTCTCATTGTAAGCAACTTTTTATCATTCAACCTTCTTATTATTTGATTATTTTGTTTTTCTGGCATTCGTCTTTTTTGTTGTTTAGTGATTTCATATTCTTTCTTTTAGAAACAATTGCGAACTACTAACTCATATACATCATGGCATAGAGAATCGCATTTATCATTGTATTTCACAAAACTGTCTCAAAAATTCATGCAGTAGTCTGTTTCAGTTCATGTCATGCTATTAACAAAATAAAGACTGATTGAAAAAATGCTTATGGAATCAAAGTTATTTCCCAGTTTTCCTCCATTTCACCTTTTAGCTTGTGTCTACATGTTATGAAATATTTTTCCTTCATGTGACTATACTTTATTCAGCCTAATAAGCTAGCAAGATTCATGAAGGTAGCCATAGGTAAGACTGATCCGAGTTACATATGCAGTTGGATGATTACTAATATTTCCAGAACTTTTATTCATCTCATTGGTTGGTAATGCGTCTTACATCAGATGGATGCTAGATGTTTTAAAAGGAAAATGTTTATGGCATCTTCAATTTCAAGATAGCTTTCTTAGATTGATGTAGATGTTTTCTCTCTATTCCAGTCAGAAAATCATCCAAAAGATTATCAATTTTTGGTTGTGTGTAATAACCACCCGCACTTTTAAAAATAAAAATAAATTAGCCTCAAAGTAAATGAAATCATAACAACTTCCCTACTTTTTGATTACCCAGATCTTGGATTGGGCAAGGTATAAACATACAATGTTAGGATTACAATTATATTTGAATTGAAGCAGCTGAAAGTAATCCACTTATCCAGTGGGGGTTAGCTTACCACTTCCACTTTTTAGTGGGAAATCTCATATAATACTGAAAATGTAAAGCCAACTTTGCCACTTTTTAGTGGTGAGTGAATACGACAACAAAGAACAACTTTCCCACTTTTCAGCAGTGAGTGAATAGAAAAGTAACAGCAACTCTTCTGCTTTTCAGCAATGAGTGAGAACCAATGAGCAACGTATTTAGTGGGGTAAGTAACAAGTAACAAGAGCAAGATCACTGGTGGTACTACCACCCAATGTTACAATGTTAGCTCTTACAATTCATTCCAAACCTAGTGCCAACTCACACCAAAACTCATGAAAAGTGTGTATCACTATTTTGGAAAGGTATATCAGACATCTGCAGGTCTGAAATTACAATTGAAGTAGGTAGCAACAATGGAATGGCTCCCTAAAAAACATTCTGAACTCCACAATCAACATTCTTGCAATCTGAAAAAGAATCACACCAAAATCTAATGCTAAAACCCATCAAAATAGTCCATATCAGAAAACCCAAATTGAAACTTCAAACCATCTCCAATGGTGATTCTTGGTTGGAATCACACCATAGTCTAGCTAGTGAATACCTTGCAATTCCGAAACTAGAAATCTATGAGGGATTTCGTCCTCAAAGATTGAAGAGAACCAAAGCCATTTTGACAGCATAACATTATCATTCTTCAGCATTCCACATGAGCCCCCGACACCTCCTTTTATAGCTTTTTCAAAAAACCGCTTTTTGCTTTTTCACTACTTTTAAAAAAACATTTTTTGCTTTTTCTGAAAAATCACCTTTTTGCTTTTTTGCCGCTTTTTCCAAAAATCACTTTTTTATTTAAATTAAATAAATTCATTATGTGCAAACATTTAATCACCTTTCCAATGAGCTATTACACGAAGTTGTCTTTTAATTATTTCTCAACATTAGACAACATTTGTAAAAACTAAAATATTAATTAACTTAATAACTCATCCAAGTTGCGGAATGTATTGCAATGTCATTGGAATCCAATTTTGACCATACCATGATGAAACTGAACCAGTAGGAAGATGATTGAAATCAACTTGGTGACTTTATAAAAATAGCCCGCTCCTCCAAGAAGTTTGGAAAGCACCCAAAAGGTCGGAAATTGATTTCGAAAGCATCAAAGGGCTCCAACTAACAATTTGAACTCAAACCCAAGAACAATTGCTCTGCAAGATTGATCAAATGCTTCTCCAAGAATGTCGTAGTTTTCCCTAACTAACTAGTTAGCCTTCAAAAGACTTGGAAACTGGCTAAATGTGCACGAATTGGCTAAGCGCCAAAAGGGGACATTACATTGTGTCCCAAAAAACAAACATAGCTAAATGCTATGTTATAACTAGGCTTACACTCTATGTTACCGGATTCGTACCAACATCCCTCTCATATTTGCAATTGAATTTTGGAAAGTGAAGACCATAGGGATGAATCAATTTCTAGTCACAAAATCATGTACATGTAGTCCCCCATAAAGCCCGTTGGCGTTTAAATTTGCACCTCTGGAATGCAAAGTTGGAACGGACAGCTATGCACAGTAAAACTGCTCTTCAAATTAGGAGGGGAAGCTCCCTCTTACTGATGGTGTGAAAGAAAGTAAATTAAATCTAATTTGCCTATCTTTTTGGTTTAGCTAGAGTACAAGGTTTATAAAACTCAAACGTTGTAGCTGAGATTTTCTGATTTAGAACTTCAACTACGACTAACCTACGCTAATGACATTTCTAATATCTCAAGTAAAACGCAGAGCAAGAGAATTAGAAATGAACAAAGTTTGATTCTCTGACAAAGTGCTTAAATAAACTCTTTCTCAACAAACATTTACTTACTTTCAATGTAAGCTGAAATTAAGATCACATGAGCATAACACAGTAAACGTACTTAGATAAACTCTCCTTCCAACATACATCTACTAACTTTCAATGCAAGCTGAAATTAAAGATCATATAAGCATCACACAATAGACGGAAACTTGAGACATTATATCAAGGAAAAAGAGGCTCAAGACTTTATTTCTCAAATTTCTGGAACAAAATTACACTAAACACATGCACGAAACAGGAACTTGCAGTTAAAAGAGACTTGCAAACTTGTTCTTACACAAAGTGAACAGCAACTACAAGACAACAACTTGAAGGCAAAATAAGCTCAGCAATTTGTTATCACTAGTATGGTTGAAAATAAATGAGCAAGGCTGCTTTTATTTATAGCCTAAGCAGAGGAGTAGGGAACCTTAAAATCTCCTTGCTTTTACAACTTAGACTTGCTCAGTAAGCAAGCTTTATTTCTAAAAACTAGAAGAAAATAACATCTAACACC
Source organism: Sequoia sempervirens (assembly GCA_007258455.2). Taxonomy (NCBI): domain Eukaryota; kingdom Viridiplantae; phylum Streptophyta; class Pinopsida; order Cupressales; family Cupressaceae; genus Sequoia; species Sequoia sempervirens. Next base: position 511,253,632 of record VDFB02000017.1, on the reverse strand, counting down.
TAAGAAAGTAGGAAAAACAGGAAGTGCCAACTATTACATTTTATCTTCTTTCTCTTCTTCAAAGAATAGATAAGAATTGTTCCAAGAATAGAAAGAAAGCAGAAAGAAAGCTTATAGAAGAAAGCTGCTTTAAATCTCGATCACATCTTGCAAAAAAAATAAAAACTGTGTCTCTGTCAAGTGCATCAATACTATCAATAGCAAAGTTTCGCTTTTCTAAGATATCCTATCCATCTGCAATCAATCTTAGGAAATCTTCAACTTCATTGGCCGCTTTCTTGAACTTTGTTGACATCATGGAAATCTGACTCAGGTTGCCATCACTGCCGCGAAAAACACTCTGAAACTGGGCTTGCACTTCATCAAGTTTGACATAGGAACCATCATCATGGTGACACCGAGCAGGGATCTTTGTAATAAACTCATTTATGAACAGAAAAGCTTCAACCACCCTTTGCCTGTATGCCACGAACTCCTCAGCCATTCTTTCATAGGTTCTCACCTTGAAGCTATGACGCTTTTTCCATGCAAGGATTTTCCTCTTGTGTTCTTTGGAAATTGTTGAGCCAAAGGCTGTATTTAAATCTGCGATGATGATTTCATGCCTAGGATTTACCTCTGCCATTGTTTGTTCAAATCCTTGCAGGCCTTGACGTAAGTTATGAGCATTAATCCTCAGCTGAAACATCTGTGCAAGGATTTCTTTTCCTCTGATGGTAAATCCCTCAATCCATTCTTGAGTTTGTTTCCCACATATTACCAGCTGTCTCAATTGATGATGATCAACTGACGTCTCTAAAACCCGGGGCAGCAACTGAGTAGATTGTGAAGAGCCATGGACAAGGTTAGAAATGTAAAGCCTGAGTTGTCATATTTCAGCCTTGAGGGCTGCCTTGTCTTCTCCATCTTTGATCACTCTTTCTTGAAGGCTTTCAGATACAACTCTCAACATACTAACTTCCACATGTTTGGTGCTTTTGCCAAGATTTGCCTTCACCATCACGAAGTCATCTAGGTCTATATCTTTATTTCTATCTTCAGGAGGTGTAGCAATCTCCATGATCATCTCCCCATCAGGATTTCTTTCGAAGTGGATTTGTCTTTTTGCTTTCTTCTTAGGTGTTTCCTGATAGATGTTGTCCAGATCATCAAAATTCAACTGATATGAAGGTCTTCTCCTTACCCTTCCCAAGGAGCTCTCAAGCCAAGACACGGTAGTATCTCTACTAACTTCCTTGGGAGGTTCAACTGCAACTTCTTCATCTTCTTCAATCTCCAAATCAATATGAATTGGCGAAGACCTCAACAATGGTGTAGGATCATGTGTTAAGGGCACGTCTTCTGTTTCTTTTTGAGGTATGGGCTCTTCTGGAGGAGCTTCTGTTTCAGCTGTTGGCTGCTCCTGAATGACTATACCTGAGAAGTTCAACCTTCTTCTTACATTTTTAGTTGACTTGCTGCCTTTTACACCTTCTTGAGACTGACTTACACCTTTCCCTTTTAATTGTGCTCCGAAAGAAGAGGGAAGTGTTGACAATATTCTTGGCGGCTTTGCTGCTGGAATGAATTTCTTCCTTTTGAGGACTAGGAAAACCTTGCTCTGTTCGAGGACTTGTCTTGTCCTTTCTTCAACTGAGAGGGACTCTTTGTTAGCCCAATTGACTTGAGGAAGGGGCTGATCTTCAATTCGCTTCCGAGTGTACATTGGGAGAAGTACATCTCCATCATCATTTGATAACCCTTCGATATCCTTTGCTAAGCAGTCTTTCATTTGATGAAGAGTGAGCCTGCTATAACTACGCCTCCGCACCTCGAACTCATCTCTGCAGTTAGCCCAAAAATCCTCAAGAGCGGGCAAATGGGCATAGTTCTTCTCAAGTCGGGCAGTGAAGATGCCGTGAGGGTCATATGATCGTCTCTCGCTGTAAGGCTTGAGACCAAGTTTAGACAACTCATCCCCCATGGATTTAGCATCTGTTGCTGATTTGCATGTGTAGATTCCCAGTCTCAATGGAAAACTGAGGGCAGGTTTCTTTCTATTCCTCAAGACTGTGTGGACATCATGTGCTTGCCTTAGGAATTCCATGAAAACAACTTCATCTGATGGGTACCTTGGCAGCACGAATGGAGCACTAGAGTAGCCATAGACCTTGAGGTAGGTTAAAGTAGGAAACTGTATAAACCAATCTGCCCACTCTGCAATTGCTGCCTTGGCGGTGGATGAGAGACGAACGTGCAACTCATTGTCCAGGTCTCGTACTGTGTGCATCAGGAAAGCCTTGTTCATCCTCTTGTAATGATGCAGTGACTTCGTGAACTCTAGCTGAGGGTAGTAGTTTGTCATGTCCCCATCCTAGTCAGCAGTGACCTATTCGTGGAGACTCCTTTGGCTGCTCAGTGTTGGTTATAGTAGTGTTGGGTCTGATGTCCCCATCCTAGAAAGTTAGTTAGCACAGCTGGTGACGAGGTTAGCCTATCATTTGATCCTCGTAGGCTTTATATTAGATATTAGGAGTGTTCAGACGCCAATAAGTAAATTAAGATTCTCCTAAGTCAAAGTGATTCTGATTTAGGTCGACTTTTGGAGACTGTTTGAGAATCTTCTCGAAGATTGAAGGGTTTTGAGAACTTTCGTTTTTAGAACGTCAAACAGGACAAATTTTTTGAAATTTTGGCAAGATATTGGTTTTGCAGAATTTCACAGATTGACCTAGATCGTTTTTTGCAAATTTTGAGTGGAGAAAAAGGCAGCAAACTAAGTTCTTCAATTTTTCACACAAATTGCAGGTTTTATAAAGAAGATTTAATGAACCAGTTGAATATTTAAAAATTTGGCTATTAAAAAGAAGCATCTAGGAAATTTTTTTTTAAAAGGTGATATGGGTTTTCAGAAGAGTTTTTTGAGAGCCTAGATGAAAAATTTGAAAACTCTGTGATTTCTCTAATGCAAAAAAAGCATTTCAAGAAAATTTTTTAATAAATTTCTTCAAAATGAGAATGAAAAGAACCAGAGGCTGAAAATTGAAAATCTTGATACTTCAAAAATTTGTTTCTGGATGAAAAAGTCAGAAAAAGCAACCCTTATTTTCTGGCTGAAAATTAATGAAAAACTTCTTGAAAATCAGCAATCTTTGAACTCTTGAATCTGTAAAACTTCAAAGTTGTATTCAGAAACGACTTGCAGATGCTTAAATTCAGGCTGATCAAGCAAGGATCTTTTTTGCCAATTTTATGATTTTGACCAAGAGGCGCCTTTCTGATTATCCTCAGTGATTTCGACCAGATTGATCCGGTGGACAAGTTGAATAATTCAGGGATCAGGCAACCTTCAGCAAAAACGAATGGGACTGGAGCCTTTTTGTGAGGTCCATTTATTAATTTTTGATGAAATCCATTTCGAGAGCTAGAGACCAGATCGGTTTTGATTTTCCTGGATCGGACGAGTGGACTTGCAATTCAAAATCCAATTTCACAAAAGATTCTCTCAAGGGGCGCCCATCTCAACCAGACTTAACCATTTTTCTAGGTTTCTTCATCAACTCCTCTCCTTCAGATGATCTTGCCATTTTGGATGATTTGGAGCTCAGATGGACTGACGGCTGAACTCATTACGAAGTTGAGAAGATTTTGAGAGGGGTCTTCTAAGATCTGCATCTCCTAAAAGCTGAATCTAAGTTATCAAAAACTTGGGCGCCTTGGCAAGTTGGGTTGCCCAACTTCACCAGAGAATATTTTTTGTATCTTTCACCTTTGCTCGACTTTTGTCATTTTACTCTTGTTTCTCCCTCTGTTCAACCTTTGACATTTGGTGACAGCCAACTCTGATTGATGAGTTGATGGTTGCGTTGAAAAGCTTGGTCGAATCTAAAGAGGACATGCTGGAGGCTCTTTTGGAAAATTGATCCATTTGGGCACTCAAAAACTTGGGCGCCTTTCTCCTTATGGGGCGCCCAACTCCTCCATACTTAGCCATTTTTGCTTTGAATTTCATCTTCAACCTTCAACCTTGAACCTTCTTCTTCATACCTTAAGTTCGATCTAAATTTGCTGGAGATTGACAAGTTTGACAATCTGAAGAAGACATCTGTTGCGAAGCTGATTGGATTTTGAAGAGATTGAGCTCATCGGCAAACCCTAATTGCTAAATTTGACCTTTCAAAAGGTTGGGCGCCCTTGGGCACCTAGGGCGCCCAAAGTTCCCAGACTTAGATTTTTTTAGTGATTTTCATGGTTTGCTTTCTGTCTTCTGGTTGAAACCTCCCGCCCACACAGCCTCATTTCATACAGATTGGACAGACGAGCGGGACCACTCCAGTGGATCAGCCATTGGCATCAGCTCCTAGGCAGCCGTTACCGATCTATCAGGAGCGTAGGCCAGGCCAGCCTACTTTCTTACCCAGAGATACTCCACCACAGACTCCAGGGGCAGAGCATCCGGTGCATCATCAGGACTTCCAGCCACAGAACGGCATGTCGGTGGCAGACTTGACGAGATTTCATGGCAAGTACATGTCTTTAGCGCCTGAGATCCGGCAGGCACTTACATTTCATGAGTTTATAGATGTCTATAAACCCAGAGGAGGAGGTAGATTTGATCGTAGACCCCCACAGCATCAGCAGCAGCCGCCACAGGTGAATAGGGATTTACAATATGCTGTGAGCAAGATTACACCGCCATATTTTGATGGGTCAGAGAAGACATCAGCTAGGTCATGGGTCCAGAAATTGGACAACTATCTGTCACTTAGACCTATGCAGGAGGATGAGGCAATTAAATTTGCCACTTTACATCTGGACGGAGTAGCGCATGATTGGTGGCACCACAACATGTACACGTTAGGCCATCATGCGGTTAATACCTATCAGGAGTTCACGAGCCGATTGATAGAGAGATTTGATAGGAAGGATCCAGAGTTGTATTTCAGAGAGTTGGCTCAGCTCAGACAGACTGGTAGTCTGGAAGCATACATTGGCGAGTTTCAGAGAGTGGCCGTCATGGTGACTGGCATTTCAGAGAGGAGACTCATTATCTTATTTGTTGAGGGTTTGACAGAACCCATGAGAGGTTGGGTCAAGGCTTTTGACCCTCCCACACTTCAGGAGGCCATGCGGAAGGCACGAAGCATGGAACTTGCAGCACCTCGCAGTAAGTTCAATTCAGGGTCCACTCCATACACGAGACCCAACAGGCCTTTTGATAGAAACAATGACAAAAATAGACCCTTTGACAGGAGGAAGGATCAACAGGATCCTAAGAGACAGAATGCACCCCCGTTTGACAGAGAAACTTTGAACGAATTACGTAAGAAGAAGTTGTGTTTTTGGTGCAAGGCACCCTATGATGAAAAGCACATATGCCCACTTCGTCCGAAAGTCAAAAATAATCAAATGGAGTGGTATTATGAGGGCGAAGAGCAATCTGATCTGTCAGACCAGCAAGCCGATTCCGAGCCTTCAGATGATGAGAAGTCCGAAAATGAGAATGAACATGAAGGTGGAAGGAAGCTACAGGAAGCCCATCTGACTAGTCTTCAGAGAGATGGTTCATTTCGACTCCGTGGGCTCTTAGCAGGTCAGAAGGTGATTACTTTGTTGGATACGGGTGCGACACATAATTTTATTGATGCACGTCTAGTGGAGAGACGTGGTATCCAGACAGAGGCTTTCGAGGGTATCCGAGTCAAGGTAGCTGACGGATACACGCTCAGGTGCGACAGGAAGATTACTGATCTGCCGATGAGATTGAATAACTATGAATTCAAGACTGAATTCTACGTTGTTAATATGGGTGATACAGATGTGGTACTAGGGATGGCATGGTTACATGATTTGGGTGAGTTCACGCTCAACCTACGGGATATGGAGATGAAATTCAAGGTTGACGGAAGGCCACATGTCATCAAGGCAATTCGGGACAGTAATCTTAGGATGGTTTCATTCAGACGGATGGAGAGGCTCATTCGTCATGATATGGTTGACTGGGCGGCTGAGTGCATGTTGATGCCAGCCCAGCAGGAGCCGCAGAAGGGGGAGTACCACCCTGACATACAGATTCTGAGGACTAAACACTCCAAAGTGTTTAGTGACATTCCACCTGGTAGACCGCCAGACAGGGGTACGGAGCACATTATTGAGTTGGAGGAGGGCGCCAAGCCCGTGATGATCACCCCCTACCGACATCCTAAACGGCTCAAGGATGAGATAGAGAAGACTATTAATGAGTTGTTGGCTATGGGTCATATCAGACCTAGCAAATCCCCTTTTGCTTCATCGGTTGTTTTGGTGAAGAAGAAGGATGGATCACTTCGGATGTGCATTGATTACAGGCAGCTCAACAAAAGAACCATCAAGAACAGGTACCCAATTCCGCGCATTGATGAGCTGATAGATGAGTTGCATGGCGCAGTCTTCTTTACGAAGATTGATTTGAGATCAGGGTACCATCAGATACAGATGAGGGAGCAGGATATTGAGAAAACCAGCCAAGTGCTGTCATTGGCGGTCACTTCGAAGTTCTGGTTATGCCCTTCGGTTAACCAATGCACCTGCCACCTTTCAGGCGACTATGAACAGGGTTTTCAGTGCTCAGTTGAGGAGATTTGTGTTAGTCTTCTTCGACGACATTTTGGTTTATAGCAAGTCATGGGATGAGCATCTGGCTCATTTGGACACAGTATTGGGTATCTTAGCAGATGAGTCTTTCTATGCTAAGGAATCCAAGTGCGAGCTTGGCATGGAGGAGTTGTTATATCTTGGGCACATCATCAGTGCCAAGGGAGTGAGTATGGACCTCGGTGGTCCGAAATGGTTTTCATTGTTGATCGCTCTACCTCGAGAACCCACGCAGCGAGGTTTCATTACCGCGGTGCATTCTACGTGAGATTTGTTAGCCGGTTCTTCTCACAATACCGCACTTCTTTACGCATTTGACGGCGAAGGGGCTTTTCGGTCACCATGTGCCAGAGTGCTTTGATTGTGTTTAGCGTGACCGCGACTTCATGTCCGTGCTAGCATCACCGACTTCTTCGCCATTTGATTTATTCCGCGGATGCTTCGTGAGAGTGGCATTGCGCCGCTTTGATGCGTGAGCGCCATCCGACAGCATTTGGAAGGTGTTCCGTGCGGGTCCTGAGAGATTTTATAGCATTTACGACAAGGAGATGTTAGCCATTATGCATGCATTGGCTAAGTTTAGGCAGTACTTGGTAGGCAGCAAATTCAGTGTTCGTACAGATCATAACAGCCTAAAACATTTCCTTGGACAGCGAGACTTGAACGAGAGGCAGCAGAAATGGGTCAGTAAACTGCAGTCATATGACTTCGACATTACTTTCATTAAGGGGAAGCAGAATATAGTAGCTGACGCCTTGTCTCGTAGACCCCAGTTGAATGCCTTAGCACAGATTACAGAGGATTGGAGGCATCGGATCATTGCAGAGTATGCTAAGAACCCATGGGCTTCTAGCATCGTTGACAGGACAGAGCAGGACGACAGGTATACAGTTGTAGATGACTTGATCATTTACAAGGGGCGGATTCTTTTGGTTCCTGGCTCTGAGGTACGGACTACAGTTTTGAGAGCCTTTCACGACCTTCCTATGGCAGGCCATCCTGGATACTACAAGACTTACAAAATGGTTAGGGAACGGTTTACTTGGAAAGGGCTGAAAACTGATGTTTTGCAGTATGTCCGTGAGTGTTCTGTGTGCCAACAGAACAAGCAGGAGCACACCTATCCTGCTGGATTACTCCAGCCACTTCCGATACCTGACAGGAAGTGGGAGTGTTTATCTATGGACTTTATCACGGGTTTGCCGAAAGCCCAGGGTAAAGATTGCATTTATGTAGTGGTCGATCGGTTGACTAAGTACGCCCATTTTTTTCCGATTACGACTACTTTCACAGCATCGCAGACTGCAGAGTTGTTCTTCAGAGAGGTTTTCCGATTGCATGGATTGCCTCGGACGATAGTCAGCGATAGAGACAGCCTTCTGCCTACGAGCAACTTTTGGCGAGTTGTTCGGGGACTTCAGGGACCGAAATGGACACCGAGTACCTACCATCCGCAGACCGATGGACAGACAAAGATTGTCAATAAGTGGGTGGAAGGTTATTTGCGCAATTATATAGCTGGTCAACAGAGAGCTTGGGTGAGGTGGATTTATTTGTGCGAGTATTGTTATAACTCGACTCACCATATGACGATACAGATGACCCCCTTCATGGCTTTGTACGGGTATGAGGCGCCCAATCTTCTGGATTTGATTTTGAGCGATAGCAGAGTGCCGAGTGCAGGGGATATGATGCAGAGTCAACAGGATATCTTGAGGTCTCTCCGAGACAATATCCAGCAGGCACAGAATCAGCATAAGCAGTATGCTGATCAGAAGAGGGTTGAGCGCAGATTTGAGGTGGGTGATATGGTGTACCTCATGTTGCAGCCGTATCGTCAGTCTACTCTGCGGAAGAGTGGGGCCGAAACTAAACTCCTCGCTACTATGGTCCATTTCTCTGCGGTTGTCGACGAAAGTGGGCGCAGGTTGCTTATGAGTTGGACTCCTCAGCAAAATTGATAGCAAGGTTCATAATGTATTTCACGCTTCTCACCAAGAAGGCATTGGGTCAAAGATGTTGTTCTCTCCAAAGCACCCTTGATGATGAAGGGAAACTCGACACTAGCACCGAGGCCATCCTGATATGAGAGAGACACCTTCGAGTATGCAGGATCGCGGAATATCCGTCAAGTGGAGAGATTTGTGCCAGCTTCGAGGATGCTAAGCATGGGAGTCGAGGCTTAATTTTACAAAGATCCAGAGTTGAGATTGCTCGAGGACAAGCAATTTCAGTGAGGGCTTTAATCGTCATGTCCCCATCCCAGGCCGCAAGACAACCGTGACGCAGGTTAGCTCTATCATTTGATCCCTCGAGGGTCGACAGAGTGTTCGAGGATCCTTTGGCAGCTTGCTCGCTGCTGGTTAGCTCCAGCTTGGCAAAGCAGTGTCGTGTTTGGCCTTCGCAGACCTTCCGTGAGTCTTTTCAGAGAACTTTCTATTTTTAGAAAGTTAGGTCAGGCGGAAGCTGCTATTTCGGGCAGGGCACCTGGTGCACTTTATCAGCTCAGATTCGACCCAGTTCAGCAGATGGTTGATTTGACGGAGAAATGAGTAATTAATGGATTATTAAATATTTAATAATTTGACTTTATTATAAAGTCACTTTATTGAAATATTAAAGTATTTAATTAATTGGCTCAATTATAAAGTATTTAATTATACTTTATAATATATTATTATTATGTGACTTAATGAGTATTTAATGCTCATTAAAAGTGGACGCCAATTATTTAATCATTTTTCCTAAGTTCGAAAGTGAAAATTAAATCATTTATTTAAATGATTATTTTAATGAAGGATTAGGTCGAACTTTTCAAGAGAGCATATATTACTCTTCACAGGCAAAATCGAACTATCTTGTTTATTATTCAATTTTGTCTTCTGAGCATCTGAGCATTGGAGTTTGCGAACCCTAGGGTTTCTGGCGAACATCGTTTCTGGAGAAAGTAACCTCTTCAGAGATCAGGCATACTGAGGCTGTGAGATACCAGCTGAAGATTGCACTTGGTGATTTCATCCAGAAGTCACGGATTGAGCGTAATCATTTATTCAGGCAGAGATTTACAGTGTTTTCAATCAGGCAGTCAAGGCGACTCAAGCAAGGATCATTTATTTTTGTTCAGGCACAAATCCCAAGGTGCCGTACCATTTCTGTACTTGCTGTACCAGGCCGTACCAGTCAGCAAAAGGGCCGTACTTTTCATTGCATCTGGAAAATCGTCTTCTTCTTTCACAGTCTGGAGTTTGCATTTGGGGCGATTTGGATACCAGAGGAGTTCGCATCTTTCTGAGAGCCTGGAGAAACATTTATTAATTCTGGCCGTACTTTCTCATATCTGCTGCAGCCGCCATTTCAAGAATACCAGGTTTTTCCCAATAAATTTCCAAATATTGTTTTCTATGTTCAGTTTTGACTCTGTAAAAGCTCAAATAATGTAATACATTGAAGCGCCTTGTTTCCTGAGCAAGATCTAAGACATTAAATGCATTTATTAATTTTTTATGAATTTATTAAGCATTTCTAGAGAAATCGCAATTTTGCCTTTTTCCTGTAAAACTCTCAAAAAACACAAAAAAACGAAAACTTGCAAAAATCTTCAAAAGACAAATCAGGGTTTGAAACCAGAGAACCACCAGGGTTCTGACATAGTTGTAGACATGTTGTACATTCAAGGACCCCTCAGTGTTCAACCCTCTGAATTGACCTTGGAAGGCCACTAGGTAGACTAGGTAGGAAACCATATGGAATTCATGAATCTGGAAGTATTCTGTTATTTGTTGATGGAGGCTATCACTGATTAAGGTTGCCCAATCATAGAACTTAATCTTCTTCATGATGTGAGGTGTAACATAGAACATCCAGGGTTGAAATTTCGTAGCATCTTCTTGTCCAGTGACCTTGTTGAGCAAGGTGATCATGATAGCAATTTCATCTTTGAACTCTCCTCGCTTGATGTTCTTTGGCAGAGTCTTATGTTTTTCCTTCATCTACTTTTGTGCAATCTTCTTATTGTATTTGTCTTTGTGCATCTCCCATATCCTTTCACATTCTCCTTTAGAAATAGTCACTTTCAGGCCAAGGGGGAATTGAGAAGCATTTCTCAATTGTGTCAGGTTTCAAACTATAGATCACTCTGCCTGCCATCTACTGACTGGATCTCCCGTGTCGCCGGATTGTAATGCTTGATGCAAGCGATTACAAATTCGAGACTTCAAACTGAAATAGGAATGGATGCTGCTGTAAGAAGTCCAGAGTGCCCTAGGTTTCTAATTGCAGTGTTACCCGCGCTCTCCAAAGCATGTAGGTCGAACACCGGTTTGATGTGATGCAAGTCCGTCTCAGCTGTTTTGATGAAGTCATGGTAGAGAGCTGATTTGGTCTTGAAATCATTGGGAGTGTATTCCATTCTGAAAACCTTGAAGAATGACTGTAAACTCGCCTATGTTCAGACAAGTTTTGAGCAACTTTCTATTTTTAGAATGCTGGGTTTTCTTCTTCAAACAGACAAATTTTTTGAAATTTTTCTGAGATATTGGTTTTGCTCAAAATTTTGTTGCAAGACAACCTAGATCGTCCATTTTTGAAAATTTTGAGTGTAGACTGAAAAAACAGCAAACCCTAATTTCTTCAATTTTTTACAAAAAAAGTTGGCACTTGGGTTTTGTTCAGAATAAGATTTGGAATGAACCTAGTTGATCAGATTTGAAAAATACTGAGGGCTGATTGATAAAGAAGCAAACCCTAGGATTTGATTTTTTTTTGAAAAAGCTGTGATATGGGTTTTCTTTAGAAGAATGTTTTGAGAGGACCTAGATGATCAAAATTTGAAAACTCTGATGATTTCTCTGACATGCAAGGAAAAAGCAGCTGCTGCAACTTGAGAAATTTTTTCAAAAATTCTTCAGAATGATGAGATGAAAAGACCTAGATGGCTGAAAATTGAAAATCTTGACCTTCTTCAAAACTTTGATGTTCTGGATGAAAAAGTCATAAAAAAGCAAGGTCTTATGTTGCTGGTCTGAAAATTAATGAAGAACTTCTTGAAAATCAGCAATCCTTGAACTCTTGAATCTTGAAATAAAAACTTCAAAGTTGCTGCTCCTCTTCAAGTTGGATGCCACTTGCAAAGAATAATGAAAATTGAATGATAAAAGCCTCTTAAATAAGCTCTAGGCTTGAGAAAACCCTGCTTTCTTTTTGCTTTTATCTTCAAAACCCTAAAATCTGCCTGTTCATTGAACTTGGACATTCATTCTTAATCTTGCAATTTTGAAATTTTTGACTAAGGCATGGTATTTGGGGCGCCCTTCTTGGCTAGAGGCGCCAACTTCTCCCAGACTTAACCATTTTTCTAAGTTTTTCAACTTTTCCTCAATTTTAAACCCTGCTTTGATTTTGATCTCCGACTTCTAGATTGATCCGGTGGACGAGCTGAATAATTCATCGCGAAGCCTAATCGAATCTGAGAAGATCATTCCGGAGGAACCTTCAGCTAAAAACTTCGTTTGATGCTTCAAAATCATTGGCACCCATCTCCTTCTGGGGCGCCCAACCTTCACAGACTTAGCCATTTTTGTGAGATTTTCAAGTTCTTCTCATTTCCCTTTAATCTTCTAATGAAATCTCGATTTCGGGAGCTAGACTGATCAGATCGGCTGGCTGATTGTTTTGTTGGATAGCTTGGCTGAATCCGACGAGGTGATCAAGGAGGTTGCAACTGCAAAATCCATCATTTTAGGCTTCAAAATCTTGGGCACCTATTCTCTCCAGGGGCGCCCATCTCAACCAGACTTAACCATTTTTCTAGGTTTCTTCATCAACTCCTCTCCTATAGATGATCTTGCCATTTTGGATGATCCGGAGCTCAGATGGACTGACGACTGGACTCATTACGGAGCTGAGAAGATTTTGAGAGGGGTCTTCTAATATCTGCATCTCTTGAAAGCTGAATCTAAGGCATCAAAAACTTGGGCGCCCTGGCAAGCTGGGGTGCCCAACTTCACCAAAGAGAATATTTTTTGTATCTTTCACCTTTGCTCAACTTTTGTCATTTTACTCTTGTTTCTCCCTTTGTTCAGCCTTTGACATCTGGTGACAGCCAATTCTGATTGATGAGCTGATGGTTGCGTTGAAAAGCTCGGTCGAATCTAAAGAGGACATGCTAGAGGCTCTTCTGGCAAATTGATCCATTTAGGCACTCAAAAACTTGGGCGCCTTTCTCCTTCTGGGGCATCCAACTCCTCCATACTTAGCCATTTTTGCTTTGAATTTCATCTTCAACCTTGAACCACCTTCTTCATACCTTAAGCTCGATCTGAATTTGTCGGAGATTTACAAGTCTGACGATTTGAAGAAGACATCTGTTGCGAAGCTGACTGGATTCTAAAGAGATTGAGCTCATTGGCAAACCCTAATTGCTAAATTTGACCTTTCAAAAGGTTGGGCGCCCCCGGGCAACTAGGGTGCCCAAAGTTCCCAGACTTAGAAAATTTTAGTGATTTTCATGGTTTGCCTTCTATCTTCTGGTTGAAACCTCCTTGTTTGATCTCAAATTCTGGGCGACTGGCTGATCTGATGATGATGTTGCCGGACTCATTGCGGAGCTAGGAAGAATCTGAACAACTTTGCTTGGAAGCAAAAACCCTAATTCCATCATTTGATGCCCTCAAAAGATGGGCGCCTATCTCCTCCTGGGGCACCCATGGCTGACAGACTTAGTCATTTTTTGCAGATTTCACCTTCATCCTTCGTTCCTCGTGCATGTTCATCATCTCATCTTCTGTTCAGTGCTTGAACGTTGAATCTGACACCTGACAGCTAACTGACCTCCATTGATGACTTTGAAGTTCCTGAAATTGAAAAAGCAGAATAGACCCACCAGGGTAAAACTGAACATTTTGTGATTCTGATTGCACCAGCCTAATGAGGAAGTATTTTGAGCCAATCAAAATCAGTTTGAACCCTGGCAAACAAACTTTCTATTTTTAGAAAGTTTTTGCTAGTATCCGTTTTGAAAGAAACCTAAAAAACCCAGAAAAAGTTACTATTTTTGGAAAGTTTCTAAAAATAGCAGTTTTCCTAAAAAGTAGCAATGAAAAACTAAGATCTAGGTTTTGTAGATTAGGTCACTCTGAGCAGACCCAGATCGTTAGATTTTGGAAATTTCAAGTTTTTACCCCTCATGTAGACATGCAAACCCAAATTTTGACCTTTTTAACAGATTTGACAAGTCTTTTACTTATTTCTTCAAAATGCCTAAGTGTAGCAAAATTTTTTAATTTGGGGTACAACAAAGCCAATATTAGAAAGAAATCATTTGTAGAATTTGTAGGGAAATTTCACATTAGGTAGCAGATGTCACAAAAGAACCATCAAACTGGTTTATTTTGTTGAAGAATTGAACTAGTCATCAAAACTTGAATTAATACTTGTTTGGTGACTAAATTAAGAAATTTGTCATAAGAATAGACTCTACAGCATCAGTAACAGTTGGATTCTGAATTTGAACTAATCATACAATATTTGTTCCCTGACTATACATTGTATATGTTGGTAAAAATTAAAAAATGAAGAAATGAGATTGGGAGAAATTGGGTTGCTATCTCAGATTGAGAACATTGCATTATATTATTAAAATATATTAAAACTAGAAAGTAGTTATAGTCTAAAAATAGATGGTAATTACGACAACCACATCAATTACCACTAACTAATAGTCTAGTTACTAACCTATTACATATGAATGTAAACATGCACTTTATTATCATTATTCTAATTTCTAATATTCTAACAACCTCCTTAATGACTAAATCAGAAGAATTTGGAGGTTTAGTCATTAATTAAAAAATGGATTTTTGAGATGTGCATAAATAGGAAGAACTATTTGCATGAGCAACCTTCACAACAACAGACACTTTAATCCTTTGGATCAAATAAAAAATTATGGAGATAATGATTCAACTTCAGAATCATTGGGAAAAAGTCCTAGAATGACAAAGAAGAGGATGAAGAGGACAATTCAGATGATGACTCAGTTTCTCTTGTCCCTGAAGATGATCCTCTTTCTCGAAGACATGGAGACTAGTTTGTTAAGGGAATGGATGATCAGATAAATATGAAACAGGAGAATGATGACCGCATTGCTGAGATGGAAATGGGCCACACCAATAAAGAAAGGAATGTAAACAATAATGTAGAAATTTGGAAGGATAGAGTTGATGTAATGTCCCCTTCTCATCAGTGATCAGCATTGGCATTCTTCAGTCTATTCCGGAACCCGTAGACTGGGATGAGGTGGAAATTAGGGTTTCATGGGCTTGGCTTTTGTAGCATTTCATTTTATTTACTATTTTTAGTAAATGATGGTTGTGGCAGTATGCAGTTGGTTGTCTTCAGTCTTCTCTTCAGTGAGCATATTATTGGTTGTTTCAAAATCTTCCTCTCAAGCCTTAATTGTTGAAATTTACTAAGTATTGGCATAAGTGTTATATTTTTCAATTGACCCCCTTGGCCTAAGGATACAACTTGCAAGTTGTTTTAAAAAGGGGACTTGAAGGGTACGCCTTGTCATAAGGTGATATTAATATTTTATATTTTTGAATTTATGCTTGGAGGAAAGTGGACGCCACTTTATGAGGAATATATTTTTATGAAATTTGAAAATAAGGAGAATTCAAATGGTTGTCTTTTGGCGTGCCAATTGAGGAAGTTGAAGAGTTACTCATTTCTTATAAAATGAAGACATGACTCCAGCATTTGATATCCATCAATTACCTTATTGTTATGCTGTCAAAATGACTATGGACATTTTGCTATTGCTTCGAGGATGCTACCTCCTAGCCCCTTCCCAATTTCGTGTTTGAAATACAACACCTAGTTGGAATATTGCTGCTTCTCACATCAGACTAGCAGATTGAGCAACAAAGGGTGTGAATTTTGGAGAATTCTACAGTTTTGAAGTTCCTGGTTTTTACACAGCTGAAGCTGAGTTTTGTTCATAACTTCTGAAGTGAATTTTATTTTGTTTTGGGTACTTTGGCCATGCTTTAGTTATCTGAAGGCGCCACCTTTCACAAAATTTGGGAATTTATTTCCAAGTATTAAATTTTATATTGCAAAATCGATTTTCTTCATGGGCCGTACCATTTGATGATGCCTTGGGATTCGTGCCAAATAAACTAGAGTATTTGGAGGCTGTTTCTGGAGTCTAACTTGGGCGCCAGACTTGTAAGGTGCATTTGCAACTCGTTTCACGCCATTCGGAGAAGATTTGAGTGAGTTATGATATTTTCATTGATTCTCACAGTTGCAGATTGAAATTTCCAGTTTACTGTTTTTACATCAGTTTGTTGAAGTTCTGATTTCTGATTTATTAGCAGCTGTTAGAGGGTTAAAATACCATTGCAGATCATCTCTTAATCTTGTGTATGAAGAATTCTATATTTCCTATGTAATTTGCAGTTTATTCCACATTGTACAAACTGTAAACAGTAGTACTGTTCCAGTTTAATTGGCTGCAATTTCTTTCTGTTTCTTCTCACATAAGTCCCCTGGATGGTTTACCGCCAGTGAGGTTAATTTGATTGTAATATCTCATACCCACTCATAGTGGTTAATTCCCACAGCATTGTGGATGCCTGCCGCAGCGGATGAATTGCTTATTTTGTAATCTTTTCCCCCCACTGTTTGGTGGTAGCGTGGAATTGTTTTCTCATGGCTGGTTATCCGCCTAATAGTTCATAATTTTCAATTTCTTAGACTCCGTCATATGTTAGCACCTCGCCCTCAGTGGGATCTTGAGTGCACATTCTTGACGTTGAGTAGTTCTTCTATTCAAGTTCAGCTTCTTCAGTTCAAGTTTATTATCTTCCATTCAAGTTCAAATTTGTATTTGAGGCTAACGCTAATCCAATCATCTATTGCTGGTTATTTGTGATTTTTTCTTCGAAAGAATTGGTTAGCATATTTCAGTGGTATCAGAGCAGAAGACCCTGCCATCCTGTGGCAAATTGCAGTGGTTAACTGATGAGTGAAAAGACACTAGGCCATACACCAGAAGTCAGGCCAGAAATCAGCATCAGTTTCCGCCCGTTCCAGAGGCAGATACCTTCTCAGAAGCTCTAAGAGACCTTGGTAAAACAGTGGAAGGTTCAGATAATTCAGTGGAAGTGGTTGATCACACAACTGTAATAATGTCAGATTCAGTTAGAAGAGATAATGATGAGAGGGATAGAGTGGAGAAGAAGTTTGACGGGATGATAGATATGATGTCCCGTTTATTATCCAAGTTGGATCAGCAAGCAGCTCAAAGTATTATTCAGCCCCAAAATAACTCAGCTGGAGAAAGTAGTGGAGTAAATGGAAATAATAATAGTGGCAGTCCTGAGGTGAATACTAGAGACAGAATTGTAGGTCAGCATACTACAATTCATAGTGGGTCATCTTCTAGACCCCTCTTTCCCGTTTTCACACCAAGGGAAGAGCAACAACCAGTTGAGGCTACCCCAAATTTTGCTGATGATGCTCGTCAAGCTTATATGGAGTATGTTTCCTTACCTCTTGACTTGAGAGGAGCATGGACCTTTGATCAATTCATGAATCAAAGGAGTCGGAGAAATGGTGGTAGGAATGATCAACGTCCTCCTGTAGGCCCTAGAAATGATTTTTACCAAGCATTGGGAAAGATCACTATGGAACATTTTGATGGTAGTAACAAGTGTACAGCCAGGTCATGGGTGCAAAAGTTAGACAACTACCTTTCTCTTAGACCTATGCCGGAAGAAGATGCTATCAAATTTGCTACCTTGCATTTAGATGGCA
>VDFB02000017.1:511182320-511236099 GCA_007258455.2 Sequoia sempervirens | reverse complement strand
TATTGCTTACTATTATGCTTTGATAGATCTTTCCCAAGCATCCATAGCTTGTTTGAGAGTGCTTGTTTTAGGCTTTTAGCGATATCAGCAAGGTAGTGAAGTGTTTGATAAAATGCTTTGGTAGACATGTATGAAAAATGTCGTAGCATAGACAAGGCAGTGAATTCTTTGAAAAAATGCCTCAAAGAAATGTGGTGTCATGGAATGCCATGACAAGCAGATGCAATTGGCAGCTGCTCATAGTTATTAGTTATGCAATGTGAAGTAATCGCATAACTGCTGAGGTTGACTTTGTAAAAAACTATATTGTAATTGAAATTTTGTCATCTATTAGCATCTAGTTATTAGTTATGCAATGTGAAGTAATGCTTTGAGTTTGAAAGATGTGCAATGAAACGAATGTAATTAGCAATATGAATATAAACTACAAAAATCTGTTTTCTACAATTCATTAGTTAAACTCTTTATTTGCTCTCTATATCTCTATGCTATGAAAATGGCTGTCAATTTAAAAAAAAATAGTTTTTATCTCTTATTCTACAATTTTTTATATTTTTTTTTAAATCCAATTTTTTAAAAAAATCTTTTACTTTTGGTTTGCCAAATTTTTCCCCAAAAGATTTGTGCTGCTATGGTTTATATGATGTTATGTGATATTCTAATCCTAGTTCATGCTTCTAGGCTGCATATATATATATATATATATATGATTTTTACATTTTTTTGTAAGAATGAACCTAAAACAAATCCAAATCCCCAAAAAAAAATTAGCTGAACCTGCAAACCGAACATGCTAACCCGAACCTAGATCAGTACCAAAACCAACAACTTAGGTTTTTTGTTTTCTTAATCATTAATATTTATCTCATATAAAGGGGAGGATTGCAAACATTAGTTGCCTTTGATAACAAATATCACTCAATCTTATATTCAAGACATTTTGGTACATTAGATCCGAGGGCAAAGGTTAGATTTCATTCTTTGATTGGCACTCACATGGTCCTGCTTAAAGTGATCTTTGTCAAACCTACTAATGATCATTGAATATCTAGAGTTCCTATTTTCGTACACGTCTTTACATTGGTAATGAGTTGAAAGGTGGAACTGAGCACCAAAAAAGAGATATTTGCAGCAGCCCTAGACTTGATTTGTACATTTGATATGCCATTTTTGGAACAACCAGTGCCGGGACAAAGTTTGATACTGTTATCAGTAAACATTGAGTAGATTTGTGAGATATTTCATGAACTGGGATAGCAGGGGTATTTTTCTCACTGACGCTTCAAAGTGGCCATGCTAGATTTATGTCATTAGCATGATTAGTTAGAGAGGAACCCTAAAAGCTAAACTTTTGAAAATGGCAGTTGTAAAATTTTCAGTCTGAGAGGCCCATCTTTTGGGATTCTGGGCATGCTGATAAGTATGATTTGGTCTAGGGTTGTGTAAAGAGGTGTTGGCCCCTTGACACCACCACCCTTTTTTGTCAATTCTGTACTTTTTTGGCTGTGCTGTAGGCACAGCTGGCAGTCTCCTGCCATCCTTTGAATTTTTTTGGTGTTTCTAAGACGTTCCAATTTTTTTGACAATCAGGGATAGCCCTGGGGATGTTTCCTAGCTATTCCTGTGTCCTTGAAGAGTATCAAAGAGGGAGACAGGTGGAAAAGTCCTGGGATGCATCCCTGTGTAACACTGTTGCAAGGAATGATGTATCGGTTGTTTGTAATTTTGTTCTTGTATACCTTTTTCTCAAATGGAATAACATAGTTTCAAGTGCCATAGATAAAATAGAACTTTCCTTATTTAAAACCATGCTTTAGAGAGTTCAAGTTCATGTATTATTTGACAAAGGCATCAATTACAAACTGATGAATTGATTTTTCATTTTAACTTGCATATGTGCTGCTTTGCTTTGCAATTTTCAAAACTAGAATCACTGTTATCTGCTATAGATGTGATTGTCTATTGGAAATGATAGTTGATCTTCTTAGTTTCAGAGTTTGTTGCATCTCTAGCATTGTGAAATAAGACAGCTTATGGTTCCTTGTAATGGTTCTCTTGGCATATTTGATGACATTTTTTATTGTAATGCATTAATCTTAGTAACTATAAAATTGGTATATACTTTGTTGTTCTGGGGAATTTAGCCAGGTATTCAGAACGAATCCTAAATCCTAGTCTTTGTTACATCTAGGTTGAATGTTGATTGGAAATATATACGACTGGATCTCTACTCTTTAGGTTGTTACGTGTTGCAGTTGGACATTGCAGAAAACTACTCAGATTATTCTGTGGAGCAACCTTGGATGCAGATATATCGGGAAACAGATTCTTTGCTTTGCAATGAGATTTTCCCAGATGATCTGAATCCATTCGCAATATCATGCATTAAGTTGGTTCCTGTTGATCCATTATCTTTAGCATCTGATTCATCTGGATTGCATAGAACAAAGTCAGAGAGCTTCCCAGATATAATAATTGGCACTTATGATCATAAAGTCTTAAAATGCAGACACGGCAAGATAATTGCTGATGCTTACCTTAAGAATGCTCCTGTCTCATTGTAAGCAACTTTTTATCATTCAACCTTCTTATTATTTGTTTATTTTGTTTTTCTGGCATTCGTCTTTTTTGTTGTTTAGTGATTTCATATTCTTTCTTTTAGAAACAATTGCGAACTACTAACTCATATACATCATGGCATAGAGAATCACATTTATCATTGTATTTCACAAAACTGTCTCAAAAATTCATGCAGTAGTCTGTTTCAGTTCATGTCATGCTATTAACAAAATAAAGACTGATTGAAAAAATGCTTATGGAATCAAAATTATTTCCCAGTTTTCCTCCATTTCACCTTTTAGCTTGTGTCTACATGTTATGAAATATTTTTCCTTCATGTGACTATACTTTATTCAGCCTAATAAGCTAGCAAGATTCATGAAGGTAGCCATAGGTAAGACTGATCCGAGTTACATATGCAGTTGGATGATTACTAATATTTCCAGAACTTTTATTCATCTCATTGGTTGGTAATGCGTCTTACATCAGATGGATGCTAGATGTTTTAAAAGGAAAATGTTTATGGCATCTTCAATTTCAAGATAGCTTTCTTAGATTGATGTAGATGTTTTCTCTCTATTCCAGTCAGAAAATCATCCAAAAGATTATCAATTTTTGGTTGTGTGTAATAACCACCCACATTTTTAAAAATAAAAATAAATTAGCCTCAAAGTAAATGAAATCATAACAACTTCCCTACTTTTTGATTACCCAGATCTTGGATTGGGCAAGGTATAAACATACAATGTCAGGATTACAATTATATTTGAATTGAAGCAGCTGAAAGTAATCCACTTATCCAGTGGGGGTTAGCTTAGCACTTCCACTTTTTAGTGGGAAATCTCATAATACTGAAAATGTAAAGCCAACTTTGCCACTTTTTAGTGGTGAGTGAATACGACAACAAAGAACAACTTTCCCACTTTTCAGCAGTGAGTGAATACAAAAGTAACAGCAACTCTTCTGCTTTTCAGCAATGAGTGAGAACCAATGAGCGACGTATTTAGTGGGGTAAGTAACAAGTAACAAGAGCAAGATCACTGGTGGTACTACCACCCAATGTTACAATGTTAGGTCTTACAATTCATTCCAAACCTAGTGCCAACTCGCACCAAAACTCATGAAAAGAGTGTATCACTATTTTGGAAAGGTATATCAGACATCTGCAGGTCTGAAATTACAATTGAAGTAGGTAGCAACAATGGAATGGCTCCCTAAAAAACATTCTAAACTCCACAATCAACATTCTTGCAATCTGAAAAAGAATCACACCAAAATCTAATGCTAAAACACATCAAAATAGTCCATATCAGAAAACCCAAATTGAAACTTCAAACCATCTCCAATGGTGATTCTTGGTTGGAATCACACCATAGTCTAGCTAGTGAATACCTTGCAATTCCGAAACTAGAAATCTATGAGGGATTTCGTCCTCAAAGATTGAAGAGAACCAAAGCCATTTTGACAGCATAACATTATCATTCTTCAGCATTCCAAATGAGCCCCCGACACCTCCTTTTATAGCTTTTTTAAAAGACTGCTTTTTGCTTTTTCACTACTTTTAAAAAAACATTTTTTGCTTTTTCCGAAAAATCACCTTTTTGCTTTTTTGCCGCTTTTTCCAAAAATCACTTTTTTATTTAAATTAAATAAATTCATTATGTGCAAACATTTAATCACCTTTCCAATGAGCTATTACACGAAGTTGTCTTTTAATTATTTCTCAACATTAGACAACATTTGTAAAAACTAAAATATTAATTAACTTAATAACTCATCCAAGTTGCGGAATGTATTGCAATGTCATTGGAATCCAATTTTGACCATACCATGATGAAACTGAACCAGTAGGAAGATGATTGAAATCAACTTGGTGACTTTCTAAAAATAGCCCGCTCCTCCAAGAAGTTTGGAAAGCACCCAAAAGGTTGGAAATTGATTGCGAAAGCATCAAAGGGTTCCAACTAACAATTTGAACTCAAACCCAAGAACAATTGCTCTGCAAGATTGATCAAATGCTTCTCCAAGAATGTCGTAGTTTTCCCTAACTAACTAGTTAGCCTTCAAAAGACTTGGAAACTGGCTAAATGTGCACAAATTGGCTAAGCGCCAAAAGGGGACATTACATTGTGTCCCAACAAACAAACATAGCTAAATGCTATTTTATAACTAGGCTTACACTTGTTACTCAATTAAAAAGATTAGCAATGTGATTAGTATCCCTCTCATATTTGCAATTGAATTTTGGACAGTGAAGACCATAGGGATGAATCAATTTCTAGTCACAAAATCATGTACATGTAGTCCCCCATAAAGCCCGTTGGCGTTTAAATTTGCACCTCTGGAATGCGAAGTTGAAACAGACAGCTATGCACAGTAAAACTGCTCTTCAAATTAGGAGGGGAAGCTCCCTCTTACTGATGGTGTGAAAGAAAGTAAATTAAATCTAATTTGCCTATCTTTTTGGTTTAGCTAGAGTACAAGGTTTATAAAACTCAAACGTCGTAGCTGAGATTTTCTGATTTAGAACTTCAACTACGACTAACCTACGCTAATGACGTTTCTAATATCTCAAGTAAAACGCAGAGCAAGAGAATTAGAAATGAACAAAGTTTGATTCTCTGACAAAGTGCTTAAATAAACTCTTTCTCAATAAACATTTACTTACTTTCAATGTAAGCTGAAATTAAGATCACATAAGCATAACACAGTAAACGTACTTAGATAAACTCTCCTTCCAACATACATCTACTAACTTTCAATGCAAGCTGAAATTAAAGATCATATAAGCATCACACAATAGACGGAAACTTGAGACATTATATCAAGGCAAAAGAGGCTCAAGACTTTATTTCTCAAATTTCTGGAACAAAATTACACTAACACATGCACGGAACAAGAACTTGCAGTTAAAAGAGACTTGCAAACTTGTTCTTACACAAAGTGAACAGCAACTACAAGACAACAACTTGAAGGCAAAATAAGCTCAGCAATTTGTTATCACTAGTATGGTTGAAAATAAATGAGCAAGGCTGCTCTTATTTATAGCCTAAGTAGAGGAGTAGGGAACTTTAAAATCTCCTTGCTTTTACAACTTAGACTTGCTCAGTAAGCAAGCTTTATTTCTAAAACTAGAAGAAAATAACATCTAACACCTAAGAAAGTAGGAAAAACAGGAAGTGCCAACTATTACATTTTATCTTCTTTCTCTTCTTCAAAGAATAGATAAGAATTGTTCCAAGAATAGAAAGAAAGCGGAAAGAAAGCTTATAGAAGAAAGCTGCTTTAAATCTCGATCACATCCTGCAAAAAAATTAGAAGCTGTGTCTCTGTCAAGTGCATCAATACTATCAATAGCAAAGTTTCCCTTTTCTAAGATATCCTATCCATCCGCAATCAATCTCAGGAAATCTTCAACTTCATTGGTCGCTTTCTTGAACTTTGCTGACATCATGGAAATTTGACTCAGGTTGCCATCACTGCCGCGAACAATACTCTGAAACTGGGCTTGCACTTCATCAAGTTTGACATAGGAACCATCATCATGGTGACACCGAGCAGGGATCTTTGTAATAAACTCATTTATGAACAGAAAAGCTTCAACCACCCTTTGCCTGTATGCCACGAACTCCTCAACCATTCTTTCATAGGTTCTCACCTTGAAGCTATGACACTTTTTCCATGCAAGGATTTTCCTCTTGTGTTCTTTGGAAACTGTTGAGCCAAAGGCTGTATTTAAATCTGCGATGATGATTTCATGCCTAGGATTTACCTCTGCCATTGTTTATTCAAATCCTTGCAGGCCTTGACGTAAGTTATGAGCATTAATCCTCAGCTGAAACATCTGTGCAAGGATTTCTTTTCCTCTGATGGTAAATCCCTCAATCCATTCTTGAGTTTGTTTCCCACATATTACTAGCTGTCTCAACTGATGATGATCAGCTGACGTCTCTAAAACTTGGGGCAGCAACTGAGTAGATTGTGAAGAGCCATGGACAAGGTTAGAAATGTAAAGCCTGAGTTGTCATATTTCAGCCTTGAGGGCTGCCTTGTCTTCTCCATCTTTGATCACTCTTTCTTGAAGGCTTTCAGATACAACTCTCAACATACTAACTTCCACATGTTTGGTGCTTTTCCAAGATTTTCCTTCACCATCACGAAGTCATCTAGGTCTATATCTTTGTTTCTATCTTCAGGAGGTGTAGCAGTCTCCATGATCATCTCCCCATCAGGATTTCTTTCGAAGTGGATTTGTCTTTTTGCTTTCTTCTTAGGTGCTTCCTGATAGATGTTGTCCAGATCATCAAAATTCAACTGATATGAAGGTCTTCTCCTTACCCTTCCCAAGGAGCTCTCAAGCCAAGACACGGTAGTATCTCTACTAACTTCCTTGGGAGGTTCAACTGCAACTTCTTCATCTTCTTCAATCTCCAAATCAATATGAATTGGCGAAGACCTCGACAATGGTGTAGGATCATGTGTTAAGGGCACGTCTTCTGTTTCTTTTTGAGGTATGGGCTCTTCTGGAGGAGCTTCTGTTTCAGCTGTTGGCTGCTCCTGAATGACTATACCTAAGAAGTTCAACCTTCTTCTTACATTTTTAGTTGACCTGCTGCCCTTTACACCTTCTTGAGACTGACTTACACCTTTCCCTTTTGATTGTGCTCCGAAAGAAGAGGGAAGTGTTGACAATATTCTTGGCGGCTCTGCTGCTGGAATGAATTTCTTCCTTTTGAGGACTAGGAAAACCTTGCTGTGTTCGAGGACTTGTCTTGTCCTTTCTTCAACTGAGAGGGATTCTTTGTTAGCCCAATTGACTTGAGGAAGGGGCTGATCTTCAATTCGCTTCCGAGTGTACATTGGGAGAAGTACATCTCCATCATCATTTGATAACCCTTAGATATCCTTTGCTAAGCAGTCTTTCATTTGATGAAGAGTGAGCTTGCTATAACTACGCCTCCGCACCTCGAACTCATCTCTGCAGTTAGCCCAAAAATCCTCAAGAGCGGGCAAATGGGCATAGTTCTTCTCAAGTCGGGCAGCGAAGATGCCGTGAGGGTCATATGATCGTCTCTCGCTGTAAGGCTTGAGACCAAGTTTAGACAACTCATCCCCCATGGATTTAGCATCTATTGTTGATCTGCATGTGTAGATTCCCAGTCTCAATGGAAAACTGAGGGCAGGTTTCTTTCTATTCCTCAAGACTGTGTGGACATCATGTGCTTGCCTTAGGAATTCCATGAAAACAACTTCATCTGATGGGTACCTTGGCAGCACGAATGGAGCACTAGAGTAGCCATAGACCCTGAGGTAGGTTAAAGTAGGAAACTGTATAAACCAATCTGCCCACTCTGCAATTGCTGCCCTGGCGGTGGATGAGAGACGAACGTGCAACTCATTGTCCAGGTCTCGTACTGTGTGCATCAGGAAAGCCTTGTTCACCCTCTTGTAATGATGCAGCGACTTCGTGAACTCTAGCTGAGGGTAGTAGTTGTAGACATGTTGTACATTCAAGGACCCCTCAGTGTTCAACCCTCTGAATTGACCTTGGAAGGCCACTAGCTAGACTAGGTAGGAAACCATATGGAATTCATGAATCTGGAAGTATTCTGTTATTTGTTGATGGAGGCTATCACTGATTAAGGTTGCCCAATCATAGAACTTAGTCTTCTTCATAATGTGAGGTGTAACATAGAACATCCAGGGTTGAAATTTCGTAGCATCTTCTTGTCCAGTGACCTTGTTGAGCAAGGTGATCATGATAGCAATTTCATCTTTGAACTCTCCTCGCTCGATGTTCTTTGGCAGAGTCTTATGTTTTTCCTTCATCTACTTTTGTGCAATCTTCTTATTGTATTTGTCTTTGTACATCTCCCATATCCTTTCACATTCTCCTTTAGAAATAGTCACACTTTCAGGCCAAGGGGGAATTGAGAAGCATTTCTCAATTGTGTCAGGTTTCAAACTGTAGATCACTCTGCCTGCCATCTACTGACTGGATCTCCCGTGTCGCCGGATTGTAATGCTTGATGCAAGCGATTACAAATTCGAGACTTCAAACTGAAATAGGAATGGATGTTGCTGCAAGAAGTCCAGAGTGCCCTAGGTTTCTAATTGCAGTGTTACCCGCGCTCTCCAAAGCATGTAGGTCGAACACCGGTTTGATGTGATGCAAGTCCGTCTCAGCTGTTTTGATGAAGTCATGGTAGAGAGCTAATTTGGTCTTGAAATCATTGGGAGTGTATTCCATTCTGAAAACCTTGAAGAATGACTGTAAACTCGCCTATGTTCAGACAAGTTTTGAGCAACTTTCTATTTTTAGAATGCTGGGTTTTCTTCTTCAAACGGACAAATTTTTTGAAATTTTTCTGAGATATTGGTTTTGCTCAAAATTTCGTTGCAAGACAACCTATATCATCCATTTTTGAAAATTTTGAGTGTAGATTGAAAAAACAGCAAACCCTAATTTCTTCAATTTTTTACAAAAAAAGTTGGCACTTGGGTTTTGTTCAGAATAAGATTTGGAATGAACCCAGTTGATCAGATTTGAAAAATACTGAGGGCTGATTGATAAAGAAGCAAACCCTAGGATCTGATTTTTTTTTGAAAAAGCTGTGATATGGGTTTTCTTTAGAAGAATGTTTTGAGAGGACCCAGATGATCAAAATTTGAAAACTCTGATGATTTCTCTGACATGCAAGGAAAAAGCAGCGGCTGCAACTTGAGAAATTTTTTCAAAAATTCTTCAGAATGATGAGATGAAAAGACCTAGATGGCTGAAAATTGAAAATCTTGACCTTCTTCTTCAAAACTTTGATGTTTTGGATGAAAAAGTCATGAAAAAGCAAGGTCTTATGTTGCTAGTCTGAAAATTAATGAAGAACTTCTTGAAAATCAGCAATCCTTGAACTCTTGAATCTTGAAATAAAAACTTCAAAGTTGCTGCTCCTCTTCAAGTTGGACGCCACTTGCAAAGAATAATGAAAATTGAATGATAAAAGCCTCTTAAATAAGCTCTAGGCTTGAGAAAACCCTGCTTTCTTTTTGCTTTTATCTTCAAAACCCTAAAATCTGCCTGTTCATTGAACTTGGACATTCATTCTTAATCTTGCAATTTTGAAATTTTTGACTAAGGAATGGTATTTGGGGCGCCCTTCTTGGCTAGAGGTGCCAACTTCTCCCAGACTTAACCATTTTTCTAAGTTTTTCAACTTTTCCTCAATTTTAAACCCTGCTTTGATTTTGATCTCCGACTTCTAGATTGATCCGGTGGACGAGTTGAATAATTCATCGCGAACCCTGATCGAATCTGAGAAGATCATTCCGGAGGAACCTTCAGCTAAAAACTTCGTTTGATGCTTCAAAATCATTGGCGCCCATCTCCTTCTGGGGCGCCCAACCTTCACAGACTTAGCCATTTTTGTGAGATTTTCAAGTTCTTCTCATTTCCCTTTAATCTTCTAATGAAATCTCGATTTCGGGAGCTAGACTGATCAGATCGGCTGGCTGATTGTTCCGTTGGATAGCTTGGCTGAATCTGACGAGGTGATCATGGAGGTTGTAACTGCAAAATCCATCATTTCAGGCTTCAAAATCTTGGGCACCTATTCTCTCCAGGGGCGCCCATCTCAACCAGACTTAACCATTTTTCTAGGTTTCTTCATCAACTCCTCTCCTTCAGATGATCTTGCCATTTTGGATGATTCGGAGCTTAGATGGACTGATGATTGGACTCATTACGGAGCTGAGAAGATTTTGAGAGGGGTCTTCTAATATCTGCATCTCCTGAAAGCTGAATCTAAGGCATCAAAAACTTGGGCACCCTAGCAAGCTGGGGTGCCCAACTTCACCAAAGAGAATATTTTTTTTATCTTTCACCTTTGCTCGACTTTTGTCATTTTACTCTTGTTTCTCCCTTTGTTCAGCCTTTGACATCTGGTGACAGCCAATTCTGATTGATGAGCTGATGGTTGCGTTGAAAAGCTCGGTCGAATCTGAAGAGGACATGCTGGAGGCTCTTCTGGCAAATTGATCCATTTAGGCACTCAAAAACTTGGGCGCCTTTCTCCTTCTGGGGCACCCAACTCCTCCATACTTAGCCTTTTTTGCTTTGAATTTCATCTTCAACCTTGAACCTTCTTCTTCATACCTTAAGCTCGATCTAAATTTGTCGGAGATTGACAAGTCTGACGATCTGAAGAAGACATCTGTTGTGAAGTTGACTGGATTCTTAAGAGATTGAGCTCATTGGCAAACCCTAATTGCTAAATTTGACCTTTCAAAAGGTTGGGCGCCCCCGGGCAACTAGGGTGCCCAAAGTTCCCAGACTTAGAAAATTTTAGTGATTTTCATGGTTTGCCTTCTGTCTTCTGGTTGAAACCTCCTTGTTTGATCTCGAATTCTGGGTGACTGGCTGATCTGATGATGATGTTGCCGGACTCATTGCAGAGTTGGGAAGAATCTAAACAACTTTGCTTGGAAGCAAAAACCCTAATTCCATCATTTGATGCCCTGAAAAGATGGGCGCCTATCTCCTCCTGGGGCACCCATGGCTGACAGACTTAGTCATTTTTTGCAGATTTCACCTTCATCCTTCGTTCCTCGTGCACGTTCATCATCTCATCTTCTGTTCAGTGCTTGAACGTTGAATCTGACACCTGGTAGCTAACTCACCTCCATTGATGACTTTGAAGTTCCTGAAATGCTTTCTGAAATTGAAAAAGCAGAATAGACCTACCAGGGTAAAACTGATCATTTTGTGATTTTGATTGCACCAGCCTGATGAGGAAGTATTTTGAGCCAATCAAAATCAGTTTGAACCCTGGCAAATAAACTTTCTATTTTTAGAAAGTTTTTGCTAGTATCCGTTTCGAAAGAAACCTAAAAAACCTAGAAAAAGTTACTATTTTTGGAAAGTTTCTAAAAATAGCAGTTTTCCTAAAAAGTAGCGATGAAAAACTAAGATCTGGGTTTTGTAGATTAGGTCACTTTGAGCAGACCCAGATCGTTAGATTTTGGAAATTTCAAGTTTTTACCCCTCATGTAGACATGCAAACCCAAATTTTGACCTTTTTAACAGATTTGACAAGTCTTTAACTTATTTCTTCAAAATGCCTAAGTGTAGCAAATTTTTTTAATTTGGGGTACAACAAAGCCAATATTAGAAAGAAATCATTTGTAGAATTTGTAGGGAAATTTCACATTAGGTAGCAGATGTCACAAAAGAACCATCAAACTGGTTTATTTTGTTGAAGAATTGAACTAGTCATCAAAACTTGAATTAATGCTTGTTTGGTGACTAAATTAAGAAATTTGTCATAAGAATAGACTCTACAGCATCAGTAACAGTTGGATTCTGAATTTGAACTAATCATACAATATTTGTTCCCTGACTATACATTCTATATGTTGGTAAAAATTAAAAAATGAAGAAATGAGATTGGGAGAAATTGGGTTGCTATCTCAGATTGAGAACATTGCATTATATTATTAAAATATATTAAAACTAGAAAGTAGTTATAGTCTAAAAATAGATGGTAATTACGACAACCACATCAATTACCACTAACTAATAGTCTAGTTACTAACCTATTACATATGAATGTAAACATGCACTTTATTATCAGTATTCTAATTTCTAATATTCTAACAACCTCCTTAATGACTAAATCAGAAGAATTTGGAGGTTTAGTCATTAATTAAAAAATAGATTTTTGAGATGTGCATAAATAGGAAGAACTATTTGCATGAGCAACCTTCACAACAACAGACACTTTAATCCTTTGGATCAAATAAAAAATTATGGAGACAATGATTCAACTTCAGAATCATTGGGAAAAAGTCCTAGAATGACAAAGAAGAGGATGAAGAGGACAATTCAGATGATGACTCAGTTTCTCTTGTCCCTGAAGATGATCCTCTTTCTTGAAGACATGGAGACTAGTTTGTTAAGGGAATGGATGATCAGATAAATATGAAACAGGAGAATGATGACCGCATAGCTGAGATGGAAATGGGTCACACCAATAAAGAAAGGAATGTAAACAATAATGTAGAAATTTGGAAGGATAGAGTTGAAAAGTTAGAGAACAGGATTATTCATTTGGAAAACACAATGACAAAGGTAATAAATATGAACAAGGAAATGATGAAATGCTCGGCCACCAATATTGTTATTCTACAAGTAGAAATTCGAAAAAGGAAAAAGAGTATTGAAGAAAAGAACGAAAATTCAAGACAAAAGCTAAAAAGTAAAATTGAAGCTGTTGAGATGGATGATTGGAAAGATAAACTCAATTTTCTCTCTGATGAATGGAGTGTATAATGAGTCTCCAAAATCTCAAGTCTGTTTGAGTTGGTGTCTGGAGATTTTTGTTTACTTACTTTGGTACTGGTTTGGGTTTTTGTTTTAGCTGTTTGTCTGCTGCTTTGGTGAAGCATTGTTTCTCTGTTTCATGGACATTAGTGTTATCTATGTTAAATATGTTTCTTATGTAAGGGCCTGGGTCCCATTTTCCCTGCTTAATATATCAAAAACAGCAAAATGAAAATTCAAGACAAAAGCTAAAAAATAAAATTTCAACTAAGGAAGATGACGAATCCGTTGAGATGGATGATTGGAATGATAAAACTCAATTTTCTCTTTGATGAATGGAGTGCACTAATGAGTCTCAAAAATCTCAAGTCTGGTTGAGTTGGTGTCTGGAGTTTTTTGTTTCCTTGCTTTGGTACTGGTTTGGGTTTCTGTTTTAGCTGTTTGTCTGCCACTTTGTTGAAGCATTGTTTCTCTGTTTCATGAACTTTAGTTTCATCTTTATTAAATATGTTTCTTATGTAAAGGCTTGGGTCCCATTTTCCCTACTTAATATATCAAAACAGCAGACACTTGAGAGAGATAAGCTAAAAGGAATAAAAATGAACATGCTCTACTATGGAATTACTGATTGATTTTTCTATCCTCCAAGGTGGTACGTTTGATTTTAACAAGCTATCATCATGTTCACCTTCAAATATTATTGGGGCCTTTGAAATGGGCAAATGTTGTGAAGACAAAGTCTCAATTGGAGACAAACTTAGTACGGGATGAACCTTAATTGGAATGGAGATGCTTTTAGTTCTACATTGTTGATACATAGGTGGAAAAGAAACAGTCAAAGACTGATGTATTGAAATAGCCCATGAATTGTAAGATACATTTGTCAAAGGTGCCATTGTACTAGCTTTTGTCTTAATCTCCTTAAATTTATGACCAGACCATGGTTCCTCCTCTGTAGTTTGCAAAATAGGATTAGTAAGTTTGTACAAGCCTTTATACACACCACTTGGCCTTCAAGCAACAAATTTATCTTAGTTTATATCACAAACAATGCACTTTGCCCTAAAAGGTTGAACTAGAACATTAGTATTTTCTATAATTTGGCTAATAGAGAGTAAATTTTTCTTCAATCTTGGAACATACCTAACATTCCATATGACAAGAGTGATGCACAACACATCACCTATTCCTTTAACTATATATGACTTGTCACCAAACGAAACATATTCCCTATGAGTATCGTCAGCAGTAAACTTGATATATCAGGCCTTTCGACATGTGAAGTGTTTGAATCAAAGAACCAACAACTACTTTTAACACTATTTAAAAAAAGTCATCAATGCAAACTCCTCATCATGGTCTTCCTTAGCAATATCTTCCACACTAGCTTCATTTTGTGGCTTGAGGAATAGATCATACTACCTTTTCTTGCAATCTTTCTTCACATGCTCAAATATTTGGCAATAAAAACACTTAAAACTTTCTTTGTGGTTGTGAAATGGGAGAAGGAGAACTATGATTTGTACCCTAAAACCATGCAATAAGTGCACTTTGGGAACTCCTCGAAAGAACTTTACTCAGCTATTCTTGTTGTTATTCCTTTAAAAATAAATATGAAATGACCTTATCAAATGTCAAAGTTTGGCTTTTTGCCAATAGGCTAAATACTCTACAAAAGTGTCAAAGGAGGGTGGCAGGATGTTGATGATTAGAGCAACCATATCTTCCTTGTCCATTGGTTTGTTGATTGCTACGAGTTGATCCTTGAGATCTTTGAGCTTTAGAAGATGCTTTGACAAAGACCCCCTCATGCAATTTAGTGGAAAACAATGGATTTTCTAAATACAATGGTTGGCCAGACTTGATACTTGTCTTTTAGATTATCCCATAATCTATATGCAGACATAGCATTTCAGACTTTGGGGAGTAAATCATTTTACACAACTAACTTGAGTAATATCAAGGCTTCTCTATGACGCTTGTCAAAATCATTTGGGTTCTTAGCTTGTCATGTCCCCAATTTTAGGCTGGGTCGGCTAGCCATTATTAAATAATTTTTAAGGCTGACTTAAATATAATAAAATAATAATATTAAATATAAATTGAATTATTAAATAATAACATTTAAATTTATATTATCTCTGACCAACTCCTTGAGCCTGGCGCCTAAAATAATATTTGGATTTTTTGTTTGAGATGGCCGACTTCTTCTAGTTGGTGTTTATGCTTAGTATTTATATGGGGTCGATGTTCATTATTCATTATCATGGAATTGGAATTGTAAATTCGGTTCTGCAGGGACGTAGAACCTTTGCTAACCATGCCAGGTGGGACGTAGCCCTCACCCCAGCACCATAGCTCTGTTCTAAGTTTGCTTCATCGCTCTTCATTATTGGCTTGGGCCACCATCATCTGCCAAGCTCCAGCCCTAGACAACATTTCATACCAATTGCTGCTGAGCAGCTACAGGTCGGTGAATGTTTGAGAAGACAGCGACATCCTCTATATTTCCAGTCATTGTGATCCTCAGAGATTTGATACTGATTGGGGTCGTATATTCAGGATATTATCTTGTTATGCCAGCATATGAGGTCTGAGTGAATTGAATATATTATTCTGGTTATTCCTGTTATATCTGGTTACTACTGTTTGAGAATTGTTTCAGAGACTGATTCTGATTATAAAGAGACTGATTCTGATTATAAACCTGATAGTTGTCATTGCCCACCTTATCTGCGATTCTGTGCCATTGTTATAGATCTAATTATTCCTATTGGTGTGGACTGTGTAATGGGCGCTAATAGTATCTCAGAGATGTTGCTATATTGCTATATATATATGTATGCATTTTAAGTAAATCTGGGCAGATGATTGTTCTCAGACAGTGATGTTTGCATTCCTGCTAACTGTGGATTCTTAATCTGATATTCAATATTCGGTGCAAACATGTAATATCCCTTGTCCAATATGATCTCAAACCTGCTGTTATATGGCTCAAGGAATATTGTCAAACAGTTGTCAAACAAATTCTGTACTTGCTGTTTGTAACTTGCTTTGGAGTTTTGGTCTTGGCTTGATGTTTAATGATGCTGATATGACTTGAAAGAGTTGATCTAAATGACTGTATTTGAAGAGAATGCAACACTAAAGCTATATACAGCCTTCCAATGAATGTAAATGACTGAAAATGATGATGCATATGCAGCTACAGCATTGAAGGCATTTCTACAAACATTTACCATGCATTCAAGGACTGAAATATTCATCTACAGCATATACGTATTTTAGCAAACACTTGTCATGTGAACATTATTTGTAGCTGAGCACTTACAGCTGATAGGCATTTAGACAAACACATGCCATGCAACCTTATATCCCCTTTATTAATTGATGCAAAGCTGAGTACAAGTTACTTACAATATTTGGCCAAGACTCTCAGCTTACAAGATCCAAATGATATGCAACTACAATCTACCTTTATATGACTGCAATCTAAATGTATGACAGCTATGCAACAAGTACCAAATGATGATTGAACCTGGAAATTAGTGCTGACACAGGTCGCTGGAGTGTTGGCAGCTTATAAGAGTATTTAGCAGCCAAAGAGACCCCTTTTTGATGAAGACTTGACCACCTCAATGAGCCGCCCCTGTCCTGGACTGCAACTTTCAGAAAATTATTTGTGGCAGCCTCCCTTCACTCACCACGACTTCTAACAGCAGTGCCTAGCTTCCACAAATGAAGCGCTCCAATACTCAACTCGGTTCAATGCAACATGAGACCGCGGCATGCATAAATCTGAAGTCAGGCATGGAGGTCGATGGCAGCAAACAACCTGATAATTCCCACGAATTGTCTTCACCACACGAAGGCCAAGAGAATCCACAGATGAATACAAATATGGATTGCTAATGCTGCGAATATTCTGCACTATCTTCTTCAAGTCGATTCTTTCAACTGCCAACTCGTCCTTCTCCAAAGAACTGAAGTATCTCCTCAAAACTGAATATATTGCTTCAATCGAATTACTCAAATTTGCTTCGATAAGCTGATTTGTAATTTCCTTTTCCAAATTTGGCCAAAGGCCACAAAATTTGCAATGAAGCACAAATGGAAGATTGAAGTATCTTCCTCTCAGCTGCAACCCTTCGGAGGAATATTTCACCACCTCAGTTATGCCAATCAAAGAGAGCTTTCTGTCTCAATGATCGAATGTAGAAACTGTAGGAACCCTAGGCTCCACAATAAACTTAATCAATTCAAATAACAATTCCTGGATGATGAGAAATGAGCCCACAACATCTAATTATACTTTTCCCTCAAGAGGTCAGCCCATCTAGAACTTTCCATAAGTCGGCCTTCTAGAAGATTATATTATCATATTACAACTTGCATTTTATAAAAATATAATTCATTAATATGATATCAAACACAATATGTTTTCCGACAATCTATTTGCAAACACATGATGTTTGCCAACAATATGTTATCCAACATTATGTTTTCAAACACGTTATGTCATCCAACATCCAAAATATCATGAGAAATGACTATCCAATGCGTCCGGTGAGCCAACCAATGCCTGGGTAATTACCAAGAGGACCCTCTAACCATGCCCATTAGCCTACGAGGGTTAGGAATAGGCTAAATCCTCTAAACTCTGACGCTTATGAAAAAAAGGGACATTACAAAACACTTGCTGATGTTAAATCTATAGATCTGATTGTTGAGATTTCAGTTTCAGTATCTCTTGATTGTGTGAAGTAGAACCAGGCTTCTTACATAGCTGGCCTAGATTCAGTGCATAATAGTATTCTATCACACATTTGATACTCAGTGATAGTGAGTATTTTGTGACTCCATATGATATTTTTCCTAGTCAATTTTGTGCCTCCAACAAGATTAAATTTTGAATATTGACCATTTACCTAGCAACCCCAAAAAATAAACTATCTTGAAGCTCTAATCCTTTTGCAAATCTATTTAAGCTAAAAAATCACTTGACTTTTAATCGACTTAGATAAAGTTTAGAGTTTTATAAAATTCATATAAACCCTTTTTGAAAATTTTGAACTTAAAAAAATTAAATGAAAATTTGGATGCAAACTCTACAAGGAGTTTCAAAATGAAAAAGCAAAATACTCACATTGCTTGTGGGCCCTAGTTGCAACTTGCTTTCAACAATAATCTTTTTGCTATTTTTCCATGACACTTGTGTGCCTCACAATATTAGGAAAACACTAGTGATTTTCATGTGTTTGATCTATTTCTAGAAAGAAAAATGCAGCCCATGATTTTTCAAATGTTCTTTTTGTGACCTTTGGGATTGCACCATCCTACATGCTAAGGCATTTGTGATTGCAAATAAAGTAGAAAAATGTGCAACCAAGTCTGTTTTTTGTGCTATGATTGTAAGTTGTTTCCCAAACACTCTACAATTCCCACAACTTGATTTTCCATGGCTTCCCTTGCCCTAGAGATTGCATCCTCTTACCTTAGAAAATTATGTTGCAATTCCTGAAAATTATGCTTTGATCCTTCCTCATGAATCCACAATTGCTCTCCACAATTTTCCCATAGATTTAACTCTACTTTGCTTTGCACCTTTTGACCTCCTCTCTTCCTGACGTCCTTTAAACTCCATATGCTTGGTGTTGTAATCAACTGATGAGGCTTCAACACAATTTGGCACTAATAGCAATGTTGGGAAAATCCAAAGAAATGAGATTGAGAGAAATTGGCATGCTATCTAAAGTTGAGACGAGTGCATTATATTATTGATAATATACTAAAAATAGAAAGTTGTTATAGTCTAAAAATAGGCAGTAATTACAATAACCTCATTAATGATCACTAACTAATAGGCAATGGTCAGATGCAGTGGTTAGTCTACGAACTAGTCCCCATAGACTAACAGGTTGTTTAGGACATAGTTGAAAAACTTGGACTCGGCAATAACTCGGTAGACCCAAAAATTTTAAAAACTTGGGACTTGGCAAAAACTTGAGGAAAAACTCGGCAATAACTCGACAAATTTATCGAACATTTGAAAATACACAATTTTTTAAAATATTCTTAAAAAACACACATAAACTGAATTTTTCAATTTTTAGAACATATTACTAATTTCATCATATATAAATCAAAATTAGAGTTTAAAACCTTAATACATATCAATCATCAATGTATCATAGACCAAAAAAATAAGTTCAACTTCTCAATACATATCAACTTAAATATCTTATTTTATATTTTATATTTATTATTTATAACTATATACCAAAATTTGGATCAAAACTGGATAATAAATAAAATATAAAATAATATAATTAATATTATTATATTTTGCAACAAGGATAAAAAATTGCATATAAAATTATAAATTACTCATATAAAAATTAAAATTAGAAATTGCTCATATAAAATTATAAATTACTCATATAAAATTCAAAACTACTCGTAAAAATTAGAATTATAAATTACTCATATAAAAATTAAAATTATAAATTACTCCTAAAAATTAAAATTAGAAATTACTCATATAAAATCATAAATTATTGGTAAAAATTAAAATTATAAATTACTCATATAAAATTATAACTTACTCATATAAAAATTAAAATTATAAATTACTCATAAAATTGCTTATATTGCAAATTTGCAAGTATAAAAAATAATAATGGTGTATAACATATTGTTAAAATATAATAATATAACAAAATGAAAAATTAAAATATAGTCTAATACAATAACATATTGCGATTTATTTTTATATTGCAGCGGCAAGTATTAAAAAAATCCCATATTAAAAAAAAATATACTTGCTAGGTAAAATAAAATCAATTGCTAAGTATAAAACAAAAGGGAAAAATCGCGTTTAATTGAGTTGCAGAAAATTGGACATTTTAGAAATGGCAGAATAAAAAAGGGGAAAAAATCGTGTTTAATAATTGAGTTGCAGAAAATCGCGTTTTTATAAATGGCGGAAATCGAAATAAAAAACATCAAAAAAGCCTCGTAAGTCCGTAACCTCGCGTGCCCTAGTCGTGCGCCCTGCACTTAACCTCTTCCTGCCTTTTTTGCGGATGAAAAATAAGGGAAAAAGTTGCATTTTTTCCTGCTTTATACCTAAAACCTAATCGCGTTTTTCTTGGACGTGTTTTTCAGCTGATAATCGCGCGTTTTGGTGCTTAAACTTGCAAAAAATCACCGCACGTTTTTACATTAATCGTCTGCGAGTTTTGACGTGATTTACTCGCCGTCACTAATGATGTATGGCTCTTAAGTAGACCCTTTGGTTCTTATTTCAGTACTCTTCAACTCAGTGTCCCGGTTTATTTGTGGTGTGCCTTCTGGAGGCCATTCTGGACACTTTGACCCACACTATTTTTAGTAAGTCACTCAGATGTGTTGCTCATACTTACTATTTATAGTAAGTCACTAGTATGGTCAGCTGGCAAAGTTTCTATATTTGGCATGATGGTGCATTTATATCCTAGAGTTATATTGGTTAATATTGGATTTATGCATTAAATATTAATAATGCCAAATAATAAAGTTAAATTAAATAATTTAACTTTATGCATTATTAATAAATTAAAAGGATTTAATATTGAAAGGGGATATAAGTGATTTTTAAAGTATACTTTACAATATAAGTTAAAATGCCATTTTTGAAAAGGGAGATATAAGTGACTTTTAAAGTATACTTTATATTATTAAGTTGTGCACCAAAATTAAAAGAAATTAAAAGTAAATTGAATGAAATGAAATTTAAAAGTGAATTTGAGGTGAAGTATGAAAAGGCTTTTTGGAGTTCATTTTATTAATTCATGAATATCATTCTTGTGTTGGAGAAAATTGGTGAAGAGCTTCAGCAAGGGTTTGCTAGTTGAAAGCCATAGACTTTTTGAGGACGAAACCCCTAAGGAAGAATAGCTTGGTACAAGAGTGAAAGATCTCTCAAGCTAGCTTGCAAACAATTCCATTGCAAGTTGTGCTTGTGCTCCAAAGAAATTACAGGAAAAGCTTCACAGCTAGGGTTTGAAGATTTAATCTGGAAATCTGAGTTTAAGAAAACTACAGAGTCTGTAAGGGTGAGATTGATATCAGTTTGAAGGGAACTGTATAATACATTTGGGATGCCATAAATCTGCAAGTTTGAGGTTGTTTGTATGTGATCTTGAGGCTACCAAAACCCTAGTGTTGGCTGCAAATACCATTCAGACTGGGACGTGAACTTCCCAGAACTAGGAAATACTTCCAGTGCAGGCGATACAGATCCCATACAGGCTGCGTAGGGTTTGTGAAAGATGTGTTGGCTTGTGGAAGGAGTGCTGGGTGTTGGAGAACCATGGCACATGGTTGGTGGCATATCTGAAAACCCTAGTGTTGGAAAACTGGACGTGAACTCCCAGAATTAGGAAATACTTCCTGTGCAGGCCGTACAGATCCCATACAGGCTGCGTAGGGTTTGTGAAAGATGTGTTGGCTTGTGGAGAGAGTGCTGGGTGTTGGAGAACCATGGCACATGGTTGGTGGCATATCTGAAAACCCTTCATCAGCATGTTCGAGCTCATTATCAGACCTTGGCATGCTTTATATCAGGTCTGAACATCATTTATATTTGCATTTAATACCATTGCTGCTCCACCAGTAGTTAATAAGGGTTTATCAATTGTACATGTTGCTGCAAGCTGGACTGTTGTTGAAAGAATTAATTTGGTACTGCTGTAGCTCATTCTGAGTAAGAACCCTTGTTCTCCCTAAGATAGTTTCCTTGCAACTGCCAGTCTGATTTTTTTTGTGTTTTTGAAGTTTTCTTTATTTTTTGAGTTTTTTGCAAATAAGATGCTAGGAAATTAAAGGAAAAGCAAATAATGCAAACCAAGGCAAATCTGAAAGCTATTATTGAAGCAATGCACAGATTACAATGAGCAGATTGGTCTCTAATATTTGCAATTATAATAGCTGTTCAATTTCAGATTCTTTAATAATAGTTTCTACAAAGTATCATACCCGGAAATGACATAGCCAAGGTATTATGCAATTCTGAAAGTGGTGATCAGCCGCCTGGCAAAGCCCTCATGTAGACGCCTAGCTGAGATAAGTGCATTCTCCACAACAAAGTTGCAGCTGTTATAAACCAATGGACTGGCCGCCCCCATTAGCAGTGAATATGAGCATATAGCATAGGCGTTTTAGCCTCAAGATCAAATGCCAGCCTCTAGGTGCAGTACGGCCTGGCAACCATGAACAGTACGGCCTGGAAGTTGATGAGATTGAGCCCAGCAAATGAACAAAACTTCAATAAATGCTAGCAGCAATGATATCTTCATATTTGACAATGATAATCCTTCTATCCCTTGCAAGAACTTCCCAAATAAGCTCAATGTGACAACTGGTTTGCAGCCACCAGTAAGAGCAACCTTCAGATGATATTACACACCCTCAGGAAGCTTGAATCCATGAGAGACTATGTTCTCAAAGACCAAAATATGCAGAAACCCTGGTTTCTCTTCTCTCACAACAAAAGCTCATAATCGACAAGTGTAGAATGATCAAGAATAATCATGATTTGCTTTTTGGATGCTTTATATATGCTTCATGAAGAAGCTCGACCACCTAGAAGCCTTTTTACTCATTAAAAATATATTAATGTTGCTTTTGTTGCACTTTATAATACCTCATTAAATGGGCGCCCCTTTTAATGCACTTTATTAATTGACTTTTAAGTCATTAAATGACCCCATTGACATAAAGTCAAAATATAACATTATGATACATTTTTAAATAATTAATTATTATTAAAGCTAAACTTTAATAATAATTAAAATAATATAACTTTCACAATAATCATCATTTTTCCAATCCGTCTGAACCAGGAGGTCAAACACTGCATCCACTGTGCATCTAGGTGCCTTTCTAAAAATAGTAACACTGGACTCTGACAATTAGGTGACTTACTATAAATAGTAATTGTGTCAAAACTGAGTCCTGATCAATTCCCAAAGGCAAATCCTGATTAATAACATACTCTGGAGAAGAAAACAACTTGATAACTGCCATACAGGACCCTCTAACCAACAGTATTAGCCTATGAGGGTCAAATGATAGGCTAACCAACGAGATGCTGAGGCGAGCTTAAACGGGGACATTACAACATCAATCTTTGCAACCTTACCTCGTAATATTGCCCAGATTTGTAATTGCATAAGGCTGTAGTGTGACTTCTGCATTGTAAAATCGTATGACAGCTAATTATGAAAGTTTGAAAAGATGAAGTTTGATTACTAAATCTGTATTTGCATTTTATTTGAATATTACCCTGATATTGGCAATGTAATGAAAGTGTTTGACAAAATGTCCCCTGTATAAAACTGAAAATTAATCGAACAAATCCGCAAAGCCGAAACTCAAACTAGGGTGGGACATTTCATAGTCTAACCACTAACCTATTACATATAGGTGTAAAGATACACTTTTTATACTATTATTCTAGTATTCTAATAGTAAGGGCAATGAGTTTTTGACTCTTGAAGAGTCTATGAACTTCTTAGAGTGTTATAATGATAGTTTCTTTGTGTTACCAATGCTACCTGTTAGCTCTCAAAAACGCAGGCGGAATGCCTCAAGAGGTTGCCAATCTCTTGGTACGTTTTAGGGTAACAGACAAGGTCGAATGTTTTAGACCTTCTACTCTTCAGGTGCTGCTAGACCTAGGCAGGTGTACCTATATGAGTGGAGCAGACTTAACTTGTGCTTATTTATTTTGAAATGTTTTGCCCACAATGGCAAATGGGAGTGGACAAATAAAACTAAATTTGGTATAAATTGTATAGCAATATTCAAAACTAAATCCTAATATCTTCAGTTAACAGATGTAAGAAATGAATAAAACTGAATGATGAAAAGTGTAGAGACTAGTGCCTTATTGGGTATGCGGAGTCAAATGAAATCTAAATGAGTAACTTATTTATGGAAAACACTCAAATTGTTTGGCATATGTTTTTGTTTATAACTTGTATAAACATGGAAGACTGTGACTACCAAGTTCTTCTTAATAATCCAGATGAACTCTCCTGATTACTATGATCAATTAAAAGGATTTAATCTCTCCTTGAAAGAACCAGTTAATTAACCACACAGATACAACAAATGTGCACTGATAAACTGAATATAAACTTGTTATACCAATTTAAATAACCAGAAAACGCCAACCCTGGAGAAAACTTTAGTAATACTTTCAATGAGCACAACAGACAATTGAAACCAGAAATATGTCACCACATTAGAAATTCAATTTGAAATCTCCATTGTTTTTCAATCATGCATCATAGTCTCATAGTATGACATTTTTTGTCTACTGTATCCTCCCTAATCTATCTTCTATCCTATCTACTGTGTCTTCCCACTTTTCTCAAATCGGGAATGAACATTTATACATTAGTATTTGAAAAGACACATCGCTTCGTATTCAAATGTCGGCGAGCAACTGTATTCGGATTTCATTTAACATTCGCCAAACACTCGCCGAGACATCTCGTAGTCATACCGAAGTCCGATGTCTCGCCGATAGTCATCCATTTGTACATCGCTATGATGTCCCCCCGTCTCATCGACATTTGGAATCTTGTCGAGAAATTTTTTTTTCATCCTTTGTTTTTCGCTGTGACATTCGGGGTCGAGGAGACGTCATACAGATCACCTTGTGTCTCACCGAGATACCCCGTGGTACATTCTTGTGGTCGCTGAGACATATTAACTTTCTCACCGATGAAACACTTCGACGTGACAAATGGGTCGGCAAGACTATATAACATCACACCGAAAACCATTGATAGAACTCCATTCGCTTTGTCGGTGAGACCGGAGCCACTCGGTGAGACCTCACCCCGATAACCTTTCGGTAGAATCCTTTGTGTTTTGTCGGCAAGACTAGACGCGTTCGATGAGACATTACTCCGATGCACTTTAGTCTTACTGATATACCCCGTGATACATTCTTGTCGCTGAGACATTAATTTTCTCACCGATGAAACCATATTTGGCGAGACATACGGGTCGGCAAGACTGCATGACCATACTTTGATGATTATTCAATAGGATCCCCATAACAACTTTATCGGCAAGACCCAATGTATTCGCTAAGACCTCATATTGAAGCCATTTGGTTTGGCCGAAGTGTTTTATTGTGCGCCGGTCGGTAAGACATGATGAGTTCGCTATGACTTCATTCCGACGATGACTCTTTTGCCGATGTGTTCCCTTTTTGTCGCCGAAACAATAAGTTGTGTCCTGCCGATAAGTGCCTGCAGACGAATTCCAATCGGTGTGACATCTCTGAAGTCTTGCCGATAGACCTACAACAGATATATATTAGCAAAATACATTATGGATCGGGGAGACCCTGATCACCTCATGCCGATAGGAATTATATACTGAAATATTCAGGATTAGATGGATTCTATGGGAACACATGGCCAAATATGGGAAAAATGTTATGTGCCTGTGATGAAGACTCGTTTGGAAACTCAGGGTATGAAACAACTTGTAAAATTTTCAGAATTTTACAGTTCTAACACTACCAAAGCCGAGTCTAGGTCTTTCAAGTAATTTACATGTTTCTAATTTTGGAAAAGGGGGACCTTATGTGTAACAACGACAACCTTATTACAAGGAAATTACATGGAAATTTTTAACTTCATAGTGAAAACTTAACATTCCTAAAACTAAGGAAAACAAAATTTCTTTAATAACATAAGATATATTTTCATAAACGAAAACATGATTAAGCATTTTTCATTCCATTTCATTGGTTCAATTTAGAAAGTACATTTCATTATTCTTTTAACATTTTGCCACAAACTTTTTCAAGTACAAAAAAACATTAAGCAAATAAAGATTAGGGTCAGAGATCCTTATTTGGATACTTTCATTCTTTTTCGTCTCCCAAGACTTGGCAAGTCAACTACAAGAGGGAGAGCATCACCCAAGTGCTTTACCTCCAACCACGGACTTAAGCGGTCCCCTGCATGCCTTCCGAATTGGAAGTGGCCTTTCCCTTCAACGAAGAAAATGGTTAGGAACCCCCTAATAATAGCCATTTGAGCTCTAGTGTTTGTGACCTACGTAACCAATACCGTCTATCAACTATGGAAAACCTCCAACTATGATAGACAACTTTGATTGCATTAAGTATCTGGTACATGGTGAACCGACACGTGCATGCAATGACTCATGCACCGACTTTGGCCAAAGTTGTTTTGTATTCATAGTATCTTCATTAAGAATGATTAATGACACAAAGAGGGAGCTTAAGGGAGCCTTTGAAATGATAGAGCTTGGATTACTACATTATTTTCTTGGAATTCAAGTGATGTAGGATGAGGATGAATTTATTTTATTCCAACTTAATTATGCTTTGGATGTGCTATTTAAGTTCAATATGTTGGATTGCAATCTTGCTTTAACTCCCCATCAGTTAGATGTGAAACTTTTTTGCCGAATGTTCTTCATCACTTCTTGATGTGATGCTTTAATGACAATTAGATTGAGGCTCTTGCCCACGTCTTTGATGATGTTTGTATTGCCATGGTGGATATAAAAATGTTCAAAGGTTGTT
Organism: Sequoia sempervirens; assembly: GCA_007258455.2. Taxonomy (NCBI): domain Eukaryota; kingdom Viridiplantae; phylum Streptophyta; class Pinopsida; order Cupressales; family Cupressaceae; genus Sequoia; species Sequoia sempervirens. Next base: position 511,209,601 of record VDFB02000017.1, on the reverse strand, counting down.
ATGAAAATTCACACATATAGTTTAATTATTTCTTCTTCTTCTAGAGGTTGTACACATTTTAGTTGTTCGGTGATAGACAAAACCTTGGAGCCTAAGGTTTTGATATTCTTTAGTGCTTTTGTTGTAGTGTCAATGACACAATTGTTGAGGGAGTAATTAGTAACCCCACCGTCTTGCTTGCATTGTTGGACCTAGAGATGAGCAATGGAGTTGGTGCCTATGTGGGTTCTTATGATGTGGACCAGTTTTAGCTTTGAAGAATTCTCGAAAAATGTAAACAATGCTCCAATTACTAATAAACAATTCTCAATTTATTATTATTGACCATTGAAATGGAATTGGAAGACTTTATTTTATCAAAAAGAACTCTTACCTAGCTTTATTTAAACATGGTTGTTTTCTAAAATAGTAAAAAAGTCCTTGTTGTGGCTTGAACCTAGGACCACTTATTTCCAAGAGCTACAACTTATTAATCTTCAATGACATCATTCATAGACAAAAGTAGTAAAGAGTCATCACATTTTGAAAGGGGAAAAAAATTGCAACGCTAAGGACCTTTATGGACAATTTTACATTTTTATAAAAAGTTTACTATTTATAAATGCCTTAACAAATTTTTGTAGAAAAATAATTATGGTGGATATCTTGATATAAAGGGTATTGAATAACGAAATATTCCCCTTAACTTTTTTCCCCAAAATTAGACACACAAATCAGCAACCAAACACTGATTAGCGTTAGCTCCAAAAATGCAAATCAGCAAAGAAGATAACTCTAACCAAGAATGTTCACCAAGATCCCAATGTGGGCGAGGTGATAGCATATGGTCAAAGGATCGTTAGGCATAAATAGAGCTGAAAGTACAATTCATCTGCTGATGCAGGCATCCACAAGCAGTAGGAATACTCCACTTATTCAGTGGGTGAGTTTACAACAATTATTAGGCGGCAAGCCAGCCTTTAAATCCACTCTTCCACTTATTAACGTGGGGGGAATACTGTCCACACAACCACTTATTTTGTGGGGGGAATTTACAATCAAGAAAGATGTTTATTCTAAAACTCAACCACTCAATTGTGGGAGTGTAATCAAGTATAAATTGCAGCAATAAAATGAAATAGCTGTTAGTACTACTAACTAGCTTTACAATGAATAGAAATAGCTGCAAATAAGAGAGATAAGCTTCTAGAATGTTCTTTATCCACACTGGCGGTAAACCATCCAGGGGTTACATATATGAGAGATTAATCATAAGATTTTGCAGCTAATTAAATGACTGGAACAGTACTACTGTTTACAGTCTTACAATGATAAACAACTGCAATTTTCAAGTGTTATTACAATCTTTACAAAGCACAATGAAATAGAAGATTTTTCCACTTGATATCCTCTCAATTAATGAAGCTTAAAACCAAAATCAGAATACTGAAGCAAACTGATATAAAAATCAGCAATCTGGAAATGATTATCAGCAAACTGAAAACACATAAAAATAATCACAACTCCTTCACAATACCTCCAGAAGATGAAATATAGCTTGCAAAAGCTCTTGAGAAGGTTGGCGCCCAATTTACAATGATAAAATAGCATCTAAACTCAACCATTAATTTATGCACGAATCCCAATGCTCTCCAAAAAGGTACGGCCTCCTTGCAAGGGCGATTTTGCTTAATAAAATCTGAAACTTGGAATTAAATTTTGATAACCTCCAAATATGGTCGCTTCTATTATAGAAATGCAATGATCAAATACCCAGAACCAAATAAAATTCATACTAAAAACTGTATACAAAAATCACTTTCAGCCATGATAAACCAGCAACATAAAAACTGGAAATATCTCACCAAAACTCCACAATAATGCTCAATATGTACTTCTGGATGAAGCACACTCTCAATCCACCACCTAAGGAACCATAGTTGCAGGCCCGAAGAATGGAGTAAATTTGCTAAGCTTTCCCTTAGCCGGATTCTGGATTCATTCCAACAGCGTAACTTTGCTCTTCAAAAATATGCATAATCAGCTCTTCAAATAGTAACAATATATAAACTTCAATTGGCAAATGAAGCAACAAGAACTCTTCAAATTCCAAGAAGTTGAATCACTTCAACTTCCAAAAGGGATGCCACCTTTTTGCATTTTACTTTTTGAAATAATATAATATTACTCAACCTCCTTTTCACTTTGCAACAATAAAGCATTTAATAAATTATTAAATGCACAATTGACCCCCTTAATGGCCCCTCTTTTAAAACAACATGAAGTTATTACTCCTAGGCATGGGGTACAACTGAGAAACATGAAATTTGACTAAGTATAAAAACTCAGTCCATGGAGATAACCAAAACCAATGCCAATACTGAAACTGATGGATAGCAAGATGACTTGAGTTGAGCTGCTGATGATGCTACTGCCAAATTTAGACTTACTAAAAATAGCCAACTGCTATAAATAGTAAGTTCACATCAAAACAATAGATAGCCAAACTGAACACTAACCTGCAAAGGATTGAACTGTTGCTAGACAGATACTGCCAAAAGATAGACTTGCTAAAAATAGCAACTGCTATAAATAGTAAGTCTGCACAACATCCTTTGAACGCCAACTGAGCAATATCTGAAAGAGGAAACCCTAATTTTCCACCTCAGCTTAGCCTACGGATTTCCGGAAATAGGCTAAATCCTATTGAAGAGTGTAGGGCCAAAATGGGGACATTACAAATAACTAGGGTCCATACATAAAGGTAGGCTCATTGGTGAGGAGGATTTGACCCTAAAGAGGTAGCTAGTGAGCATAATTGTAAAGCCCCGTCCCGCAACCTAGAGGACGATGCAACACAGCGGAAGTACAACTAATTTTTTTTTAAAAAGTATAACAAGACGAGTAAAGTATCCTACTCGAACCACATACATCCTCTAGGCTACGCAACGCGTCTACATGTAAACTCATTACTTATAAAATTTAAACCAACCATAGCATATGAATATTAAATTCAAGATACAAAATACAACAAAGCATTAAACCATTGCAAGATAAATCTAACACATAGAAATGTATTGAATATATTTCCACAGATACAACACCACATAACATTCCATACACCATTAAATCCAATAATGAATAGATCAGAAATATTATTACAATTACATCACAAAGGTTCACCTCGATACAAATGGGGTACTACAATTATACATAATGATTCATAGTTACAATGAAGAAAGAGAAGAACAACTCCAGAGAACTACACGAGCTCCTCGAACAAGAAGATCTCGCCATCACGAACAGGAAGAGAACTCAATAGTGAAGAAGCACGCCACCCAACCATATGGTACCTGTAGGCCCAGCCCCCGTGCTAGGAGATAGTAAAGGGTAACCAAGACAATCCTCCTACCTCTAGACACAGGCCATATACGAAATACTCACAGTACAGGTAAACAAGAGCAATGGTCACATTGCTTCCAAAATCACTGAATCAATTACAAACACAATACAAATAAACCGACTGTTGTCATAGGAGTGTCATCACAATGGTTAAATTGACTCCCACACGAGTTGTCCTGGGACCACTTTGTGTCTCGGCCCTCGTTGAAAGCCACTCCCCTATCGACAACACATAACTCAAACTACCTGCCAAGGGTAGACAATGCACTAAGAACTGCCAACAATAACCAATACACCTCAAAAGGCAACACATCCCTACGGATGTCCAATACTGAATCCAAAACGTGCACTACCCAAGGAAATCTCAAAGGATGAACAACGGACACAACCCTTTCATAATTTTACAACCTCTAGAAGACTTACACTTTCTCAATAACAAATATTCCCCCAATTCATAATTACAGAAATACATGTAATTAAAATAAACAACTCATGTAATTAAAATCACTACCATTCAGATTTCCTAAATCCAATAGATCAATATCTCATAATTAAAATACATCGTTTAAGCTTAATTCTAATTAATAAATAAACAATGAAATAAGAACTAAATATTTAACTTTCAGTTTCACAATTACTCAAACTAGTTAACTCAATTCCACAATTAGAATAATCAATCATTTAAAGTTAACCATTCGTGCTTGCATGCACTTAAAGCAATAAAATTCATCTAAATAAATACCCTTTTTAAATATATATATATATATATATATATTATCTAATTACATAATCCAATTCAAACAATCACACTGCATAAAATAAATCATTTAAATTATAATTCTATTTACAATAAAAATAAGAAACCAAAACTAATTGTTTAACTTCAATTTACTCAATCACACATAATAATAAACATCAATTCTTTTTGATAAAATATTTCATATTAATATATCTAAATTGTGCATGTGCATGCACTTTTTTGAAAATACATATAAATATTTATATTTAAATATATTATTTAAATATTCTAAAATTATATGCAAATTTTCCAATATATATATTTTAAATAAATATATATATTAATTTATATTTTTCAAACAATATTAAGCATAAAACTAGTTTGTTGCGACTTTAATAACTTTCGATTTCGGATTTGGGTTTCTCTGAAATTTTTACTGAAGGTGCGCCACCAAGTTTTTGAACACATAAAAAATCAGCCATACCTAGTTCGTAAATTTTTAGTTATGATTAATTCAGTAACCCTCTCTCTCTGCTGTTTTTTTTTTTTTTACAATTTTATACAGGAAAGATTCACAAATTTACAGAGGTTTCCTAAATTCTCAAATATTTTCTTTTGAATTATCTATTGTGTTAAAAATCATTTCCTACAGAGATCTAACAGAAATTTATCATTTTCTACAGAGAAGAATAATAATCTTGACACAGAGGATTACAAATTCCAACAGTTTCAATTCCATTTTCACATAGGCTCTAAGATTTTTCTATAATTTCCTTTAGCTTAAATCTAATTCAAATAATCAATTTACACAAAAGATCCAAATTGTTTTCTACAGAGGTTCACTTTTCACGGCAATCTTTTAAAAACAAAAGCTTCTACAATAATGAAAACCTCTTCTAATATTTTCCAATTTGCATTACAATAATTAAATAACTCTTTCAAATCAAAATTCACAAAAACAATTAAGGAACTTGTTCTAGAAGAATTGTTGCCTCAAGAAATGTTGCTGAGCTTCTCTATAGCTTCAATTTTCCAATGTAGCCAAAGCTTCCTCCAGTGCAATTGCCTCTTTCCAGAAAACACAACAAATACTACAGCCAAGAATTCTACACCAAGATTCTAAAACAAAAACCTCTAAGAGATCCACAATTTCCTCAGTAAATTTTTCAACAAAACAAAAACTCCTTCCATGAAACAACTTTCTTCCCTTTTTCCAATATTTCCTTCGAGAATCAATTTACAACAATCAGATAACCAATTTCTAACTCACAGTTATCCCAACAAAATATCTTTTCCCTTAACAACCTCAGATATTTTCCAACCTCATGCATTTAAAATAAAATAAAACAATTAATATATTTCCACAAATTTAAATAATCTTATTTATTTAATTCCCATATAATTTAATAATTAATTTTTTTTAATAACATAACTAAATTAAATTAATTAATTTATTTATTCTAAAGCCTTCACAACAATAATTCAATTAATTAAATATTTAAATCAAATACACATTTAATCTATCAAATTAAACTTGTACAATAATAAAATACCAAGACCAACATGGATAAGGAATATGACCAACACACGGACTGACGACATACTGTGCTAGGGTAAAGGTATGACTAGGTAGCCTGTTACTATCTCCCAATATTACTGCTGAGTAGTGGACACGCTCAGACCTGTGAATCCAGATGGAGCCGATGTCCTGTACTTGTTCACTCAAACATACAAATTAGAGTACACATTCATAATAGCTGAGGCGCTAGGAAAGGAACTCTAGCAATCATATCTCATTCTCGTATGTCCCCATATATTCAATGGTACGATGCCGCCCTTTCCACCTATCCTCACAACATGCTATTGCATCACTTAACTACTCTATAAATCTCTGCATCATAATAATAACAAAACAATGTGCATCATACTCAGAAAAGTACCATCAGAAGCTCTTGTTTCATCTTCCTCTTCAGATTCTTTAGCTAGACTACCTACACATCCCAAGTGAGAACGAAGTGGCACTACAATAATGAATTGCTTGGTCCTTGCATGCTAAGTCTATGAAACACTCTCCAAATTGAACACCACAACAAATGGATTTTCATGTACCCTTAGTAGATCCTCTACCAAATTAATTGCTATCAACTTGGGATTGCGACCTATGCTTGCCATATTATACACCTTTATTGTAATATGCCTTTGAGTAATTCGCTTCCTTTTATAAGTTTTTTTTTGGACCTTTAATTTAAGTTTCCTTTTTCCTCTAAACATTCCCTCCAAAAGTGTTCAAAAATAGGTTTTAATAAAACATTACATAAATCCTTATCATGTCCCACTTAGACAACCACTTTAATAAAATAATAATAATATTTAAGCTGTCATTTTACTATGTTTCAAAATAAAGTTATTGGGACCAACTTAAAATATTATTAATAAATTAGTTCCCTAACTTTATCCCCTTAGCCTATAGGAAAGAAAGAAATGGGTCCCCAAGGAATTTAATTAGACATTCATTGGATCATGGGGTGAATAACATGCCTCACACCAAGGTGAATCTTCTTATATATTCATATGACATTTCCTTATGGGGTTAGGGGTATCTTTGTCTTGGTGTCCCAAATTCCCTTGCCTAGGAATCATTTGTTTATCATTTTTCCCAAGACACTTTATTAGTATTATGGGGCTTATTATGCAACTTCTAGCTTTCATTGAAATGTGTAGCAGCATTGTTAGGAGGTAGACACTTCTCATTTCTTGCAACCTTGTAGGATAAATCCTTAATCGTTCCTATCAGCTTGTCAACCTTATCCTTAGTTGTGAGAGGTTTACTTGGAGCATCTTGATCTAGTTCTAAATCCTTATTTCAGCGTTTTTGTAATGCTTGTTTGATGCTATTAAGTTTCTTACTATGTTAATGATGTGGCATAAGCTTCCCTTCAAGTTTGAGGGTTTTTGTCTCTAAGACAATACCCCAGATTGGAATCAAAACCACCATAGTATAGTACTGGACACATTGATTAATTGGGTCTCAAATTTTGGTGTATTTTCCTTATTGTCATGATAAAATTGTTAAAACCTATGTTAGTCTTATTAATTCCTTTCATAATGGATGCCAACTCATGTATTATGAACTTAGGGTCTATCATTTCTCGATGTTATAATTTGAGTACTCTCATAAACTCATTCCATGAATCAATATTGCTGCTCGATAGACTTTTGTACCATTCTCTTGCGCTCTCTTCCAAGGATTGCACAAATAATTTCAGCATGACATCTTCATCTTCAATTTCATCTTCAAGACAATAACCCAGCTTGGAATCAAAAGCACCATAGTATAGTATTGGACACATTGATTCATTGGGTCTCAAATTTTGTTGTATTTTCCTTATTGTCATGATAAAATTGTTAAATCCTATGTAACTCTTATTAATTCCTTTCATAATGGATGCCAACTCATGTATTACGAACTTAGGGTTTATCTTTTCTCGATGTTATAATTTGAGTACTCTCATAAACTCATTCCATGAATCAATACTGCTGCTTGATAGACTTCTGTACCATTCTCTTGCGCTCTCTTCCAAGGATTGCACAAATAATTTCAACATGACATCTTCATCTTCAATTTCATAATCATCTATAACATTGATGAAATGTCCAAGGTGTTTGTCATATCCCTGAAATTACAACCCTAAAATATATAATGTGAAATACAAAGAAATAAATAAAATAAATAACAAACAAATATTATAAATATAAATATTAAAAACTTAAATATATATATATATATATATTATTAATATAAAAATAAATATAATATATATACAATAGCAATAGGAAAAGGCTGATTAAAATTAATAAATAAAAAACAAAAGAAAAAGTCATTCATATAAGACAAAATGGAGCGATATCCTTAATAAAGACAAAAGCTTTAAATTAAAATAAGATTATGAAGTGAAACGATTTCATGTAAAGTTATGCGATTAAAGATAAAGAGGAGATGGTACGATTTTGAAGGGCAGTGATCTGTTTTAGAAGATAAACACAGTTATCATCAAGGAAGGTGCGGCTGTTGTGAAGAGCTGTTGGTTTATGAAGAGTTGCCTTGTTTGACAAAGGTGTGCTCATTCATTAGGATCTTTTGAAGATACATATAGAGAGTTATATGAACAGCAACCAAGGAAAAATGGGAGAACAATTTCTGAGTATGGGCAGCGCTGGAAGTTATAAAGGCAAGGAACTCTATTCAAGGAATATACGGTAGAAATTAAAGATAAATAAAAACATTTAAAGGACAATTAGGATAAAGGAATTCTTAACAAAGGGTGACAGTCTCTTCAAAGAATTACCTCTATTCAAAGGGGTGCCTCTTTCATAGAGACGAATGGATATAAAAAGAAGAACAAGAGATATAATTGAAGGAGGGGATATAAGGAATAATATTTTTTCAGCAGAGCAGATTCATTAGCAGATCTAATAAAGGCAGCAATAAATATTTTAGAGGGAAGGCAACGAATGAGAGAGGAACATAAGAAGATTTAAATACAGATATATGGGGCAGTGAATAAGGATGTAAGAGGAGAGGTATTTTATGAAGGAAGCAGCAGATACATTAATCTGATATCATGGAACATGGAAGAAGAAATATGTGGGAAGGAAGAGGGCTCAAGGAGAGATAAGTGAAGATAAATGTTAAGTCAATAAGGGAAGTAAGTTATATATATATATATATATACAGTTTACATAATCTCCGATTACTCTCTGAGTAGCTGAGTAATCTCCAAAAAATTTGCATGCCGAGTAATTTCTGCTTTTACTCACGGGCAGTATGTAGATGGATTTTCTCCCATCAAATTATCGAGTAATCGCCAGTAGCTCGCAAAAAACCCACAAACTTGGCATGTTTGTGTGTGTATAAATATGCCTGTGTGTGTATATGTATGCAAACTTGGCATCTTATGTATGTTTATAGATATGTATGTGTGCATAGTGCAGTCCTGAGTATACACATACATAAATATCCACACACATTTGCCGAGTATTTTCCAAGTATTTCCCAAGTCAAAATTTTTGGGCTTGCTGAGTACTCTCTGATTCCGAGTATGTAAACTATATATGTATATAATATACGATTTGGTAATAATAATGCTTGCAGCAATTATCAAGTCTTATAGGTAATTATGGTGCTTTAATACAGATAATAGATTCTTATCTGTTTGATCTACACTAATGATATCTTCTGAGTGTTAAGAACAAATCCTCGATTAAGGAGAGGAAACATTCCAACCAGGGGACAAAGGAGAATTTGTCTACTTCATCACCACAGATTGCTATTATCAGATATATCCTATATTCAGGTGTTTTTTGCCACTTATTGTCTTACATCTATATAAGTATAGTCATTGTTGGACTACTCGGCATTTGCAAGTACTCGACAAGCCCGAAAAACTCGGCTCGGCAAAAACTCGGCAAAAAACTCAGGAAATTAAAAAATTGCTTAAACTTCACTAAAAACGCATTTTTTTTGCAAAATTCAAAGATAAGATGCATCTAATGAGTCAATAAATGAGTACATATAAGAAACAAGTTGTATTTGATTGATTTGAAAGAAAATTGGATACAAAATGGCATCCTCATGTGGAATGCTCAATGTGTTGATATGATAATAGTCTGAAACAAAATGAAAATAGCAAATTATTTTTGTAAAATTGAAAGTAAATACTACATAAACATTAATATATTTCAGTTTTTACAAATTCACATGAATCACATCTTCCTCTTCCCATTTTTAGATCTCAGTAAGGGACCGGAAGAGGGTCTAATCGTAGGACTCTGCTCCTGCTGTGCCTGTGGCTCCTCAACCTCCATCTTGGATGTAGATCCTCCTGCAGCTGCTGGTGGTGGCACTGGCAATGACTCCTCCTCCTCAGGGTCATCCTCAAGGTCGTCCAATGAGAATATAAGTCCCCCTTCCTCCATTGCCTGTCGCTCTAAATCATAAATCTCATCCTCAATAAACAATGGAGGCTGCTCCCCTCGCCCTGTCCAATCACTGTATGGATCTATCTCATCCAAATCAATTGGATCATCATATGATATTTCCTCTACATTTCTTTTGCGCAATCGAAGATTATATTGCACATAGACAAGGTCATTGAGGCTTTTTTGAGTGAGTTTGTTCCTCTTCCTTGTGTGGATGGCCTCAAACAAGCTCCAATTGCGCTCACAATTGGATGAACTACAAAGCTGGCTCAAGACACGAAGGGAAATTTTTTGAAGATTTGGGGTTTTTCCACTCCAATTTGTCCACCAAACATCTACAAAAAAAACAAAAAAAGAGTTAGAAAATTGTAACTTGTAACTTGTAATTATCAATTTTTCATTTTTGTAACTTGTAAATTTCAAATTTTATACCTGGTGGCACCCTAGATACTACTCTCTTTGCTAGGTCTGAAGAGAAGAGTGCACCCCTTTTTTCTCTATAACTTTGCAATTCATTAACAATGCAGTTTGCCTCATCAGGCGTGGATGTCATCTGCTGAATGCAAGTAGTGAGGCCCTCCATAACCTCTCTAGTAGGATCTGCATAGGTGCCTGAATGGATGAAACGGGGGCTCAAGAAGTACCTTGTTGCATGGATAGGTTGGTGTTCCACCTCCTGTCAATAATCTCCCAAATGGGATCAAATTTGAGGCTGTCCCCCTTATAATAATTTCTAATAGCCTCCTTGGCCCTATCCATGGCCTCATAAAGATACCCCAATGGGGTTTGATCCCCATCCACCAAGCGGAGCACTCTAACCAAGGGCTCTGACACCTACAATATAAATTTAAAAATGCAAAAAAAGATTAGAGTTAGAATTTAATAATTTACAAATTTACAATGAAAGACATTAACTTTAAGAAAAATGTTCAATTTGAATTTAAATTCAAACTCAAAGTTTTGAAGTTACCTTCACAATCTCTATTGCTCTTTGTGCAAAGAGGGGCTCGAAGACAATGTTTTGAACTCTTTCTCCTTCCGGCTTCTTCGAATAAGGTGAGTCTACCCATGCTTGACTCACAAACATTTGTTTCAAAGCCGTCGATGCACCAAGAATGCTTTGCAACGTTAAGAAAACCGTTGCAAACCTGTCACACCAGGTCTCACCAATTCTCTCCCTTTGGTGTGCTTCCTCATCAAGTTGAGAACCCAAGGGTGATTGTAGAACTAGATATATTTAGTGGTCCTCCTTCCATCCTCTACAATCGGTGTGACCCAATCTAATTTGCCTATGTCCTCCAAAAGAAGGTCAAGGACATGGGCAACACATGGTGTCCAAAAAATTGTGTGGTGTTTATCTTGGAGGATTCTTCTTGCTGCCACATATGCCGCTGCATTGTTAGTTACGATTTGCACCACATTTTCAAGCCCAACCTCCATGCACACTTGCTCCAACATTCTAGCCAAATTTTCTGCATTTTTTACTATGTTGGAGGCATCCATGGATTTCAAGAACACCACCTCATTTTTGCAAGAAACCAAAAAATTAATGATGGTACGGTTTTTTCCATCCGTCTACCCATCAGAAAGAATAGTGCAGCCATATTTTTTCCATTCTTCTCTTTGTTTTTCTATCGCTGCCCTTGCCCTTTCAATTGCATTAGAAAGCAACCTACAAGTACAAAGTGAAATTAAGTACACAATTTTAATTTGTAAACAAAAAAATAGCTTAAATTAATCATAAATTAAACTTAAAAAACATAAATTAAAGAACATAAACTAACCACCCACTCAAGTCTTTGTGCGAAGGTGCCTTGTAGCCTTTCCCTGCAACTATCAATGTGGTCACCAAATTTTCCCAGTAAGGTGAGCTTGCCACATTGAAAGGGATGTTGTTGAAGTACCAAAAATTGGCACAAGCAACATTTGCATGCTCATGCACCTCCTTATTCCACTCAGTTGCCTCTAAAGAAGGTTGTGCACCAGGTGTGTTTCTAGGCACAAAAAAATCACCAATGCGTGAACGTGAACCCATGGCTGTAGGTGTTGATCCTGACCCTGGTACTCTACTAGAGGTAGTCGAAGGGATGGAGGTGGTGGTGGGTTGCAGCGATTGCCTTCGCACACGTGGACCACGAAGAGAGCCCACTATGCCGGCTGTGCCGGCTGCTACATCATCATCATCTGACAGTGACTCAAGGTTGACTGCAGCACCTTGAGAAGAAGCTATGGCAGCTTGCATTGCTGCTTTTGCCTTCACTTTTTGCACCTTTTTTTCTTCTGCAGCGGAAAGTATTGCATTCATTTGTCTTCTTATTTCCTCATTGGTGTTTATGCAAACCTAAGCATCACGTCTAGGGATGCCTGCAAGGTGGTATTTGAGGCGATTGATGCCTCCACGGTATACATTTTTACACCTAATGCAATACATTAATCCAGGTTCTGGTCCTTCATATGCATATTTTCAAGTAGGATCTCTAGCTCCTGCTGGACGAGTGCCTACATATTCCCCACTCCCAGGCACAGATGGGGCTTAGGTAGGGGTAGAAGCGGATTCATAAGCCATTATCAATTAACCTACACACACAAACGTGAAAGCACAACTTGTTAGTTTTTTGATAGAAAATTTGAAAACAAGCTAAATTAGATTAAATCAATATAGATTACTTTAAATTTGTAAAATCTAAACTAATCTAAGATTCTAAACATTTTCATAAAAAAAAATGGATTAAAAAAAGAAAATAATAAACTAGGGTTACAAAAAAAATGTAAAAATCAGAAAATTACTTTAAATTAGTAACAAATTAAGCTAATATATGATTTTAAACATATTTTCAACAAACAAGAAGAATCAAAATAAAAAAACAAACTAGGGTTTGAAGAAAATTTCAAAAAAATGAAAAATCAGCAAAATATGAGAAAAAATTAGAAAAAAGTGTCACAAATTCTTGTTTTGATGAATCTAAATCTTCTTTTTAACAATATAAATGTATTTAAATCTATTTTACAGTTCATTCATGATGTTTTTTAAACATACAATCAACAAAAATGAAGAAAAAAAGAAAAAAAAGAAAGAACAAGCAAAATCAAAAAACCTACTTGGAAATCCAATTTGCCTTCCAAATCCGATGAAATTCTCTTTCAAATCTTGTCTCCTTGATGTAAAATCACTGAAAAATTGTGCAAAATGCTTTAGACTGGGTCTTTGCTTTGCCAAGAGTGAAAGAAACTCAAAAAAAATGAAATGAGCTTTTGGCCACCGGCGGACTTCATACCCTGCTCGCACAAGTAGTGTTTAAAAACTCACTAACTTTTTGACAAAAATGTCGGCAAGTTTTTGTGCAAAAGTTGGCGAGTTTTTTTAGGCAAGTTCTTTTATTTTTTACTTGTTTTAAAAAAAAACTCATGAGTTTTTGGCGAGTAGTCCAACTATGAGTATAGTCTTGCATAAGAAAGGAAGAATAAATGTATTTCTACACATAATCATTGACCTATGTATGCATATTACTTATAGATAATAAAGCAGATCTCTATGTTTTGAAATAGTATTATGTTATTTGTCTGAAACCCACTTGTGGGAAGGGCCAGGGGTGGAGTGGTAGAAAGCCAAAAGCCCACTTGCAACCTCCGCCCAATCCCACAGGATGGCAAGTGTCTTTCGAGGTTGTGACATGGATGGGGAAAGTAGGTGCAAGTCGCCAAGGGGGAGGGTGTGGTATACACTCTCTTAGGCTTGGCATATGGCTTCAGGTGGACCCACCATATTCCTCCTCCTAGTTATAATATGTTGCAATATTGATAATCTATAAATGTGATGCAATTGTCTAATGCTAACAAATATTTATACATATTGGTGAATGTTGTTCATGTGGTGAATGGAGGTTTCAATCTAAGATTACATCATTAAAGAGTTATTTATTTGATAAGGTGAAAGCCCTAACCCTAGTTTGTGGAATTTGTGATCAATAGGTGAATTCTAGGGCAAATTAGGATTGGGCACATTACAGTGTTCTTCTTTGGTGACAACATTGTTACCTTGAAACTTTGCTATCTTCTTTTCTTATCTCATTTGGCACTTGATTAGGTTAATAAGGGATCCAATAAAGTTCCAATTATCTAAACCTTTCTATTCCCAAGGGCTGTCTTGCTGGTGGGAATCTTTGAGCTTGTCTTCTAAATGGCGCTCTCATATTTGGAGGATTATTTTACTATGGATTATGCTATGGATTTGATATTGGTTGATTAGGAATATAATGACCATAGTTTTGAATTTGTTGCTAGGCAAATTGGGCTTATAGTTGGGCATGTTAATCAAGTTGAGCTTGTTGCAATTCTGTTTGTGCTTGAAGTTCTTGTTGGATTTGCCAAAGGTGATCAAGTGAATCTAATCCTTGATCAATTTCATTCTTTCTATACTCACGTTCAATTCTATGTGAAGAGGTAGGGGAATTAGTAAGTGGCCCAACTTGTGTAGCTCTTACATTAGGATTAGGTAAAGCCAAATTTTGAACATGTGAATCATGAGATCTATCTTTATTTCTTCCACCCACATGTATTGTATTTCCTTGCACATTATAGTCATATCTATGTGTTCTCCTACTAGTCCTAATCATGTTGCTTGTTGAATCATTTGAACTATATTGGTATTGGTCTTTCAAATCAATAAATACTTCATCTTTGCCACAAGTACCAACATCATTTCTTTGGGGAGAAGTTCTGCCAAACATACTCGTATTCTTAGCTTTCTAGGCAACATTTTGCTTTCCTGCTTGTGATGACATATCTTCATCTTCTTGGGGATCCTTTTTAGTGCCTTTCCCTCTCTATCTTCAATACTTTACCATGATCTTTGACTGGGATCAATATAGTAGATTTACCACTTGTGACTTGGGAAGAGAAAATATTCTTTGCAATGATCAATAAATTAACCAAGTGGTGATATGATAAAAAAACAACACATTAAATGTTATATATCTTCAAAATTTCCTAAACAACGACATTATGTTGATGCTCAAAGTTGTGAGTTCCCAAATTCCTAAAGCCAAGCTATTCCTAAGTGCTAGGGGTGTCAAATTCAAGACAATCAGCTTACAACTTATGATTAGGTAGGGACAGCAATTAGCCAATTGATAAGGATGAGTAATTCCTTTTGATTTAGGCTTTTCTTAGGCCAAGGGGGGTATTCTTTGAGGTGTTTTCTTTAAGAAATTAAAGAGAAATGACTTTAGAATGGCTCTTAAAACAAACCACACCCACTGTTTAAGGAATTCCTATTTGATTGTCATGAAGCACCTCTATGCTGGTTCGTCGATACAAGGATTTCACCTCTATTAAGTAGACACATAAGCATGTGAGGAACCCATAAATATTTCTTATCGACCCCTATTGATATTCACCTTTAAGCATACACTCATAAATGGATGTAAAGAGAACAAAAATGCACATCTCACATAGGATAATGCTTGAAGAAACTATTGAGATTATGTAATGTTGGTACTGCTATTAACACTATGTTAAAAGAGTTCTATGTTTTTGTTTCAAATGTGATTGTATTTTGAAAGGTTGAATGTGTAGCAGATGGGTGTCTTGATCTAGTAGGGGCAATTGAGTCTGTTTCAAAACCAAAGAATAACTTGAATGTAACCTAACAAAAGACACCTTAATGAATATGGCAACCGGGACTACGCCTCACAATCACACACATAAGTTGGGCTCTATGCATTTATACCGAAAAGCACATACAATGGTAGTATAGCTTGTTCAACTTGCCTTAGTAATCCATGAACAAACACACCAGCTTCATATATTGCTTTGATAAGGTGCCTTACAAAAGCCTTGCAAGGAGTTTTACAACCTTCTAGCTAACAAACTAGTCAAGAGTAGTACAATATCCTCAAAGTGCTTTGAGTAAGAAACAAGGGTCATTTACAAGTGGGTTGGTCACCCATGTTTGCTTGCATTAGCTTCACATGGCTTTGTTTGAAAACCACACCCTTGCATCAACAACCATGTCCATTTGCACCAAAATCATGTTCTTGAGGGGCCCACAAATGTTGAGAGGTATTTGAAAGTCATGCTTAGTCTTATTGTGTCAATTTAGGATCACTATTGGCTTCTTAGGTTATATAGGGAGGTAGGTGAGGCTTTATGTCCAAATGATGGAGTTTTGTTGATGGAATTGCATGAAAGGTGTGCATGCTAGAAAAAGAGTGCGAAAGGTCCACTAGAGGAATGTATGGGTGGAGAAGCGGAGGTAAGAGGATTGGAGAACTCAGGAAAAATGGGGCATTGGGAACTTAGGAAACTTGAGGAACTCCCCGCAAGTATGTACATGTGCAAGGGAAAGTCCAAAAGGCCAGCCAAGCCTAGAAATTGACCCAAAAACCCCCAGACTTAGAAAATTTTGACATTTAGGCTCATGACAAGTGCATGAGGGGAGGCAAGGCATAATACTAAGCACAAAGGGGGCTTGTTGAAGGAAATCTCAAATTGGATCTAAATGATGGGCCAAAAAGGTTTAAAGCAACAGAGGAACGAGAAAAGTTCAAATTTGGGCAAAGTGCCAATGTAGGTCTTGGCAACTAAAGAGAGCTTGTGCACATAAATGACATGCATCTTGTGTTCAACCATTATCAACTACAAATCACTGTTAAAAACATTATTTGAAGCATACTTGTATCTGGTGACAAGTGAAGGGATGCACATAGCTGAACATATGCCCAACCACATCATAATCTTTCAATGCCAACTCTTCAACAAGTCAACACATGTGATTTCTGGATAGAATCATCTCTCGTGGAGAAGAGGGTTTTTGTCCTGAAGTCTAAATGTGGAAACCAAGAGGGTTTTTGTCCTTTGTATCTCCCACACCAAGGGTTTTCATCTTTGAATGCTTCAATCTCCAAAATGGAAAAAATACTAAATTCACAATATGGATGATTTGATTTGAGCAAATGACTTTCTTTTATAGTTGCTTTTTGGGCTCTCAATTTGAATTTTCTTTTCTCTCCAAGTATTTAAAAACACTATTTAATTTACTTTTCCCTCCAAGAGTTTGAAAACATTTTTTAAATAATTATAAAATATTACATCAAGTATTTAAAAATACCCTTTTGAATTACATATTGAATTAAGTGTTTGAAACCATTTTTTAAATATAATATTTAAGTTGCCCTTTTGAAAAATCAAGTGATTGGGCTCAATTTAAATTATTATAATTATTTCCCTCATTTTATTGTTTAGCCTATGGGAAATAAAAAAATAGGCTACAGGTCCTCAATTAATTCTTTTAATTTGAAAGGGGACATGACATTCATAGTTTATTAGGACATCATATTTTACCATGTTTAAAGTCTTGGTACCTAGTTTTAAAGGAAATCTTAAGAAATGTCACAAAATTGGTCTATTTTCAAAGATGATTTAGATTTTGTTTAGGCAAATTTGAAGTAACTATCTTTTAATTTATTTTATTCCAGAAATTTTGCTGTTGTTGCTGGAGGCCAAGGAGTTTTGCTTGTTACAATCGCAAGTTCTGAGCAGAATGTGATTGCGTTGTGTTGTGAAACTCTTCAGCAACTAGAAGGTTTATAATATGTATAACAATATTTTTTCCTATATAGAAATTTATAAGGGAAATTTATACCTTTTTGAGGGTCATTTGTACATTAGATATTCACTTTATTGAAATTTAAAATAAATATGATCTCAAGATTATTTTTCCACACACTGTTTTTAAAATCATTTCTGTAATCTTCCAGTTTGGAGCAATGTTGGAAATGTAATTACCGGGGATTTCCGACTTGTCGGGCATGATCAAGTTCTTCTTGTGAAAAGTCCATCACATTGTAAACTGGGTATATTTCCCATGGAGGATCTTCTCTCATCAATTATTATCACAGACCTCAAGTGGCATGGTCTTAGTGGGCTCAATGACCCTCAACAGGAGCTGAAGTTTGCAGGTATGCATTCTCCAAGTGGTTCTGGCATCAGCTTTTGTTGAAAATAATCTGCCTTATAATTAACATATTTACAATAATGGTCTGGTCTTCTACATTTTCTGCTGTCAAATATCTAATCAGTGAACTGAATTTACTTGTTTTCAGACAGTTTTGAGGCTACTGTCCATAAAGGTCGACATATGCAAACTGTTGCAAGATTGCTTGAAACACGAATTGAGGCTGAAAGATCACAAGAAAAGCAGTTAAAATTGAAGGTAATGCATAATCAAAGATTTTGTTAGTTAATTGATTTTAATCTAGCACAGTGTCAACCCTGCTTCTTTTGGTTTCAGATGGAGAAAAAAATGCATCTTTTGGAATCTTCAGGTGAACTTATGGATGTAAGACTTGCAATTTGGATTTGAGAATTTCACATTTGATGGTCAAAATAACTAAAAATAATGTGATCAGTTTGTTCATTTTTTACTTAAAAATGATTTTCATTGTTTTGAGTTATGTACTATTTAGTATTTGGCATTGGAATTTATGTAATTTTACTATGAGGATCATGTCTACACCTACCTTTTGCTTCAAATTAATGCGATAGTTGTTTTGATACAGGGACTTACTTCCAGAGGTAGCTTGGCATTTGTTGAGAAAAATTCACTTTTAGGAAGTAGAAATTCTAAGAGTAAGATTAAGGGTGGTAAGTTACACCTTGTGGAACTTGAGCAAGTATATCATGCATTGCAAGGAAGAACATGGTTTGTTGTCATTGGCATCTGGAGTAGAGTTCCAAGGTATGCCAAGCATATTAGCATTATATTTACATGGCATTGACACAATGTTGTGAAATCTAAATGGGAATTCAATTGCCTAGATTTAAAATGGGAAAAACTTGTCAAAAACTTGGTAATTAAAAAATAATGTACTATTTGTAGTAATAGAGAAATTCTCTAATTTTGTTATTTCACGTCATATATAGTGCGATTGCGTATATATAAAAATAATTGGTACACACTATAAAATTGCTAATTGTAAAAATTAATAAATTGAATAGGGCTTTTAAAAACTCTATTTTACTTTTATTTAAGAGGGTACATACAAATCAAATGGCTGGCCCTAAAATAGTTGGTCATTCCATCATGAAGCATGGTCTACTATTTTAGGGACAAAGCTATGTTTCCGAACCTAAGCCCTCATTGATGTATAAACTAAAATAAAATCCTTCATTGTGGTTTGAAATTTAACTTCTCAATGAAATCTATTCAAAGTAAAACTACAAGAAAATTTAAAATACCTTGCAAACCATAAATGTTTGGTCTGCCCTTGCTTTGTACTTTTTTGTCTTTAAGTGTAAACATTAGCAAAAGAAAATAGATACAGAGAAAAGTGAGAGTGTAATAACTAGCCCTAGGTAATATTTTTGAAAATTTCTCCAACTGAAAATGAATTACAATTCAATGTCTTTTCCACCTTTTGATCACCCAATTCCTGATATGGGCAAGGTGAGAGCATACGGTGTTTAGGACAACACAACTAATTAGAATGCAACATCTTAGAAGGGAACACACTAGGCAGCAAGCTGGCCAATCTCACTTCTTCAATGGAGTGTGATATGCAATAACTGAAATAAAGCATACTTATTCGCTTATTTAGTTGAATATGTAGTTACAATAAGTATACGCACTTCCACTTATTCAATAGTGGGATGAGAAAACAACACTTCCACTTATTCAGTGGGGTGTGCAAAAATAATATTTCCACTTATTTAGTGGGGTAAGCCAATACATTAGAGTGCAAGATGAAACCACTGGTAGCACTACCATCCTGGGTATTACAAGATAGTATGAAATGCATTACAAATCATCATTAGAGAACACAAACTTGCTGATATGGAAGTGCATTGAGGTTGTCGTCTAATAGGAGTATGCAAATATATATAAGTAAATAGCTTGAGTCTTGCCTTGAAATTTGGCCTAAAGCGTCAGGTAGTAAAGATAATCTATCTAGGATTCCTTCTGAGTACATAAATTTGTTTTAACTCAAATTCACTTTAGAGGTTTACTTTTAAGTGTTAAATTAAATAATTCGTTAAGTGTCAATTTGAGAGAATGATTTACTTAATTTTTTGAGTAATTTGGAAATCTAATACTTAAAAAATCCCTAATCTCATACCTTAAATCTTGTGTATCGGGAACCTCCTTTGTTCACCAGAATGCCAACATACACCACTTCCAAACAGAATCAAGGAGTATTATATGTGTAGTTTTAGTTTTTAAACTATGTTTCATGTAATTGTGTGAGTGGGTATGCAATCCTTTCTAGGGTCTAGTCTCCCCGTACAATTATTTGTCAGTTGCTATCCACTTAGGTGAAACAAAGACAAAAATGTAATAAAAAGGAACTAGTTTTCAAACACACTCGAAGGAGGTGTTTGATGTTGAGTTTTGATTGTGAAGATTCTTGTGTTTACCTAAACCCTAAGTTTAGTTTACTTTACTCAATGGTTATTGGTTTTGCGGAGTAGGTATCTAACACCCAATACCTAATAAATTATTTCTCAACATTACATCTAAAAATTATTCGATTTAATAAATACTTTAATCTCAAACAAAGTAATTGTTCGTGATCAAACTATTCATCTATAATTCAGTAAATTCTACATTACTATGCAATTTTACCATTTACTTAAAGAAATCTGGAAGAATTCATTGTCATTTATTTGCAACTAGTTTGATATGAAGCATAGTAGAATTTTCCTAGGAATAGAAGAAACAATATTACCAACTTAGTCAACTTAATCTAGCATTCAATTGAAAATCTTGGTAGAAATCTTTAAAAAATAACAATAATTTAGGGAATCATCTTACATAAGCAGAATCTGAACTAAACTTTTAACTATTTACAAGATGTCTTCCAAACTATCTCTTCCTAGTACAAAGAACCCAAATTGATGATATCATATCTACTACTTACCAAGATCTCTCATTTCCCATTTCCACTCATACACTACGTGGAATAATAATAAAAAAGAAATGGAAATACATTCACATAAAATCTCTCATAGTTTCATTAAGGTTATCCAAGAGTAATATATTTTACACAATACTCTCTTCTAGTTCAAAATTAAATAAGTCATAGGATAACTATAATGTCCCCTTTTTCATAGCCATCTCAGTGGGATTTCTTAGCCTTTTTTCTCCGAAGGTTAAGTAGAGGAATAAGGAGAAATTAATTAAGTTAATTATTTATTAAGTCATCAAATAAATTAAAAAAAATTTAATGGTGACTTTATATTTAATTAATTTAATTAAAGTGACTAATTAAAATATTATATCATAAAGTCACTTAAAATAATATTAAAAAGGAAATATATCTTTTATCCCACATTGGCAAGGAAAGTGTTTTGATTAAGGGTAAAAAATGGGTTTTGATGGGGCCCGAAACCCAGAACAAAGAAAGGCAAGCTACATTTAAAATACATCAAAAACCATTAGTAGCCCCACAACAACCACAAAAGATAGATCATGACTACACACGCTGCATCCAACAAACAAGCAAGGGCCTGGGACCCTTTAACAACCTGGTTTTAACCGGGATCAGAAACCCAATTAGATATTCAGAAAACCCGCCTGGATCTGCCAGGCATCAGCAAACCAGCCACTCATGGAAGTCCCCCCTAAGCCAAGAAAGATAATCTGCATGATGGTATAAGACACCATTAGACCCCTAATCACAAACAACAGTAACCAACTGAAACAGTCAGTCACCCAAGCAGCCAATCTGCAGTAAACCATCTGCCCATCAGCCAAAATAGAGTCTAGAAAAACAAAGAACTTGTTCACCTCCCTGCAGCACCATCCCACACAATTAGCCATCCCAACATCCACCTCTAAAGGGTAGGGCTCCCCCTAGCAGAGAGAAAGAAATGGATCACCTTCCCACCAAAACTGCTACGCTCCTGCCCACCAAAGCTCCACCTCAACAGGACAACTACCACCTTCACCTCAATAGAAGAGGGTTCCACCTCAAAAGGAACAATCTCCTCCTCTATAGGAGACTTAAGCTGAAACACTTGGCGGCAATTGACTTCAATAGGAAGGGAAACCACTTCTTCCTTAAGCATCACGAGCATCAGGGGCTGACAGGAAGGAAGAAGACATATAACAAAGAGAAGATAAAGCTGGGCCAATAGAGGAAACCCAACCACCAGCAGCCCAACACCATCTAGCACGCAAAACATAAAAACCACTGGCATCTTCCACCAGAGCCCCAAAACAACCATCATTAAATAACAACCTCCCTGCATAAAGATAAACTTCACCAAATCTGGGGGCTTCACAACCAAAATACAAAACAAAAAAATTTGCAACCCCAAACAAAGGGGGGCTAGAAACAGCTGCCAACAGGCCACCAAAACACCAAACTGTAGGAATCTCAGCTGGGTAAACACAACCAGCAAGATGAGAAACCTAGACAACAACTCCTCCATAGTCCAAGATGAGGCAACAAAAAACTTCAAAAAGAGGCACAGGCCAAAAGACCACCAGAGACCCAAACCCAAAGAGAACTCCAAAACTCGCCATGAGCAAGAGGAACCCAGGAAGAACCAAGCGGGTAACCACAACCAAAATAGAGTCCAAGACTCAGAAAGAGCAAGAAAATCCAAGTCCCATAGGGAGTTGGGGGACCCAACCAAGACAGGAAAGAGGAGAAGACTCAGCAACAAAGAACCCCAAACTACCCCGACATGCCGGTCAGTGCTAGAAATGAGCCAAAACTCCTCAAAACCAGCCAGAGGAAAACTCCACCAAGTCACCGAAAGGGAACAAGAAGAAACCCACTCAAACTCAGAACAAAAACCCCCAAAAGCGAGCCTCTCGATGCACAGTAGGAAGAGATGAAGAACAACCAAGAGGAAGCAGGAGGCAGAACAGGTCAGCAATAAGAACCACTAGTCCATCCTATTACACAGAATAGGACTAAAGATAAACCCATTCAACACCCAGCCAACCAAGAAGTAGCCAACGCACAACCAATCCCATTGTCAAGAAGGCAACCAGAAAAAAACCAGAGGGGGCAAACTTAGCCACACCTAGAGAGGAAAAAAACCTCCTCCCAACACGTCAGGAACAACAACAACCAATCCCGGCCAAACAAAAGCAACCAAGGAGAGAGCCACAGAAGAACCGCAACAACCTCCCACACCAAGATCCACTGCTAGGACACAGAGGGAGAAAAGACTCCCATAAGCCCCAACGCCGATAGCCACCACACCACCAATAGCGTCCAGAAACTGCCCCAACTCGCAGGAAGCCAGGTCTACGACGCCAGCAGCAAAGGAAAATGAACTCCACCCAAAACACCTGCCTCTCTTGCCGCGTCGCACCCCATTAGGGTATCCCTCATCATCTCCTTCAGTAGCAGCTTCTCCATCGCTGGTTTGAAATCTCCCTCCCGCGCGCGCAGGAAGCTTCTCCATTCATAGTAATGATGTGTGTTTTGTGACACACCAAACATCAGAATAAAATGCCCAAAGACGCCTTATCCTGTCTTGAAAAACCACCGCATATGCTAAGATTGCTAGAAAGGTCATACGGTAATTCCAATGTTTCATAAGTTGGGGATGGACAAGCTCAATGGATGATGTGATATGCTGGTATCACGAAGGGACCTATGCTAGGCTTGTTCAATTCACAATGAAGGTTTAGGCAATGAAGCTCTGTTGTTTGGGTCTTTCAAACAATCTGTAAAAAGATAAGGGTTTAGAAGTTCTAATCTACTACCTAAGAATTCAAGAGACGGTATTGACTTAGTGAAACCAATAACCACACTTTGCTTTGTCGCGCTCAACAACAACTACACAAAGTGGGTGCAATCTTCAAGGGAGTGTGCTTATAATTTTCACGTCATGAATAACTACCATCAAATTGAACAAGATTTATCCAGACAGAAGTTAAGCATCCACAAAGTAAGCTCAGGCTAACTTTACACATTGAACGAAAATCATTTGTTTAAAGAAAGTATGAGCGGAAGATTCACCATAAATCAATACTTATCAGATCTTGCATTCTTCTAACATACATGAAATAAAATCTAAACTACGATGAGGGATAAGAACCATGCAAACTCCAAAATAAAGTAGTCACCATTAGAACAATGCATGTATTACTTATTACTTTGGCAGTCATACGCAACAATTACTTATCTCAACATGTTTTGCAACATGCTCCCATGCTTTACAAATGAGGAGTGAGCTCAATTTATAGGCTCCTCGATTACAACTCAATGGCCAAGATTGATTTAGAATCAATGACCGAAATTAAAATAAAACCCTAATTAGGGCTTGCCATAACTAACTCCTTCTCGACCAATGAGAAAATTACACTCAAGGACACTTGTCCTTTTGCCAAATATGAACCCACAATAAAATAGTAAGTTGTTGAATCTGGATGTGCTGACTTGGAACAATTTGGTTGGTCGAGGCGCCACTTCAGCAGGTTGGATGTCCACCTTGGTCATTTTGTTTGTTTTTCCATATTCTTGCCTTAGAATATTTTCCTTGCCGATGACTCTGTCCTTTGTGCTTGTTTCTTCCTAGCTTTGATCTTGGATTCCTTTTGAGACTTTGATTTCTTCTTCTCATTTGTATTGGAAGTCTTGCCTTGGAGCACATGTTTAGACTTGAGGTTATTAAGGTTTTCTTTCTTGATTGCTTCAAAATTCCCACAAGCACCTTGAGCTGGATTGGTGCTATTCCTTTGGATTTCCTCTCCGCTTTATCTAATGTGTGTCAAGAAATTATCTAAGTGCGGAAATTTGTTTGGAACAATCTTCTTGTCACCATCTGATTCTGATTGAGAGTTTATCTTTAATTCTTCAGGGGATGAAATCCTTCAAGAAGTTGCCCTGGTCGCTTCAATAGGTTTGGGATTGTAGATGAAATCCCCCCAAGATGTCTGAATATTCTTTCAAGTGCCTTGAATTTGAAGAAGAATGCCTCTGTGCTTTCGCCACAATGGAGGAAATTGGAATTTTCTCTGTGAAGTATTTCCCATACTTAGCCAAATTTTGGCTATTCAAGTTCATTTTGTAACACCTTCATGCGGATTATTCAACATTTAGCCAAGATTTTGGCCATCTCGATGCTCGAATGAACTTTGCCTGTGGACTTGCCCTCAATTCTGAATCCGGCTTGTGCTATGTAGGACAAATTCCATCCTTGGACAAGGATTTTATTCACTTCCTCTTTACTTTTCCTTTTTATTCCTCTTGTTTTCCTTCCAACACTTAGTCAATTTTCTGAATTTTTTCTCCTCTTGGCTAGGCGGACTTCATGAACCTCATGCCATGCCTTCCTTGGCTTGGGCGGACTTTCCTTCCAACTTGCCATTTCCTCTTCAAGTGTTGATTCTTTCTAACTCCTCCTCCTACGTTCTTCGAGGCAGACATCTCACCTGTACGAAGCTCAAAGTTAGAAAAATATTCACGATTTGTAAAGAAGGCAATTTTATGGCTGGAGAATATTTAAATAAATTAATTAAAAAATTCTAGACTTCGGCTGCCTAGGCTGGTTAGATAATAAAATTTCAATAAAATAAAATTTTCCAGCCTTTATCTTTTTAAAAGAACATTCAAAGAATTTTTTAAACAATTTACTAGACTTTTAAAGTTGAAAACTGAAGTTTTTGTGCAAATCCAAGATAAAAAATCCTTTTTCTTCCTTCAAATTCGCTAGCTATGACTCTGCAGATGATTGAGAAATCTGAAAATAGAAGAAAAATGTCCAACCTTGTACTCTGGAATCAATGTAACTTGCAGCTCAAGAAGAAAATAAGAAGGACGCCTTTGGCTGAGAGAAGTTTCCCTGTGAAAAAACTTAACCTGTGAATAATGAAAAATAAACTCACAAGCACTTCTTTTATAATAAAAAGTTTCCTTATTTGCCTGGGTCAACCTCTTCTCTGATTGGGTGCTTTGTTTTAAAATGCAAAAAGCGATCTTATCTTCTTTTCTTTGACTTTTCCAAGGCGTCCCTTCTTGCTTGCTAACTAAGTCTTTATTTTTAAATAAAAACTTAAGTTATTTATTTCTCTTTGCTTTTAGAAAAATTCGAATTCTAAGTGGATTAATCCACTTTTCAACTGGATTTTTCCCTTTACCAAGATGAGTCTTTGCCTTAGAAATTTTTTTGATTCTCTCCTTGGAAATTCGACTTTCAACTGGAATTTTTAATCATCCAACTGGATTTTAACTTTATCTTGGAATTCTTGAAGTCCAATTCGAATTTTTACTTGCCTTAGCCAATTTTCATCATTTTCCAAATGGAATTTCAAATTATCCAACTGGATTTCCTTGTACTGGGCGAATTTTTAACAAGACTTCTCAAATGGATGAATTTTAACTGGATTTTTTCAAGATTTAATTGGATTTCCAAATGGATTTTTCAAAGATTCAACTAGATTTCCTCATGGGCGCACCTCTCCAGCCTTGGGCGAATTTTATCATGATTTTCTTGCTTTTACCTGATTTCCTCGTTGATTTTCTCCTTGAAGGTGCGATATTTTAATTGATTTTCTAGCTTTTGCATGCGCTTTTCCTTGCTTTTCTCACTTTTGCATGCGCTTTTCTTTTGCTTTTCAAACTTTTGCATGCACTTTTTTTTTGCTTTTCTCATGATTTTTCGATTTTTTAAAGATTTTTGCTTTATTTTTGCATGCTTTTCAATTCTAAAAGTGGAAACTTTCGACTCCACTGCCAGTGAGACCTAGCACTTTCTAAAAATAGAAACTTACTAAAAATAGAAAAATGCAAAAAGCAACTTTCTAAAAATAGTAAATTCCAGATTGGTCCAAAAATGCCAAAAACGAAAAAAGCAAAAAGCAAAATAAACAGAATCCCTAAAAAATAGGAAGTGTCAGAATTGAGAGAAAGCACAGGCGATCCTCGTCTATCGGGTCTTCTAAGCACTTCTATGACGTTCATGTTCAGTTTCAGGCTCAAATTCTCAACTTAGCTCGGGTGATGACTCCAAACTTTGACATGAAATTCTCAGAGCAACAGAGATTATGAAATTGCCACTCAAAGCTAAACCCTAAGAGCAAACCAACGAGGGTCCCCATTTGCAATGGGGTGATGTGTGAAAAGGTCACAACACATAGCAAGACTGATTGTTAACACAAGGAGATTTTTATTGGCAAGGAAAGCGTTGAGCTCTTATAAGGAAAGTATAAATGGAGTTT
>VDFB02000017.1:510966235-511182220 GCA_007258455.2 Sequoia sempervirens | reverse complement strand
AAATTTGGTGCAGGTAAAAATTTAGTGTTGCAAACAACAGAATTGCAATGTTTGCGGTTTTCATTTTCCTTTAGCAACCACCATCTTGTATGCAAAATGAGTAGTATAAAATATGGTAATTTATTTTAATTACATATCTCATAAAAGTATTATAGATTTTTGGGAATATTATAAAACTTTCGTAAAAAAATAAAGTTTTATTATTTTTTGTGCTTGGAGTTATATCCAAAAATAACTATCAAGAAAAAAGATTAGTTTTTTTAATTAAAAATATCAAATAGCAAGATTATTTTCAAATATCAAGATTTACATTAAGAGAAAATTAAGGATGATGTCAAGAACTCTCCTTGATGATAATTGTCAAATATCAAGATCTATTTCAATAAATAAATTATGATAAATTAATTATTATACTAAAGGCAATCAATTTTCTAATATTATTTTATTTAATAGATTGTATCTACAATGTATATGAATAAATTTATTTAAAATAGAATACATAAATATATTTAAATCTTAGTTGTAATTTCAGATAATGTGTTGATTTAAATTAGTAGAAATGTATTTCCAAATGAAAAATTAAATTTGCATAATAAATATTTTACTATAGAAATCTTTATGGAATATGGTAATTTATTTTAATGTGTTGATTTAAATTAGTAGAAAATGTATTTCCATTGAAAAATTCAATTTGCATAATAAATGTTTTCCTATAGAAATCTTTATGAAAGATGGTAATTTATTTTAATTACATATCTCATAAAAGTATTATAGATTAATTTTACCTGTTGAAGTCATATTTTTGGGAATATGAGATAATCTTTTGTAAAAAAATTGAAGTTTTATTATTTTGGAGTGCTTGGAGTTATATCATAAAATAATTATAAAAAAAATAAGATTAAAAAATCAAGGGTGATGATGACAAGAACTCTCCTTGATTTAAGGTAGAGTAAAATGGCATTGTAAGAGTCTCTAACATAAATATAATATTATAATATTATTATTTAATATATTAAATTAAAATTTCGATGTTATATATGTTACATATTATGTAGTATATATATTACATAATTTTTTTTAACCAATCAAAATGATATTCAAGAAAAATAGGTAAAGGGGTGTTGGGAAGTTGTCTCCTCAAAGTGAACAAAAAAAAAGAAAGTTTTACTATTGCTTTCAAATCAAGCTCCGCAATTTGTAATTACTAAAATTTAACAATTTTTTATTTTCAAACATAGAAAATGCCTTGTAAAACTACGATAAAATAAATAATTTTAGAAATTTGAAAAGTTAAAAATCTTGCATTTGACTTTAATAAAAATAAAAATATAATGTATAGAAAAGAAATAATGAATTTCTAATAAATTTTAATTGGTTGAAAGTAAACCATTTAATCACTAGTTAAGAGCTTGTAAAGATTTTCAACAGTTTCTACTATTTTTCAATCTTTTTATATATATAATTATAATTTTTAATAAACTGACATGTAATGACTGCACCATATGATATTATACAATTTTATATCTTATAATAAAAATAATCATTTTAAAATAAATAATTTAAAACTGAATATTAATGTCAATAAAATAATTTTATATATTTTTTCATTTAATATTTTTTGATTCAATATAGTATGAGAGCTTCGTTTTTTTTAATGCTTCAGGGGTGTCCCCACGACTCAATAAAATATAGTATAAGAGCTGTTCTCATCCTTTTTTTAATTTCTTCTAAAAATTTCTTGTATATCTTCATTGAATTCAATTTCTAGCCAAAGACAGTAGCCTCCTAATATAATGTTGTGTATTATTTGTTTACAGAAACAATTTTTAATATGATATTCACAATTAAAAGCAATAGAAATAATTACAGGTCTATAAAAGATTGTGCGAACGAATCAAAGGGACACAACCCTTCTCTCAAGACCTGCACTTGCTAACCATATATACTCAATTTTTTTTTTGTTGATAAGCATCAATCTATCTAACTTGTT
Source organism: Sequoia sempervirens (assembly GCA_007258455.2). Classification (NCBI taxonomy): domain Eukaryota; kingdom Viridiplantae; phylum Streptophyta; class Pinopsida; order Cupressales; family Cupressaceae; genus Sequoia; species Sequoia sempervirens. The sequence goes on along the minus strand of VDFB02000017.1, from coordinate 511,180,230 downwards.
GGTGCAGTGGTTATAATTTGCAGACTTTCATTCTTTGCAGTACTCCCTTTTTCGGAAAAATTTGGTGCATAATATCATATTTAGGTATGTGTTCCAAAACTGCATTAATTTTGGATATACAATCAAAGTATTAAAATAATGTACAAATTGCAGATAACTTTCTACAAACTCTGCTAATTGATATCTTTTGTCTTGAAAATTAACAGGTGCTTTGACTGGGTTTTGTAGGAGTTAGAAAAATATGACTAAGGGAAAGGGAAATAAGCGAAAGGGCAATGGCAAGCAGGTACAATTTAAACTTTGACAAGGCTCTAAGAAAATTTACTGTTGGGGGAAATTTACCATCAACAATTGATTGTCATCACAAATTTATCTCATGGAAAATTCATCACCAGCAATTCATGGCTGTGCTGGTGGTGAATTTTCCACAAGATGAATTTATCAGTGGTGAATTTTCTGACGGTAAACTGTTGGTAGTGAATTTGCCTCAAACCTCTTGGCAAATTAAAGAAATGGAAATTGTAATATGGTAACTAATAAAGGTAATTGTACTAACAAATTTTTGCAGAACCTTAGCCAACAAACACCAGTAACAGTAGATGCTAGCAAAAGTGATGAGGTGGCAAATTTGAAAAGGCTGAATGAACATAGTAATGAAAGAAAAGAAATAGATGGGTTGGAAAATAAGGTAAAAGAATACAATGATGAAAGTAAAGAATTGAAGGCAAAAATGCCTGAAGGTGGGTGCTTGCAGGATTCTTCTTCTAAGACAAAGTTGGAAGTGACAGTTGCAGGGCTGCAAAATGAGCTGAATGAAATAAGAGTGTTAAGCCTGAAACATGAAGAAGCCTGCATTCAACTAAGACATGAAAAAATAGATTTGGAAGACCAGTTGAAAGAGTTGAACAAAAGGAATGAGGAATTGCATGCAAAAATGACTGAAAATAGTTGCTCTTGGGATACTTGTAAGGCGAGTTTGGAAGGTACAATTATAAATCAGCAGAAAAAGCTTAATGAAACAAAGATTCTGGCCCACAATAACCAAGTCTTATGCAATGAATTAAGGAGAAAATAAAGTGAGTTGGAAAGTAATTTGAATCACTTCATTAATGAAACTACACAATTAAAGGAAAAAATGGCTGAAGATGCTCACTTGTGGGATACCTGTAAGGGAGAATTTGAAGTTACAGTTGCAAAACTGCAAAATGAGCTTAATGAAACACAGATTCTGGCCCGCAATAACCAAGTCTTATGCAATGAATTACGTAAAGAAAAAACTGAGTTGGAAAGTAATTTGAATCACTCCATTAATGAAACTAAACAATTAAAAGAAAAAATGGCTGAAGATGCTCACTTGTGGGATACCTGTAATGGAGAATTTGAAGTTGCAGTTGCAAAACTGCAAAATGAGCTTAATGAAGTGAGAATGTTAAGCCAGAAGCATGGAGATTCATGGTCTCAATCAGGACAAGAAAAAAATGAGTTGGAAAAGAATCTTATAGGGCTACAAATTGAACTTGATAAAACAAATATTTTGAGCGAGAAACACCAAGAACTGTGTAATGTGCTTAGAGAAGAAATTAAAAGATTAGGAAATAAGTTGAATCAATGCAATGATGGGATTGGGGAATTAAATTCAAAAATTGAACAAGATGCGCGCTTGTGGGTTACCAATAAGGCGGATTTGGAAACCAAAGTTGCAGGTCTTGAGCATGAGAAAAGCACATTGAGCCAGCAATTTAAACTTCTGTGCATCCATTTAACAGATGAAAAAGATGAGGTGGAACACAAACTGAGAGAATGCAACGATATGAATATGAAATTGCATGCCCAGATGAGAGAAGATTGCAGCTTGTGGGAAGCTTGTAAGGAAAAATTTGAAGACTCTGTTGCAGGGCTGGAAAATAAGCTTGATTTGATGAGTAATGAAGGAAGGATTTTGAGCCAAAAATATGTAGAATTGTGCAGTGAATGTGAATTTTTGAAGGCACAATTGGGAGATTATAATGATACACTAAGCTCTGTAGAAGATGAAAGATTGAGTCTAATGTCTCTCTCAGAGAGCAATGCAAAGAGAGTGGAAGCCCTGCAAACTCAAGTGCAATTGATTACTGATGAAAGAACACATTTGAGCAAGAAATATGAAGAACTGAGCACTGAAAATGAGGCTCTGAAGTTGAAACTGGAAAATTATATTGATGAAAGAACACATTTGAGCAAGAAATATGAAGAACTGGCCACTGAAAATGAAGCTCTGAATTTGAAACTAGAAAATTATAAACATAGACTTGATTCAGTAGAAAATGAGAGTAACTCACTTAGATCTACTTCAGCAAGCATGGAGGAGGCTAATGGTTCATTGAAACAACAAGTCCAGGAGCTTCAAAACAGGTTAGATATGTGGGCTAATGATTACAAACGAGTTTCCACTGATGATATGCTCGATTCAGCAACAGGGGAGAGGCAGTTACTCAGATCTCTTTCAGAAACCAGTGATAAACTGATGGAAGATCTGGTTATAGAGAATACAACAGTGAAACGGGAAGCCCTTAGGCTTAATCAGCAAAACCAACTGTCACAAAAGGACATACTTGATAAAAAACCATTACTTCCAACAAAAGATGGAAAAACTACAGAATTGAATGCAAATATGATTAAACTTCAGAATGAGCTTGAGAAGTTGGAAGAGATAGGAGGAAAAAATACCAAAATACTGAAAGAATATGGAGGTCTAAGGGAAGAGCAAGTTAAGAGAAAAGAAAGTGAGGAGAAAAGGAAGGAGGGTAGAGGGAGGGTTTCACATCTGAACCAAACAGCCTTCATTCTTTGTGGATGTCCTTATGGGTGGTTTGGTGGAATAGTATAACTAACCACCTTTCTCCCAATTCCCTGAAAAATGTATTTTGATTTTTATTAATTATTAAATAAATCAAATGTGCATTCTCATACAAACAGATAGAAACTTAATTTATAGCTACAATTTCAAACCGGTTTTGACATATTCACCTTGGACCATATCTTCAAACTTCAATTTTTTTTAAGATAATAATTAACAACCTGTAAAGAAGTTATCTATCTAAATATCTGAAAGGTATTAAAAAAACATGTCAAGCATCAGATGTGAAATACAATTAATTTCATTTTTGTAATGTGAGAAACAAATTAATTAGATGGTTCATATTTAGGGTTTTCATTTAACCTATGCAAATTCCAAGTCTCAGCTGACGATTTTTTGATAAATTTATCATATTTCTAAAACTTTTAGTAATTCATACTTTCAGCTTTAAAATTGAGACACTTAAATCACAATTTTTACATAATTTTTAAATACAACTAGATTATGAAATATCATTAAAAATAAGATATCCAACTATTTATTTGTTGTGAAGTCTATTAATCTGTTTTTTTCTGATCTTTAACCATTGCTGACATTCTATAATCATTTACAATTACTGAACTAACTATTTATTCACTTACATGAATTCCAAAAAAATCAACTTCATCAAATTCTTTTTCATATATAAATGATTTAAAATCATGAAAACAATAAAATTCCTACAAATACTACAATATCTAAAACATTTTCAAGCAAAAATTCTTCAAATAAATAAAAATTATTATTGAAGGAATCGTGCATTACAATAACACGAACTTGGTGGCGAACTCCACATTATTTATGACAAACTATTTGTCTGCCATTATTAATATATCTCTGTTTAACACTGATTACATTGACAACAAGTGAAGGTTCCAGGCTGTGCAGCAGGAGTACATCTATAATGCCCTTGTATCTTGCGTGCGCAGTCGTTACAGTTGGTGACGACACCAGGAAAGCAATAGTTAGGGTCACTAGCTGCAATCCCTGCAATCCACTTAAAGAATTAATATAACATTTTAACATAAACAAAAAGTAATAATAGATCAACACACGCGTATATACTGACTTGTAAGGGGCACGGCTGTCGATGCAGTTATTGAGATCAGCAGTAACAGAACAGCCATCATAGAGACAAGACTAACTCTCTTATTTGCCATCTCTCTTTAAATGAGTTAGATAAACCAGTCATGCATATGAGAGTGTGCAGTGTGGTGTTATATAGGGAAGGATGATGTAATAATAAGGAATAATTGTTCTTGATTTTTCTTTTTTATTTTCTTGTTTTTATGGTTTTGATTTGTTTTTTTAGTTTAAATGGGGAGTTGGATTAGACTAAATATCTTGAAAATAGAAAGTAAGAGTGTTGCTTTTTTCTTTTTTCTTTTTTTAAATAAGATTTTTAATTATAAGAAGTTTTTCAAATTTAGAAGTGGTGATTTTCTTAAAAATTAACTATAATTTATTATTTATCTGTTTAAACAAATTCATATAGTAGAGAATAAATGATAAAATCATCTTGAAAAGATTCATTTTTTAAGGATTTTGAACTGCTATGTAATTTTTAGTTCGGAACTATAGGCACCGCCAAAATTTAACTAGTTATTAATAACTCTCATTTTAACTAGTGAGAACTTAAGTAATTTTTTTGAATTATTTCAATCTATTATCAATGTATAGATGCGAATTATATAACAAAATATATTTCAAAAATCAATTCTCTTGAATCTAATTGGTACACAATTTTCACCTGATATAGATTTTGGCGCTTCCATTACTTCCATACTCTAGTCAATAATGAAGCAAATCTCATTTTCTTTAAAACTAGCATACATATATTAAATATTAATATATATAAAATAAGTTGAAAGTTATGCGTATATTTTTTTATCATTAAGGGTATTTTTTTATTTAATTTCATAATGTGATGTAATTTATTTTTTTAATAATAAATTCACTTGTAATTGTATAAAACACATTCCAATAATAATATCTATGTTTGATATAAAAGTAGTAGTTGTTTACTCTTATATCTATGTTTAATATAAAAGTAGTAGTTGTTTAATATTTATAGCTTTGTATATATTTGTTTTTAAGTTTTATAAAGATTAACTAGAAATCATAGGAACTTATATATAGAAAAACATAACATGAACATCAACCATTTGCATTAAATTAGAACACACATACTTTCAATTTGTTAACAAAAAATAATATAACATAGTTTTCTTTTAACACATTTTAATAAATAATAAAGTTTATGTATAATAAATACTTTGTAATTTTTTTAATTGTTGTTAAATAGGTATCTTAAAAAATGCTTACATCTTCAATAACATTCATTTCAACAGTAATATATATGATTTCATTATATTTTCCATCATTGTTTATTTCAATTGCCATATATAATGCTAGACACTAAAATTTAGTTGAATTCCTCCCCAAACTTAAAATTTAATGTTTTTATTAACGATAACTTTGCACTTTCAGTTTGTTAACCATTTGTGTACTCGTAACTGTGCATTATCACTATCGTGAAGAATAGTTCAAACTCTGATTGTCACATTGGACTTGACGGCATGCAATTTAGGTATCCCATAGTGTGCATGTAACAACCTGAATGACGACATGACCTAATGCACCATGAATATGATGGAGTAGTTGAAATTTAAAGTAGCAAGCAACCATTCTTCAAGTGGTCCCATGTGATAACTAATCTATGATTGTCCTTTAAGAAATTTCATACTAAGCCCATCACATAGGCTGTGTTTTTTAATGGTTATTGTTGGCCTGATAGTGACCTTGCAAATGCATCCTACAAGGTAAAGATCGCGAACCTCATGGTATAGATGAACTAACCAGACACAAAAATCTACAATTTCAATTTGAATATATTGTTATATTCTATATCCAATTTCATTTTCACCTTGGATTCATAGAGAAGGTTAAAGTACATAGCATAATTATTAAAAAAAATTGGCTGTTTTTTAGTTCATTATTGATAATTTTCTTGACCATCTTCTCTCTCAACCAATAATGGGCACTCAACTCCTCTATACGAAGGAGGACATTGAATGGAAGATGACAATGATAACCAAATGGACACCCATGATGTATGCACATTATGTGACATCTTCCTCACTTGTGAGAAAATCATTATTTTTTTTTACATTAGTATTAAATAGGGGAAAATATATATTTTTCAACTTTTGAGAAAATTGCATATAAGAGATTAAACATTGAGCAAATTTATGATATCAAAGAAATTCAAAATATATTAAATCAAGTAGTAAAAAATTATTGAATATGTGAGAAGCATATGAAACATACCGATTTTTAAAATTATGTGGTGAAATATGAAGAATCCACATGGGTAGCAAATGAATTTTAGATTTCTACAACTCACTAGAAACATTTGAAAAGTATCATAGTTTTTTTACATTAGGAAAAATTGTTTGTTGAATTTTCAATGCATTAAACATAGAAGATTTTTTAAGTGCCATAACACAAAATCATATAAATACATTACATTTAGAAATTTTAGTATAGTCATTGAAACAAAATTGAAGAAAATATATTTCATCAATTATCTTCTAAAATTTTTAGTCTATTTTATTCAACCTTTCTTTTGGTAAGTTGTCTACCCTTTTTCATGTTTTCATAACGGTCATATGTGAATGGTGGCATAATTCTTAGGCCATGTAGAGACTTTACATGAGAAATGGCGACGAATTTCAATCCCATTCTTTCTCTTGGTCCAATATCAATAGTGGCTTTTGAAAGAGTCAAACCTTGTGATTTGTGAATTGTTAATGCCCAAGCCAATCTTAATGAAATTTGGATTGTCCTCCCCCTCTGTATTGTTGTAATTGGAATTGTATTTGGATCACAGTCATCAAATAGTATTCCTGAATAGCTGTGAAACTCAACAATTACATATATTGGTGGTTCTGGTGGACCACTTCCATGTTTGTATAAAATATTTCAAATATATCCTAGAGCTCCATTTACAAGACCTACTTGTATCCAAAGATTTGAATTCAACATTACCCTGACATCTTTACTAATAAATAATTCTAGATCTTGCTCATCATTTGAGAATCCTTCTACTACATTAATACTTCTTAATTTTGTTGCAAGACTATGTGCACCAGGATGCTTCAATGAGTATAGCATTTTCTTGTTATGTTTATGAACATTATCATTTGTTAAGAACAAATGAACACCATTGTCAAACTCCTCATTACTTGTTGCATCAATGGTAATAACAGTTCTTGTCATAAGCAATCTCCAATCATCAATTGTTGGGTTTGCATATCTAAGATTTGTCAAAAGTTGATGAAATCTTTGTTGGTGGATGTTTTCTCCATCTTGTCTAAATACTTTATCTAAAGTAACCACAGTTTTGAATTTTTCCCATAGAAACCTAGCTCTTTTGTTGTTGTCATATGTTGGTCTATCATTAATAGGAGGCAACTGACCCAAATCTCCAACCAAAATTATAGATATACTTGAAAGATAAACAATGATTTTTTTTAGCTAATATATACCTTAATATCTATATAAACTCCATCACGTGAATTACTTGTATTGGAATATAAATTAGTTATTTTTGTTAATCATAATCATGTGTATACCTGCAAAGTTAGTGTTTGCATTTTTTGGGAATGCTTACAGTCGGAGTCAAGAATCTATGTTCTCTAGCATGTTCTAACCTATGAAGCTCATTTCATCAATCAAAATGTATTTGATGTGTGTTGTCTCTTCTTGAAAGCTTGTTAGCCTTGCTCCTAGTTGAGAAAAATCTCTTATTGGGATTCTCAATTTTGAATGTACCGTGGAAGCATCAATGTTGAATGTTACAATTCCAGTTGGTGCAAGTAATAGAAGGGGAGAAGAACTCAGAGTTGCTGTATTTTCAAGAGTTTGTCTAATAGCACCAATTAGATATGACTTTCTTGTTCCTATTGTTCCTTGAATTATCATCTACAAGGGTGGTGGATTCTGATTATTATGTTAGTGTTCCATAATTATGTTGAGCACCTTTCTTTGTTTATCACTAAGATTTGAATAGTCAGTACACTGTGGTATGTCATCATGTATGAGACACCCATGTTCTCTCATGATTGCTTGATTTGTGTACACTTCACCTTGGTATTCATTACACCAATTTTTTTGTTTATCAATATCTCTTCTACAAAGAAAAACTCAAAAAATCACACATTAATATTTCTAGCTAGAAATGCAACTTCAAGCAGGGAAAAATGTACAGGCATACCTTTGGAATGTGAAATTCTATAAATCAAAGAAAAGTAAATATTCTTTCTGTGCATTATATGTAGTGATGCACACTGTAAGTCTGTAGTGACTCCATATAAAATAAAAATAATAGCTTTAAAACTAAAAATAATACTAAAAATAAAAGTTTTCAAAAACTTTAAAAACAAAGCAAAAGTTTCTTATCTCCTAATTTTTTTATTAGATATGCAAGATAATCTTGTTAAAAATCTTCTTAAATTATAAAAGCATGAAAATATTGAAAATTAATATGTATTTCTATAACAAATATTATAAATTAAAAATCATGTATTTTCTAAAAATGTATATATATTTTTTAAATATTCTAAATTAGTATGTATTTCCATAACAAATATTATAAAATGATATATATATTACTATTAGAAATTAGAATATTTTTATTTTTTAAAAATAAAAGTGGCTAAGCCACTGAACATTTTATTAATAAGCAATGAGTTTACAAGTCTTGGTTCAAAAGGAGCATACCGCAGGAAAGAACTAGGGAAGAAAACTTCCGGTTATAGCTCCTGAAACAATTAGAGAAAAAAATAAACTTAGAACCCCAAAACCACATAGAATCCGAGAGAATAAAAATGTACACATACTCATTGATGTGAATAAAATAAACTTAGAACCCCAACCAAAACCACATAGAATCCGAGAGAATAAAAATGTACACATACTCATTGATGTGAGTGTAATAAGCTTTCAGCTTAATAAAATAAAACACAATAGATCATAAGGAGAGCATGGTTGAACTTCATGCCGTTTATTTTTATTTATTTATTTTATTCTATTTTCTCTTTTTAACTACCATCTAATCCCGAGCATTACATATAATATACTAGTTCAATAAAATAAAACACAATAGATCATAAGGAGAGCATGGTTGAACTTCATGTGTTTATTTTTATTTATTTATTTTATTCTATTTTCTCTTTTTAACTACCATCTAATCCTGAGCATTACATATAATATACTGGTTAGATAAAATAGATATATTTATAAAAATTCTTCACAAGTTAATTTATAGGATTAACCATAAAGTCAATATATTTACTACAATATTTTTAATAATACATTAAGTGAATTTTTTTTAATACTAAGTATAAATATACATTTATTTTATACTCATATTTATTTATTATATTTTCCATTGTATTAAATTCAAATATATAAAATAATCTAATAAAAAATTCAAATAAATAATATATTTTTAATATATTATATTATTATTTTAACAACATATTATAATATTATAATATATACACTATATAATACATATGTAACATATATAATATCTAATATATAATTTTAACATCATTATAATTTAATATAATACATATGTAACATTTATACCATCTAAAATATAATTTAATATATTAAATAATATTATTATAATTTTCTATTTTTAATATACGTAAAATTAAAAAATCTTTAAAATCTTTGAAAAAGAAATATCTAAATTAATTTATTTATAGTTATATAATAAAGCTTACATCTAATTATAACCCTGACCCTAATTATAACCTTGACGTGAAACCTAACCCTAATTCTAATTCAAAATAAATATTTAAATTAATGTATTTATAGTTATATAATAAAGCTTACATCTAATTATAACCTTGACCCTAATTATAACCCTCACATGAAACCTAACCCTAATTCTAATTCTATCTCTAATTGTAAAGTAAACCTTAATCTGAACTATAACCCTAACCCTAATTCTGTATCTAATTATAACCCTAATCTTAATCCTAATAATAACCTTAATTCTAATTCTATCTCTAATTGTAAAGTAAACCTTAATCTAAACTATAACCCAAACCCTAATTCTATATCTAATTATAACCCTAACCTTAATCCTAATAATAACCTTAACGTGAAACCTAACCCTAATTCTGATCTGTTAAATCATGCTATCTAAATTGTTTTAATTTGTAAATATTGGACTCACCTTCTTATGACTTGTAAACTTGGGTTATGCCCAAGTTCTTTAGTTATTCTATGAGAATTTTTTTAATTTGTTTCAATCTGTTAAATCATGCTATCTATTTTTTTAATGTTTTTTTTTTAGTAAATCTTTCATAAGATTATAGCCCCCTTGAAGACTATGTGGGGTAAGCATGGTTGAAATTGGGTTATTCTTGAATCCATGTAGGGTAAGCATGGTTGAAATTGGGTTATTCTTGAATCTATGCAAATATTTTAGGAGAGCTTTTAATTTGTTTCAATTTATAAATCATGTGAGTGTTTTGTTACTTTAAATTTAATTTTTGAATTTTCTTTGCAAATATTTGATAAGGCTATGCCAACCTTTAGTGTTGTTTGAATCATTATCCATAATCAAGAAACCATTATCCTTGATATTTTGCATAAAATTATCATCACACAACCCATATAAATTATAGTTATAATTAGAAGGTTTTCTTATCATTTGGTAAAAGAAGTTGACCTTTTTGTAAGATAAATTGTCTAATCCTACTCTTTGGATGAAAATCAATGGGGTGATTTCAATCAAAGGTAAAAAAATCATTTTTGTCTCCAATTATAAAAATTTACATGGACTTATAAGTTTTCCCCCTAATTTTAAATAATATTATAGGGATACCCCCTATCTTTCTTCAATTCATAATAGGAGCAATTAAATTAGATAAATGAAAAAAAATCATACTTCACAGTTTTAGGAAGCACATAATTGGAAAAAATGTGAGGATTTATGAGAGTAATTTCAACCATGATGAGAGTTTTTTAGGATAGATCCAACACACTACTAGCTTTCTCACTCTAAATTCTTTTATTAATAATGGATTCATTCTAGGCATTCTTGTGCACTTTCTCATACAACATGGAGGAAAACTTGCACTTACCATTATAATTTCCCTCTCATGCCTATTATAGTCTTCCCAAACAGTTTTGAATTTATTAAAGACAACTAATTAAAACATAACTATTCTATAACTTTTTGATAGGAACTTTGTTGTCGTACAACTCTTGTTTAATAAGAGTGTTTGGTTTCTTTTTTCTTGTTTCAATAAGATTTTTAATTTAAAGAAGCTCCTCAATAATAAATGTCTTTTAGTGACATATATTTTCTAATATTATCTTTCCTATTGTAATAATTGTACAACTTGAACTACCTATGTGATAAAAAAAACTTAAAAATCAACTATAACTTATTACTTACCCTTTTAAACAAATTCATATAGTAGAGAATAAATGATAAAATCACCTTAAAAACTGCTCACAAATCCATTTTTTTAGGATTTTGAACTCCACTATGATTTTTTAATAAGAGTACATTGCTTTCTTGCTTCTTTTATTTTTCTTGTTTTAATAAAATATTTAATAAAAAGAAGTTCCTAGAGGTGGCCATTTTAAGAAAAAAATTACATGGAGTTCAAAATCCTAAAAAAATTCTATCTATTTATGAAAATCAAATTTAAGAAAGTCACATACTATTTTTATTAATTGAATGATTAATGAAGCAAACAAATATAATGGAGAAGCTTCATTCATCAAATGAATAGAATTGGGTTAGGATTACAATTAGAATTAAAGGGTTCAGTTTAGGGCGAGGAATATGATTATCATTAGGGTTAACATCATGGGTACATTTCTATTACAATTATAGTAAGAATTAAAATATGGTTACAATCAAAGTTAGTGTTAGAATTGGGGCTAAGGTTAGTGATAGATTTTGGTTTAGGGTTAGGGTTAGGGCTAAAATTTAGGTTAAGGGTTAAGACTAGAATAGAATTAGGGTTATCATTTGGGTTAGGGTAAGATTAGGGTTATAACTAAGGTTACTATTAGGATTAGGATTAGTGTTAGAATGAGAATTTGAGTTAGGGTTAGGGTTGGAATTAAGGGTAGAATTGATTAGGGTTAGGGTTAGGGTTATAATAGGTGTTAAAGTTAAAGTTATGATTAGTGTTAGGGTTAGGATAAGGATTAGAATTAGGATTAAGTTTAGGATTAAAATTAGAATTAGGACTTGAGTCAAGCCTTTTTATTTATGTATTGATAATTCATAAATCATTCTCAAGAGTATTTGGATTGTAAGAGCCCTTTGTATTGATTTAATCAAGATCATGTATACTATAATATTATAAATTATGAATAAAAAGTATATTATATTATAATATTATATAATAATTTGAATTAACATATATATCTTTAAAAATAACCTTTTTAAAATATGTAATATATCCTTTGGAAGTGCCTATTTTTTAATCAAATTAGCATCCCTCGTGAGTGGATTATTCTATCATGCCCAAAATTTGCATGCTCTAGGAAAAAGACATAAGGTCGATATTTTTTAAACAATAACATATAATTACTAATGATTGTTAACCATGCACGAACATGGCATGTAAACTATATGCATCGAATTAGTTGCTTGCATAATGGGAAGCAAGAGTGATTGGGTGTGCGGAGTCCATATTGCACACCTTAAGTGGGGAGGTTGACCCTAGTTCTCTAGGTCTTTCAGATAGCACTATTATTTAATTTTTGTTTGCATATTTTCAATAGAAATTTTATGTATTTAAACAACTAATTAGTAATCATGATAATGATAACTTAATAATGATAAAATTATAATAGTTGAAACAATAGGGATACCAAATTCATATTTGTTAACTATTAAGTCTATGGTAGGACTAGAATGACCATAAATCAACATTAACCCAAGGACATTATTATTAGGCCAATAACCCCAATAATCATAGTATTGTTGTGCATTTATTTATTAACATATAACTAATTATTTATATACTCTTTTGTTTATATATCCTAGAATTTATCATTGAGATGTTTACACCTATTTGAGTTTCAAGCATTAAACAAATGACTTCCTTTCACCATTTCCAACCAAACTATACTATTTATTAGATAATAGGAATTCAATGAAAAGGGTAGGCTATTAATCTACCATAAAATAAACCCTTCCTTAAATGAACTTTAAATTACTTAATAATGCTATCTTCAAACCTTGTTTTAACATAAATATCAGGGTTTATATTAACCTAATAATGGAGCTAATGTTAACTCTCCATTTATTATAATAAATTTGTTTCTTTTATTTAGACATAATAATTCTATTATCTTCAAATATCAATTCAACTTTAATGACATTGTCTTTATTTAACCAAAGTAATAACAATAATATCTACTCTTCAATTATAATAATACAATTACTACTATTTAAAAAAACTAACAATAATGCTATTTATTTATAAAATAGTATTACTAAAATAATGTTGTCATAAATTTTATCCCAACCCTATCTACCCTTTTAGTATTAATAATTTTCTAAAGTTTTGATTATAAGGGAAAAATAGGTTTGGAAGGGACTGGAAGCCCTTTACAACTTTAGGTACAAAATGCTGCTCAAAAGATACAACCCTAGACAATCAACAACATCCAAACACCCAAAAACTACAAAAGATACAAACAGCTGCTCCAAAGATAAACAATGAAGAACAACAACCAAACAATGTAAGGAAAGCTAAGGTGCGGAAACAACTCTCCTAACGTCAAAACCTCAAGGAAGAATGTAGAGACACTTTTAAATTTTATAATTACAATCCAAATAAAATGCACTTGAAAGAGATAACAGAAACAGAGAATTAGACATACACATATAAACACCAAATTTATGTGGGAAAACCCTTACAAGAGAAAAACCCACCACACCAAGAGAAGTCACTTTGTATTATAGTAATGGAGATTACATACAAAGAACAGACTTATCTTTCTGATGTCATTTTATAGCAGCATTCATAATAATCAACCTTGTATAGGAAACATTTAAGTTACAGTCTTCTTAGAATAGAATTCACACTGATCACCGTTCGAACTATTCACTCAACCATCGAACATCCATCGAACAATCCAACCAGACATCATCTGCAATTCTTGAGTATATCCATGATGCCCATGGTCTGTTGATCTTCCTCTTAGTAACTGTCGCAACAGTCCAACTACTAGCAGTTCCCATTCGGCTTTTCTGATTGGTCGAATACAAGCCATGTAGGATAGTCTTCACTCGGTCAAAGGCATTCACCCTGTGTTGGCATGTCAGTGAGACACTGTGTCTCCCCGAAGCCACGAAGTCAGCATTCGATATCACCAAGAGTCCATACTATCGGCAAGATGTTACACCGAGTCCAGAGAGCTATCGTTAAGACTTCGCCATGTTGCCAAGACCTCATACCGATGATCATCACTTGTATCACTATCGCCAAGACCTATCACTTTCGCTGAGAGATCATACCGAACCTTTATGTTATATCGAAACATTCAACAGTCGACAATACTTATTGCTTTTGCCAGGAGATCATACTGAGTTTCAAAAGTTACTCCAAAGTGCTCATCTATCACCAAGACTTATCGCTATCACTGAGACGTTACTCTGAATTCTTAAGTCATACTGAGCACCAAACAACAATCGACAAGACTTCTCTCCATCGCTAAGAGTTATTAGTGAACCCTTAGTGTTACCTCGATGCCTCCAAGATAAAGTTGTTGGCAAGACATCTCACATCGTTAAGACTTCATATCGAGCCACCATATGTTACTCTGAGTGTATACTGTCGGAAAGACTTTCCTTCATCATTGAGAGTTCATAGCAAAGCCTCCATGTTACCCCAAAGACTCCAATCGCCATGAGTCTCCTTGACCACTACTTGACACTAACTCATCGGCAAGAGATCAACTCGGGCAGAGTGAGATATAAATTTTCACAGTGATAAATACATTCAGCATGACTGAAGTAAGGTCACAGTGACCAAAACTATTCACCAAGGTTTCAACTGCTATTCGGCCAAACAAAAATCATGTCACACCGACTTGGCTCTCTTAGAGGTTTCAGCCTATGGGATTGAGGCATATATTTCCAACAAACAATATCAAGTAGCAATAGGAAAAGCAGAGCTAAACCACATGTGCAGCCTTTCGACCACCACAAACAAAATTTACAAGGGAATGAGAGGAATGATTATGCTTAGGGAGACCTCTCTTCCTTCTTTGCACAACCATCCAAGAAAAATCATCCTCCAAATGAATGGAGCAAGGGGAATTCAGAGGACAAGCCACCAAAGGAAAAAGAGGAAGAGAATCAGAAGTGTCACTCCCATAATCAATAGCAGCAACAAGAGTTGTAGATAATCTAGCAGTCACAACAACAACAAAATCATCAGCAACAACAATAACCTCACCAGCCGCAACAACAAATATAGATAAACCAACCACATTAGTAGCAACTGTAGAAGAACCAACAACACCAACAAAAACAATAGAACTAGAAACCCCAACAACAACTATAGAAGACCCAAGAGTAGTAACAAAAACAACAACATATTGCAACTAAGAACCATTAGTAGAAGAAGCCACAACTTTAGGGGCCAAGTCATCATCCCCAAAATCTTCCCTAGAATCATCATAAAATTCACCCATAGTAAGATGCTCATGAAGAGTATCTTTCCACCAAGTAACATAACTCTGACAAGATTTCTGACAATTTGCAGCCAAATGACCAGTAGAAAAGAATCTCCTACAATGGAAAGGAAGACCTTCATAATGAACAATCTAAGACCATGGTCTAGTCCCCACCATCAAAATAACCTCCCTAGGTAAATCTTTTGAGATATCAACGTCCACAAGAATGTGGGCGAAAGTAGGATGATCATAGATAAGAGGAGATGAATCAACCATAACAAACCTACCAATAGCATTTCTAATAGACTCAAAGCAAGGGGTCCAAAAATGAAGAGGAAAATTAGGAAGTCTAATCCAAGTAGGAACAACACTAATAGATCCAAAAAGAGGGTTGAAAGGAGGGAACCAAGGACGAAGAGAAAGTGTATGCTTTCCCCACATCCAAACACCCCATTCCAACACCTGAGCCCTATCCTTCTTAGATTGAAACGTAGCCACAAAAAAACCCCCAGCCAAAGGATAAAGCTCAATCCTATCCTCTATAATAGGCCTCCAAGAATCCAAAACCCATTTGTACAAATTTGGAAGGGAGGGCCATAAACCATTAAATCTAGAAATAAGAACAGAACAGGAGAAATAATCTTCTTTATCCAACACCTCCTGCCTACAAATAATAGTAGGGATAGAAGAAGAGAACTGTAAGGGTTTACCCTTAAAAGAGGGAAGAGAAGAAGAAGGGATTTTACCACTAGAACCAACCACCTTAGCAAAATACTAAGAAGTAGGGCACAAAAGAGGGACATCCATGTGCAACGAACTAGACCCTAAAGGAGGAAAATAAGAAGTGGAAAACCCACCTGGCATAGGTCATGAACCGTTAGGAGACACATTTGAAGACAACGTCAACCCAACAACAAGCAGTGAAACATTTGCAAACACCTACGATCCAACAACACATGACCCAACCACGACAAAACCTGACCCAATAGAAGCCGACAGCACACCAGAAGTTGACAACACACCAGAAGCCAACGACTCACCAAAAGCCAATGGTGCACCATCCGCAGAAAGTAAGAGGGTTTTAACAGTGAGCAGGATAGTCATTCCAATAGAGAGTGGGAGAGCCATTTCAAAAATCATATCAACTTGGGTTTAAGGTCCTCGTTAAAACCTGGTATGTTCCTAGATGTAAGTAGGTTCCAGGTTCCCTTTTAAACCTGGTGTGGGTTCAAGTTCCCTTGTAAAACTTGGCTTTGTTGGGTTTAAGGTTCTCGTCAAAACCTTTTATTTTGTGTAGATCTGGGTTATCATGTTGTTTCTCTTATGATTTGTTGTTGGTTTGATGCTGGTTGTCTATGTTGATTCCTTGTGCAACTTGTTCTTCTTTGTGTGGGTTTTGGGTCCCTATCAAAACCTACCTGTAAATGGTTTAGGTCCATTCAAAACCTTCTTTTTAAAAGGAAAATAATTTCCTAATGTTATCACTGTTATTTTTATTATTATTTCATTATATTAATACAATTATTTTACTCATATCAAATTATTTCTTGACACCAATATTAGCATTGGATTTAACATTAATAAATCCTTCTAGTAACACCCTTATTTTCAATAGTTTAAATTGATAATAGATCAATAATGCTAATATTTTTTTATATTATTATTGCCATATAATTTAATGCTTATTATTATGCTATAATACCAATATTACTATAGGTAGAAGAAAACTCTTAAAATATCTATATTTAACTACCATGAAAAATTTAATAATTGCAGTGTTTCTATTAAATTGATGCCCCCACCTCAATAGTAACAATACTATTATTATTAAAGACATTAATAGCCATTGAACTTTATAAATAATATTTTTATTATTTATACAATGTTTAGTAATAATATTGTCATTATTATTTATATTTATGTTCTTTTTACAAAAATATTATTATTATTTGTTACCCCCAAAATACTAATAATGTTATTTATTTCACCATGAAAATATGGTTGCAATATGTACCTTGTTGCCTTCTCTTAGACATTAAATGTTATAATTCTAGTTTTATTCTTAAATATGAGTTAAATATATTTTAAAGAGATTTTAATAGTATTATTATAAGCAATAATGGTAATTCCATCGCTCACATAATAGTCAAGGGGTATATTAATTAGATAGATTTAACTAAATTGATAGCTTAGCTCAATGGTTTAATTTTGAGGATTTTATCCTTCTCCCAATTTTCCAAGAAGAGTAGTAAGATAGACATGGTAATGTGATATTTTGTGTAACCAATTTATATTACATGAATCCTCATAAAAGAGACACACAAGCTAGGGATAACCTAAGGCATCACCCTAATTCCTCCTCTCATTTGAAGGGAAACATTAGGATTAGGGTTTCACCTTAATTCCTATACCAAGCTTATTTTCACTCCATATATTATTTTTGCCTAAGTTTTCAAGGCCTATTTGTGGTGGTAATGACTAGCGTAAGAAACTAGGGTTTTTGTAGGTTAAAACGTAATTGTAGCAAATGGGTATGTGTAGGATCATGATGGGCCAAAAGGTGGCAATATGATGGGTATGTGGTGACTTTTTTTACCCAAAATTGATGAAATGAAAAAGATTTTTAAAGGAGACTCTCATCTTTCCACCAATATAAATTATTATTCACTTTGAAATCAACAAATAATCAATATTCATTTTCTATTTGAATTACGACTAAAGTCCTAATTCATAGGCTGATTGAAAAACATCTATAGTTTTCAAACGGTATCACATTTTTTGAATCCAAAACATGCATCAAATTCTATGCTTCACATACTATAGGATTAAAAAAAAGTTTTAAATTTCATGAATTTTGACAAGTTAAAGTGGTTAGACATATGAGTTTTTATATTTTTTAAAAGTTGTAATAAAAAAATCATAATTAATTATTTACTTGGAAATAAATTACAAAAAATATGCATCACATCTAGACATGAGTCCTCTACTTATATATAAAATCTTATAAAAAATATTATCATTTTATTATGGTTAGGGTGGTCAAATAGACACCTACTTTTTATTTTTTCCCTAAAATTTAAGTACTCTGCATTGAAATTTCAAATTTTCACCAAATAGTTTTTTTTTTTAAATAAACCTAGTAGTTTAGAAACTACATTCAATTTTCTACAAATTCTATTCTTACATATTTTTGAAATAATATAGATAACTTATTCAAATTTTTACATCAAGTTGTCTAACTTTGATTTTTCTGAATTTTTTGCCACTTAAGGGCCTGTTTTTTCCATGATGATCCTGCACATACCCAAATAAGATCTCTATATATGTTTTTGTTTTCTTCTAATTATGTTATTTCCCATTTAGCAAGGCAACCCCTGATGGGGTCACACCCTTTGAGAAGGGCCGCAACACCTATAAGGGGTCGCACCTTGAGAAGGACACCACAGAGGGAGAGTGGGAGGCTACTCCCCTCCTGCACAACTCATGGATTGCAAGGAGTGGGAATTTCTGACTCCCAATCGCTTGCCCAAGCAGTGACTCCAATATTTTTTAAATGAAATTTCTTTGTTTTAACATCTTTAATTCACTTGAGCATGTTTCCTCAACATAGGGAGCAAGTAAGAAAAGATGAGGATGTTGGGTTGGAAATAGAGTGGGCCTAGTTTTTTGAGATCATATGAAGGAGATGACAATGGTGAGCTAGATTCAAAAGAAGATGAGTTTTTTGGGCTCATGAGGATTTGTGGCTTTGTTCCAACTAGTTGGGAGCTTGTGGGGGGATTTTACAGATTCTCCCTCACTTTATTCATTCTGTTGAAGTGGTTGAAACATCTATTATAGCCACTTTGATTATTTATGCCCTTTCTTGGGTTCATTGTGGTTGTCTGCGATAGTTTGTGGGTGCTCTTGTGTGTGTGAAAGGTGGGTTAGTTGTGGTGTTGGATTATTCTCCTACCTTTTCAATCTGCATTGGAGTTTTTGGGTGGTTTGGAGGTGGTCTAGCCTACATGGGTTTTTGTTATGTTGCTCAAATATGGCATGTTCTAGCTTGCTATCTGCAGTCCTTTTGGTCTACTGGTCTGCTCAAGACCTCTTGTCCCCTGTTTTTGCTTATTTCCTACTCTTTTGTCTTTAGGGTTTGGTGGTTGCATCTCTCCAATGGGGTCTTTGCTATCATTTCTCATGATCTTAGGCTATCATCAGGGCTTTGAGTAATTTTTCTCCTTTTTTCCTAGAGGTACTTTGTTCATGGGTTCTCCTACTGCCCTGGTTTATGGGATGTTTTCTCTCCTCTTACTTTCATGTTTCACTTTTCCTATTGAGGTGGAAAATCTTTCTATTGAGGTGGAGGGGGCACTTGTGGAAGTGGTGGAGACTTTTTGTCTATCCTATTGGTTGTGTTGCTCTCAATGGCTATTTTGAGGTCCCAGTTGCTCTCAATCTTAAAGGGAGCTTTATTGAACCCTTTGGAGGTCATTATGTCTTTGTTACTGTGGTTCACTTTCTGTTTGGTTCAAGTGGCTTTCTGTCATTGGGGATGGCATGTGGAGGAGGTTGGTTTCTTTTCCTCATTGAATTTGTTCAAGGGAGTGATGTCTCCCCTTGTTTCAATTTCTATGTTGTTCCAATTTTGTAGGTTACTTGGCTTGGTGATGGATGTTTGAGTGTTTCTTTTGGTTCAGCCTTGAAGGGAGACAATTTGAACCACATGTGGATTGCAATGTCTCTGGTGTTGTTAGAGCTTGATATTTGGATGTTAAAAATTTTCTTTTTCCTTTGGGATTGGCTTTGGATGGATGCTAGGTTCCCCTTATGATGAACAAGGGAGTGGAGGGTACTCCTATTTATGATTTTTTTTTTGTTTATATTTTTTTGATGGCTAGGCTATTCTCAATGCATTTCTTGAAAACCCAAATTCTTGTGGAGCTTAAGGGAGACAAGTATGTCCCTTCTATTGGATTATTTTCTCTCTTTCTATCTTCAGAGTCTGGTTCTCCTATTGAGGTGGAGATTTATTTTGTGGGTGTGTTGGAGGGATTACTATCATCTTGTTGGCTTTCTTTATAGAAGCTCCTATTGAGGTGGATTTTTCTCCTATTGAGGTGTATCTTAGGTCTTCTCATGAGGCATGGCTCTTATGGAATGGGACTCATGTTTCCCTTTGATTTTTCTTCTCTTTTCTTCTCCTATAGAGGTGGAGAGTTAAGAGAGGTGATGTGGTTGTTCTACTTGAGTAAGATTGTTATTTTTATGGCTCAAAAATTGGTTTTCTGAGTAGCTTGTTTCTTGAGGGTTGGTTATCTCAAGTAGTGTTGAATATATATGGGTTCTTGATGTTACATAAAGTAATTTTTCCCTTTTAGAGGTGGAGAATTTAGGTGAATCTAAGAGATGGGACTTGGGATTCTCATCTTGAGATGGGACTCGAGATTCTAATCTTGAGATGGGACTTAAAATTCTCATCTTTTTTTAATGGATTTTCTATTTGGACGTTGTTGTTTCCTTTTTATTTATAGATTTGTTTTCTCCTATAGAGGAGGGGATAGAGATTCGTGTTGATGATTCTATCTAGCTTTTGCATTCTAGAAAGTAATTATGTTTTTTTGACCTAGCTTTTGGCTAGTGTTTTTTGTGTTCCTTGCTTGGATCTATCTTTGTTGTGTTGATTCTTTGCAATTGTTAGTCTTTGTGGTTAGGGTTTCAAGTCCCCTCAAAACTTGCTTGTAATGGTATTAGGGCCCTTCCCTATTGAATTCATCAAAAACATATTTAATTTTACAAAAAAATGTCCTTACCATTTTTTACACTACATTACAAGCCGAGAAACATGGGAGGTGATGCTGCAGACTGTTGTACCTAAAGATTTTGATTTCTTTATCATAATGGTAGATCTAAACAAATGTAATGTGTTTATATCATTTTTTTGTTTGAAGTGGGACAAGCCCCCCATAGTAGGGTGTTGCTCCTATGGTTGGGGTGACCCTTCATAGAGGGCGTGAAGCTACTTACAACCCACCCTTGTGTGACTATGAGTAAATGCAATCACACCCATAGATGAATCTATTTTGTATTTTTCTTGCATATAAACCAATTTATAGTATTAAATCTTATATATATATATATAACTTTTTCCCTATTGTTTTTTGGAGTAACATTGAAGAATAATAAACTCCTTATCTAACATTTATACTATAAATTTCATTTGAGCAAGCATTCCATAGGTTTTTTTTTTTTTTACAAAACTAGAAAAGGTAATATCTTCTTTCTTTCAACATAGGTATCTTGCTTTGTATAACAAATCAAGGGCAATGTTAAAATATGAAATATTTACCTATTTTATTTTAAAATCACTTGTCATAGAAAATATTAATCAATAACCCTATATGGAGGTTGAAAACTTGGAATTCAATCTCATTTACTTTTAAAAGTAAAACAATAATAGATAAAAAAATAGAATCACAAACTCAAAGTATATGAACAATAATTTTTTTCTCTTTTTTTAACTGTTCTATTAAGATAAAACCAAATACTATATGAATGCACAAAAGAATGTATCTTAATTCTTTCATAACAGGGGATACAAACTATTACAAAATTTTTTAAATTTATAAGTAGTTGGGTTTGACAAGTTAGGTGTTTACACATAACTTGTAACGCCCGTCG
The DNA here is from genome assembly GCA_007258455.2 of Sequoia sempervirens. Classification (NCBI taxonomy): domain Eukaryota; kingdom Viridiplantae; phylum Streptophyta; class Pinopsida; order Cupressales; family Cupressaceae; genus Sequoia; species Sequoia sempervirens. Next base: position 511,157,951 of record VDFB02000017.1, on the reverse strand, counting down.
TGCAAACCCCAGAGAACACACACAATGCAAATTTTTTTTTTTTTAAAACAATAAGATTAAACATGCAATAACATTAAACCATAACCACATAGCATATCACATAGCATTAACACACTTAGTTCTCTGGGGCACGCGAGGTTACATCACAATAACTAACCAGAAATAAAAATAAAGATTACAACAATATCATTTATAATGATAACCAAGGATAAGGATACATCTAATAACCATGATGCAAGAATAATAAACATCCCATAATTACATCCATGATAAATCTCTTAATAGAGTTACAAATGATCCTAACTATTACATCATTGTTTTAATATTACATTACAATCTTCTGAAAAAATGAATTACATTGAATTTCCCAACATGGGGATTGATACAAGAATAATGAAGTATGAAATACAAGTGTATACTGGTACAACTCCACTGCGGAATGCTGAGAAGACAAGATGCTGATGGGGAACCCAATGTGTGCGGAGCACGTTCCACCCAACCATGTGAATTACAAGTAACTCACCCCCCGTGCTCAAAGGTGATGAGGAAGTGAACCCGACCATGAATGTCAAACCAACTCAACAACAACATGATACGAAACAAGTACAACTCAAAGCATACAATGAACAATCATCAACGCTCACAAATCACATAACAAGTCAAAACTAAGAAACTCACCACAATAACATGAAGTATCACCAATTACCAACCATGAACAATTTCACAAGAATCAAAAGCATCAAAAAGATACATTATCCAGAAGAACCGAACCAACACCCAAAATACATTTCCAAATAAATCAAAACCAATAAAAAGAACACGATTCCATAAAAACTCTAAATCAACCATTCAATACACCATACCATAGGCAACAAGAAACAAGTCAGACGGGTGTCAAGTGGGGAGGGTCATCGCATAGCTCTCATGGGATCCCCTGGCTCTTCCTCCAACTGAGGCGTCGGCACCCATCTATGGATCCCCTAGCCCTAAAATCAAAAACAACATAAATATAACCATATCCAGAGGCGACAAGAAACAAGAACAGGGGTGACTAGTGGAGAGTGTCATCGCATAGCTCTCATAGGATCCCCTGGCACTTCCTCCAATTGAGGCGCTGGCACCCATCTATGGATCTCCTGGCCCTTCCTCCTAACTGAGGCGCCGACACCATAGGGTAGCTAATGCGGAGCCGATAATCTCTCATGAAGATGAGACTATGACTTTGCTGACCACACCCTACTCAGTCTATCACTAGTCTATGGTAGCCCTAATGCATAGACGAGGAATCCAGTTTTAATTATCTTGTGTGTTTTACTACCCATCCCCCTAAAAACTATTTTTAGGTTATCACTTGTTTAACTACTCTTACGTGGGTTCCCCTGAGCACTTCCTCCTTCCGAGGCGCCGACGCCCACGAAGAGCCACTCTCCCTATGCCCCCTAACATGAATCAAAACTAGGCAAGGGTTGAACTATAACATAAATAACATAATACCCAACCAAAAACATGTGAGGTATTAACCCTCTCGCAATCATCCATAACCAAAAGTCTTACAACGCCGTTCAACCCTTCCAAACGGAATAGCAATAAATTTTCAACTTCAAAAGTATAACCAAAACGAGGTTAACATTTAAAGCATAAAAAACTCAACACAAGAACATACGAGACAAATCCATCTCGTGATAAATCGTAATCACAACGACTACAACCACGCACAACCAATCCAAATAATAAAGCCCAAAATCATGTAATATTCTTATTACAAAGATACAAGTATAAACATCAAAGGATATAAGACATGCCTCTGGAGAAGACCAAGATTTACGATAACCAAATGAGGTTCAAAACACAACAGAGTTCCCACATCACAAGGATAGGGTCAATAACAATAAATAGAAGACAATAACAAGATCACACAATTATCTAACTCGAGAAGACGATTCGACCAATTACGTATAAGATCTCTATTTTACTCGACATAGAGTCGAAAACAAAGAACAATAAAATTATTGACAACTTATCTCATTTACTTTCTTTAATTTCTCAAAGATAATAAATTTCATCAAAACAAACAATCTACTTTTCATCTATTACATGCACTTAGTTTCCATGACCAAATTTACCATAACTGTTTTGCAATAAAATAATTTTACCCTATTATTTAATTTTATCCCAAATAATTCATACAACCTAATATTCCTTTTAGAAATAAAATAATTAATTAGAATCAAATAGAACAATATATATATATATATTAAAATATATAAATATATATATAGCCATACTGAACAAATATTAATAAAATAATTCATCATTTATATTTAAAATCATTTATAACAAATTAAATTTCATTATACTAAAAATCACTTAATATTTTAATTCTAAAGAACATTTACATTTCTTTATTTTCCATATATACATATTTTAAAATTATATATATATATATATATATTTAAATACATATATATATATATAATTATAAAAACAAACAAAATTAATAAATAATAAATATCAATATATATATATAAATATATATATATATATATATATAAATATATATATATATATATTTATAAATAAATATACATATATATATTTATATATATAAATTTACATAAATAAAAAAAAATGAAATAAAAAAAAACATTAATATGGCCCAAGTGGGGACTGTCGCGCAGTCCCCAGGGGCTGCTGTACGCAGCAGTCCTTACGGACTGTTGTGGCAATTCGTGCCACAGTGGGGGGCTGGGGGGTACGGCCCAGCGCCGTCCCTCCTAACTCCCAAAACTCTCTAATTTTTTATTTTTTTTATATATATTTTTAACATTAAAACGCCTATGCGAATTTTAATTTCGCGATTTCTTATCGTTTATCTATTTATTTATTTTTACATAAAAGAATACTTCTAACAATATTTTTTTTATATCAAATTTCATATTCAAAACCTCCAAATCTATGCCGAGCATAGGTACGGCCATAACTCTGGCCTGAGCAAAATTTCAACCTACTAAATAACCAGTATAGAAAACAATACAAATAACACAAAATACTATATATATATATATATATATACCAAATAAAAGTACAGAGGGCTAAAGTATAAACCACAGAATATAAAAAATACAGAGCAATGTATACATTTGTTCATATATCAATATATTTACAAAACCTCAACTATTATTCTCAACAAGGAAATCTTTTCTACAATCTTATTATTGTTAAGTTGAACATTTCATAAGATAAAGGTTTTCTGTTCTGACAAAAATTGGTACAGTACAATAACTATATTTTTTTTCTTGATTTCTAGTCTAATATCTTTCCCTAGTTTCAATTCAAACAGTAGTTTTATTTATTCAATACATTTTTCTTTTCTAAAGTTTTATTTCTCTTTCACCAAATAATCTAATTTATTTTTCCTCTTTTCTTAAATCAGAAGACCAGAGAGAAGGAGTAGGTTAAAACCTGGAGTCCTGCGCTTATTCGAGAACTTGATGAAGATTGTTTTCGACGGTCTTTACGAAGAGCTCCTCCTTCCTGCTTCAAATCTTCTCTGAATCACCGTGCTCAAATCTCGAACCGATTCTTTGTTCAGAAAACTTCTCGAAAGCAACCCAGTAACCGATTTCCAATTCCTTTCAAGAACCCTCCTCAAATAAAACAAAAGAATCCAATACCCTTTCTCAATTTTCAGAATACAAAGCCAAAATCTTATTCAATTTCTGTAACAATCCTCCTGTGTGTGTGTGTGTGTGTGTGTGTGTGAAACTCACAAAAATTCTTAATTAAATAAAAAGGTAATATCCCTCCCTTCAAAAACTCCAAAAATCAAAATTAAAAGAAAATCATTCTTTAAAAGCAAGCTTTTTAATTAGATCTGTATTCCTATTTGTTTGCACAACTTTTCATTCTTTTATTTGTTTTATTGTTTTAATTTCTACTTTTGCAACTTTACTTGCACAACACATCACTTATTTACTTTAAATAAATTATCCTAATAATTATCCTCCACCAGATAATTGATTAAAATAGTTAAAACACTTTTAATATTTAATTATTATTTAATTGAAATATATGACTTTCAAAATAATTAAAAATCATCTAAATATTTAAAAAGAATTTAAATCTAACATTAAAACAACCAATTACTTCCATCATTAAAATCAATTACACCACAACAAATAAAGTACCAACATTAATCAAGAGACGACAAAATACAAAACACAAACCACAAGTGACGACAACTACAAAAATGAACAATACCAATCAACGAGACGACTTGACATCATGGGACGGGAGGACTTCATCGTCACCTCTGTTTCAACATTTAACCGTTGGGTTATTGGTGCTCGCCCTGTCCTGCCGAAGTAGGTGGAATTGAGACTTGTACCTGCAAATCTTGCATACAAACGAAGTTGTGTACATGTGCATACATATATATATATAATCAAAGCATTAAATTAAAGCACTGCATTGTGAGAAGGAATCGCAACATAACAGGGCACTCACGAATGAGTGATGCTATGTTGTCCTTCATCACACCTATTCTAACAATTATAATATAACCAATACATTAACATTTCTAACTAACAATCATCTCATGACATATCTAATTAAATCACTGCATCATAATATAATTCTGAAAATCAACTAACATAACCAACCATAATATCATATGAAATAATCATGTCCATAACGAAATAATAGCATCATCTAATGTCTAACTAACCAAATCAAACAATACCATCATAGTCACAAGTAGCAAACGAACGCATAGAAAAATAATAAATCCAAACAGTAAGAGGAGGGGTATTACATAACTACACAATATAATCTTATAAACATTCAAACTGAGTTCATTTCAACTATATAAAATACATCTTATCTAGCTATTTTTAGTAGTAATATTTCACATAAATTTCATTAAATACATTGTTCATTTTTACAACATACAATTTCACAATAGTTGTGGTACACCTTTTTTTACATGTATACTTATTTTCTTTATACAAGAAGTTATCCTCTCACAATATCCCACCTACAAAAATAGAACAAACCCTTCCAAGGCCCTTTGTAGTGCTCACCTCCTAGCCTAGGTTTATACAAAACCACCCCAAATCTAGGAGGTAACCATGAAGACAAAGATACACACATGGACTGCAAAAATTAGGGAGACAACAAAGCACATGAAACATACAATTACATATACACACATATGTACAATAGATATTTCATGTACAAGAACCATCTCATGGTTCCAAAAAGGGAGAGGTAAGAGGATCACAACAAAGGGGCTAAATCTTTATAGCCATGTACTTCAAACACTTCAAGTTTCAAAAGAACAACCTTACAAAAACCAATTTCACACTCATACTATCAAATTTTAAACACATAGGGTAATCATACCCATTCACTCCTAAAACTAAAACAAGCCCCTAAAAGGATCTCTCTTCCTCCATCCCACACATGGGTTGCTCACAACTAGATTGGGGAGCCAACTCAACACTCTTAGCACATACAACAAAAGTTTTGCACATAAAACAACACCAAATATAAAAATTTTATGCATAATGAATCAATCAAGGTAAAAATCCTACCTCAAACAAATACAATAATTGAATATTGATGAAGAGTCCAAATCCTTCTCCAACTTCTCCAAATCTTCTCCAATCCTTCCCACAATTAGCCAAAAATACAAAATTAGAACCCCTCTCTAAACTCTTCTAAGTGTATTTAAAAAATTCCAATCTCCACATCCTTAGATGAGATGGTGACACTTGTCATCATCTTATCCAATCTCCTATCTCACAAAAAGACCCAAATCAACCACCAAGTCCTCTCCCACATTAAAGAGGCATAGTACACATAAACACCCCTTTCTCAAGCCCCTTCTCATAAATGAGATGAGAAACTAAATGGGGATGGGGATGGGTCATGTCCATCCCTTCATCCCTAAATTCATCACCTCCCTTAGGTATGGCCAAGGATATGGTCAAAAAATAACCCCCAACACATAGGTAATATAATTAGGGTTTTAAAAAAGACGTAATTAACCAAATAAAGACCTTTTTGACCCTCCAAAAATCACATCAAACTTTGCATCCAAAAATTACTTTTTTGAACATTTAAAACTTCAACACAAATTAAAACACTAAGGCCTTAACACACCACACACATATCTCATGCCACATCACAATTACATTGTACAACACGAGACTCTAGCCCCTCCATACAAGTTGAGCTTGGATTTACATGGTTAAATCACATAGGTCTCTTAATTACCTTTGATTTCCATGGGCCATGGAAGGTTAATCTATGCACTCCAGTTTAAATGTTAGCCCAATCGTTAAGATAAATAGTTGAAGAAAATGAATACAATTAATAAAAACACACAACATTTTCATCACACATAATTAAAAAACATAATCATAATTCATATTTTCTTTTTCTAACATTCAAATTCAAAGCTATCAAAATTTGTATAAATATCAATTACACTTTCAAAGCATCAATTCACAATATTTATCATCACAATGCATGATAATTCAAATATTCAAATTTAATCAAAACAATGTTACATATTCTATACTAAGCATATCATTTCCAGTTTCCATATCATTTAAGATATAAATTTGATTAATTGTCATAAACATGGAATTATGATTCAAATAAAATAACTAATCTAACAAGAAATTTTATAATTAAATCCAAATTTATAATTAACCACCATCCAAAATGTAGAGTCAAAGTAGAGTATATTGAAGTATAGTCATGTGAATGAAAACAAAATATGAGGTATGTGTGTTCAATTGACAATGGACCTCAAATATTCATAATATTTTTACTATCTCAATGGACAAACAAGAAAAAAGAATAGCAAAGATAGCAATCCCTCTGGTAGATAGAACATAATTTGAGATGACACCTAGTGATTACCAATCTCATCAGGTGGATTTAGGGGTGCAAACAAGGGATGGAGAGCAACAATCGTTGTAGATGTTAGTATCTACTATTTTGAGAAGGATGCAAAAGGATGAGAACACAAAAGATAAGCTTAAAGCTCAAGTCAAACAATTGATTGCTTGCATCAGTAATCTCATTAGGTCTTTAGATGATAATTATCCTAAGTCTGCACTTCAAGCTACCTTGAAAGGTGAGATTAGGTCCTCAAACCTTGATAGATGGATTCTAGTTGTGTAGTAGTGGAAGGAAAATTTCTTGGAGTTGGCAAAAACTATATTGAAATAATTGGTGAAAATATCATGCCATCACTGATGAAGATAGCCATGCCCAATAGATTGCTTTAAGCATTGACAAGGAATTGTTGGTGTGGGAGGAGTATATCCCAATCCTCTAGAAAATAAATGAAACTAAAGTTGAAGAATTGCTTAAAGTGGTAGTGATTGAAGAAGGGGAACAAGAATCAATTCCTATCTAGATAAGGGTATTGAAATTCTGAGCTAGGATTTTGAATAAATGTAAAGGTATATTGAACAATAATAGGAATCAAGTAGGGAAAGCAATGAACAACATCTAGAAATCAATAGAAGACTTGGGGTGTACGTTTTGGGACAGTCCTGTGCTAGTGAGGGAACCTGAAAAGATGATTAAAGATTGTTGAATTTGATGCAATGATAGCTTACCCAAGAAGGCATAGGCAACATGGTTAGCAAAAGGTGAAACTCCAGTCTCTTCAATAAGAGTTGGAATCCTTTGCCAAGATACAACAAAAAAATGGAAAAAACCACCTTTGATCAAAAGATTAAAATTTAGTTTCACAAGGGGCCATAAATGGAGAAGATGAATGAAGTAGTGCCTACATGGACTAAAAAATTTGCTAAGTAACTGAAGACAGGGTGGAGGTTATTGTTGCTACTTGATCAGATTTTTTGGAAATGTTTTGCCAAAGCTGGGGATCGTGTGTCTCACCTAGTTCAATGCCAGGTCAAAGGATGTCATTGAGGTGTGTGGTGATTATGATTAACATTGAATAATATGTCATGCACCAAAATGTAAGGGTGTGGGATTTCTAAAGCTGCTCATTGATTCTAGTTTTACTTTAGCTTTATTTCAAGTTACTTTTTCTGCTTTCCTTAAGTTTATCAAGGGACTCGACTGCAACTAGGGTGCCTAGTTTAGTTTTATTTTTTAATTTCAATTATATTTCAGTTAAAGACTCAAGTTTTGGAGTTAGTTCTAGTTGCTTTTATATTTTAGACCCACAATTATGGGAACTTAATTTTCTATATATGTTAAATTTTAGATCATTCCAAGGGTCTGGATTCTTATGTAATTTTTGCAACTACAAATAATACAATCTTAGTGTGGAGTTTTTTGCCTGCTAACTTTGATGCAAAGCTTTGATTTATCTGTTTAAGGATTATTCTTGTGTTGTATGAATTTGGATTTAGTGCAAGGTGATGGTATGATTGAATTGTGTTTTAATCACAATTGCTAAATTAATGAGATCTACATTTAATTTGTGGAAATAAGTAGGATTTTATCCCATATTTGTGCTTGATTGATGACATTCTAGTTGAATAAAATTTGAAAATCTTATGTGTTTTGTGTTTCCTTTGAATATTGCACTCCATTAATGGTAAACGTGTGAATGTTGTTTCTATTAATGGTTGAACATTCATAAGATCTTTTTTAAATGTGCAAACATGATTGATTGAATGCTTTATATCATTGTCTAACTAGAATATATTTACCTTATTCCTCATTACCCTACTTCTTTTTCACTTTATTTTATAAATGGTTCATACATTGTACATTGAAAGAGCAATACACTGATTTCAAAACTGCTATATCTTGAAATGCAATTTATTGTTTTGAAAATTATTAAGATTATTTTTTGTGTTTGCATATAATTTTCTAGTTACCTAGATTCCAAATCTCCTCGTGAAACTATATTGAACTTACAACTGTGCTACCCACGTGGTCATGACCTTATAGAAAAGAACATTAGATTAGTTCTCACTACTTTTCAAGAGAGGAAATTAACCCTAATTGCCTAGCACATTGTTTGTGACTAAAATCACCCTCAACACTATCTACTTAAGATTTATTTTGTATATATAAAAAATTTCATTACTTTTTAGAAATTACAAAACAAATATTAGTAACTCATCATTTAATTTAAGATTACATATCATTTATTTTATTTTTAATTTTTTTTATATTAATATTTTTATGTAAAAGTAGTTTTATTAAAATAAATTAATTATTAAGTAAATAAAACTTATTTTTATAAAATTATATAAGTAAATAAATTATTTATAAATTAAAATAACATACATCTATCTATAGCGGATAAAATCATGTTGTTAAGTAAATAAAATAATTTAAAATTGATATTTCTAAAATAAAAATTAAGTTTTTTTATTTTTAAATATTATATATATATATAAGTAGCATATTTGTTGCTATAATATATTTTAACAATGAATGTGTATTGGTAGTATATATTATCAATCTTTATTTAGAAGTATTGTATTTTTTTGTTATTAGAAATTAATTTTTTCATGTTAAACTAATCACGCCTTGAATTTTTTTAAATATTCATTTTTTAAAAAAATTTCAAATGAAGTGTCTACCTATTTTTTTAAAGGGTAGATGCTTTTGACTCAGAGCTATGAACCGATGAGGTTACAAATGAGGGACCTCATCCCCAACATAATAATTACACCCAAATAGGGTTTGAACTTCGGTGGCAAGGACAATTGTTGGAGTAATTAGGACATCTCCTAATAGTTAATTAATCATTAATTAATTATTAGGTCCCTTATTGATGAGGGATGGATAAAAATAAATTTTTATGGGTGCTCAAAAGGGAATCTAGGGATAGTTGGTGTTGGTGGAGTTATCAAGGACAAAAATGACCACTTAATTGAAGGCTTTGCTAAAAGATTAAGAATTTGCACTAACAATATTATGGAAGCCATTGTTGCATGGTGGGGAATAAAGAAGGCCAAATAGTTAGGTTTTAATCATATTATTATTGGAGGTGATTCCAAGTTAATAATAAACATTTTCAAAGGGGATATCAATGCTCCTTGGATGATAAGAGACATGATGGATGAATGCAAAAGTATGATAAGTAACTTCCTTTAGTCCAGTATTCTTCATACCTATAAAGAAGGTAGCATGGTTGTGGATGTGGCCTCTAATGAAGGCATTTTATGTCCTCAATGGGCTTATTGGGATTATTCTCATCTCCTATAAAAAATGGAGGATATAATTTCAAATGAAAGAGTTGGAGCTGAAATTTGCTATAATGTTTTTCATGATGATGTTGGATAGAAGATTGAGAACTAGGAGATAGATGGGGGTTGTGTACTATCAAATTAGTGCCAATTCTACAAGTTGTTTATTTATTTATTATAAGGTCCCGACCGTCCTTATAAATTTGATTGATTATGACTTGCAAGGGCTACTAATTCTAATAAAAAATCCTCATGAATATATGAAGAGCTCTGTCTTGTGTCATGTGTGTGTTAATTTATTTCTCTGCATGAATTCCAACTTTATATCCAGATATTATTCTTTGGGAAAGATGCAAAAGGATGGATTTAACAATTTGTGTAGTACTTTTGTGTACTATAGTTGAGCTAAATAGAAATATCATCAGTCAATATTGTTACTCATTTGAGTCACAAATTGGTTTGTGTAGTTTCTAAATTAAAAATTACCATGTATATCTCATGTTTATGGGTACTAAAATTATAGCTTGGAGCTTCAGTAAATATTTGACAAGGTTGGATTAACATAGTTATTCCATGCACAATGAAAGGCTATAATGATACACTCACCTCCAAGTTCTACAACTCTTGGAAGATGGAGAGGTTTCTATTGGGAGTTTACATTTTTTGGTTACCACACTGCTAATTATGGATGCGATGAGGTTTAAGTATGAAGGAATCAAGGTTGCTAAGAAGAGAAATGACAAGTACTAGAGGTTTATTTACAAGTTCTTTGAAGAAGGTGAGAAGCCATAACATTTTCAAAATGTCTTCAACAGGGAAAATATATTGGTTCCCTATGGTCTAGTAAGTTTGCATGTGAAGTATTTCACTTTAAAGGGTAAATTTAGGACTACATAGGGTACCATTTCCTTTTTTAAAACCACATTCATTATAAGGATAAGATTAGTGTTCCCTTCTTCCTACTCACCTTGCTCTAAAAATATAGATAAAATGGGGCTTCTCCTCCACTGCATCAAGGTCTTATTATGGATTTGTATAAGTTTATTCTCTCCTCTAGATTCCCCAACACAACCTTGCTCCTATGGATAACTTGGTCAAGATAAAACTTATTGAGAGTAAACCTCATTAACCCTCTAAGAAACCATCTCTTGGGCAGAAAATTACTAAAATTGAAAAGGGTTCTTTAAAAATTGATGTTGCAACTTCCCAGTACTTAGAGGAGGATCTATTAAAAATTACTCTGGAGAAAGTAAAGTCCTCCTCTCTCCTCCCTAGTTCCTCAAAAAATAAAATTTGTATAACAAGGGTTATGGTGCTAAGGGGGAAACTATTGACAGTGTTGATGATATGGACTTGGATTGTAATGAAGGGGATATTGTTGGGTACTTTGGTTTTATTCAAACTAGTGGTTAAAGGTCTGCATGTTTGGAAAAGGCTACTCCTAAGGGTAAAGGAAATGAGAAAACAAGAAAAGAACTTTTTTTTGATGAGGACATGGAGGATTTTATCGATGAAGAGTTTATTGCTCACATTACCAAGGAGAGCATGGAGAATAGTGCCCAAGAAGATGAGGAGTGGGGGTGAAAATGACTACATGAAATACTATGACAATAACAATAGTTAGGAGGATAACATTGAAGAAGAAAATATTTGGTAAGAGCATGACACTGAAACCAATCAAGAGGATATATTAGGAATTGCGACTAAGATTGAGGCTGACAAGGAAATTATTAATGAGCTCAAAGTGTAGAATAATGACTTTTGTGTCCACTTCTCTAATTTCGAGTCCAAGATTGACTATGATACATTTATGGAGAAGATCATAGTGATGGAAAATTTCCTTCAAAGAATTATCTCTATTACTAATGGTATAATGCAAAAAGTAGTAATGGCAACTATTTCTAGTTAGTTTAAGATTAAAAAAAGTAGACAAAGAAACAAATTAAGATCTCAGAAGAACAAGATTTAGCTAAAGGTAAAAATAAGAAGTTTAGGGATACATATGGATGGACTCTCTCGATGCTTTGACAAAGAATTGGAACCTTATTAAAGGTTCTATGGAAGGATGGATGTTGTTGTTGTTTGCTCTTTCCTTTTTTGTTTTCTTTATGTTGTTCTTAGGTTTACATGCCTACTTTTTTCTATATGGCCTATGTGCCTCTCTTGTTAATATGTTTTAGGTGTTTTTGTCTTGGTTTTAGTGCCTCCTTTTGGCTCTAGGTGTTCATACTAACCTTTGAGCTAGTTTATGCAACTGGTCAGGGCCAATTTGGCCTTTGTTTTTTGCTATGTTGTTTTGTTTCTATGAATTTTGAGATCAGGGTCATTTCTCTACTTTTTCAATCAAAACAAGAAAAAATAATATTCATTAAGAAGATTGATAGCTCATAGCATTAGAATTAAAGAAGGTAGTACTAATCTAGCAGGATGTCAAAATGATGAATTGGATGTTGAATTATTAATTGGTAATGATGCAAGGATCATGTTAACCTCTAATACGTGGATAGAAGTAGGTATTGTAATGGAGTTTTAGGATACATTTGAAATATCATATACAAACCTAGAAGTGCCCCATTAAATCCACTAACATATATTATGGTTGAATTTGATAATTACTATGGAATTCCATTTGAAGATGAATCTCCAAATTTAATTTCAATTTCACCAATGTAAATGGGGTGCATACATAAATTTCCATTACGATTAGCTTGGGAATTAACAATCCACAAATCACAAGGATTGACTCTTTCCAAGGCCCAACAATCGATATAGGACTGAGAGAAAGATCAGGACTAAGACTTTTTGTTATATCATGTGTTAAATCTTTGGATGGACTCAAAATCTCACCACCATTTTCATACGATTTTTATAAAAAATGGAAAAAAAGGAAACAACTCACCAAAAGGAGAGTTGAAGAAGAAAGACTCAAATATTCGGCAACACAATAATTTTATGTAATGTATACATTATTAGATATTTTTGGTTTAATATGAAATGTCTCATTGTGCATTTGAAAAATATGAAATGCCTCATTCATGATTTACAAAGGATAAAAATACTTTATATAAACACAATAAAAAGATGGTAAATTAATATTTTACATACCACACTATAGATGTTACTAGTATAGATATCTTAAACACATTTATTTAAAAGACGTGAAGAAATATCTATCTTGAGGAGCCATATCTATTCTCAATAACAATTTAAATATAGACACCTCGAGCCTAATATGATATCTCTTGATGTCTTTTAGATGTATTTAAGATATCCATGCACCATTGAAACTATCAATAGCCATGCTTACCTCTCCTATAGATTGAAACTTAATATAAAGTTAGAAAATAGATAATAGAATACAAACTAATATTTAAGTATAATTATATCATACAAGTCACCAATAATTGAAGATTTAAATTGACTATCATCTTATTATATCTTCAATTTTCTCAAACTTTTAAGATAAGAAATAACAAGAAAAAGAAGTATTTGTACTCATAAACTTACCAAGCATCAAATGTAGAATGTAAATAATTTCAAATTTATAATGTGGGAAACAAATTAAATAAATGGTTTATATCTAAGATCCATATTTAACATATATGCAAAATCTAATCTTAGTTGGTGATTTTTTATCAAATGAGTATATTTCTAAATCTCCAATAAAATAAGCCAATTCTAAGTAAATAAGAAAGACTATTGTAAGACCCCGCTTCACATGTGATTAGTACAACCCTAATTTGTTTCATGTGTCCCTAAATAGATGATAAGATGTATTATGGATGATAAATAGTGTGATTGTGTAACAATATTCTTGCATTTCATTTTGACATTTTGTTTAATTTTCACCGCCATGAAGGTGTTTGACACTCATAAGTTATGGAATAAGAATTGGAATTTTAAATGGAATTGTTGCATAGTTAAATCTCAGGAAATTAAACTTGCAAATTAATGTTGTACATGATTGTTTCTTATTATTGTATTTGCAATGTGCAGGAAATAAGGATGCCAATATGAGAAGGAAAACCATTGAGAGCACATTGAAAAAAAATATCCTCGTGATCATGAATTTGACCTTCTTTTTGGGGCTTAAAAATAAATAAAGTTAATATATTGGTAAATTAAGGTGGTGAGGGTTGATATTAAAGGGGTAATTGATTATGTGTTATATAGGTGTAAGTGGAGCTAGGGGTTAGGAACCCCTTATCCAAGTGTGATACTCGGATGGAACCTTAAGTGGATCTTTAAAGAGTTTTTTTTGGTCAATTTTCTTTGTTGGGATGCAAAAATAAATCCCCTAGAGTCTATACCATAGTGGTAGGGGTCAAGTGGGCATGCAATAGAGCCCCAAGGACATGATTTGACTCCTAAAAATCCCTCATAATGAGGGGTGGCGAATTTGGAGGAGAGGAGGGGAGTGAAAAGATGGAGGGTTGTCCAAGTGCATGTTATTCTCTTTAATGAGGAAAGACCTTCATTGATGGAGGGAGGTACACTTCACACCTCCTCATTCAAAGGGCGCAAGTGGAAACTCCTATATATTTGGGAGAGGAAGAAAAAGAGGGGACTACCCACTTCTCCTCTTAGAGAACTAGAGTGGAGATGAGAGAAAGAATGAGAAGAGGAGAGGAGTCCACCCCTTTGAGAAGATAGTGATCAAGAGGGCTTGGCTTGGAGAGGAAAGACAGATAAAAGAGATCAACCCCTTCACCTAAAAGAAAAGAGATAAGTTGATTTTTTTTTTCTATTCCCTTTACACTTGTTATTGGTTGGTTGTAGTTGACATGTATGGATCATGGTTGAAAATAGAAAGTAGTGAACCTAGATGCATGAAATTAAGCTATGTTACTTTAATCCCTTGTGAAAATGAGAAAAGACTCCATCATCATCATGGAGCTAAAAAAATTCTTTGCTCGAGGGTATGGCTAGAGCCCACGAGGCTCCATGACGCCATTATGGTAGGGTGGAGAGCAAGTCCCCAATCAGGTGTTTTCCCCTTTAGCAAAATTTTAGTTGATTTTAGAAGAGTTGTAGCTTGTGTGAAAAATTTGTCATGTAGACTTATAAGTGATGAAAGAAATATGTATAAACATTTGTGATTCCATTATGTGTTTCTATTTCAAGTCATCCACTTAACAGACTATTCAATAGTAATATGAGGGAAATTTTTTGATGAATTTTTTGCATACATTTGTGCAATATATGAGGTCAATTGGTAGGTCATTTAGAAAATGATGTTTCTACAATAAAGGTCTAAATGGAGAAGTGATAGCCTGAAGTCAACTATTCATCCACTTATAGGGATCCAACACAATTAAAATATAAACTTTTAAACCAAGATGATAATCAATTTCCATTACCAATAGGCTCATATTATGTTTGCATTTGGGAGAGAGGGAGAGAGAAGGAGAGATAGGGATAGAAAGAGGGAGAGATAGACAAGGGAAAGCAAAAGAGAGAGGCGTGAGGAGAGATAGAGAGGAAGATGAAAATGGAGATGGAGAGGGAGAGGGAGAGGGAGAGGGAGATAGAGATGGATATTGAGATAAGGCTAGGGAGAAATATATATAGATGAAGAGAGTGAGAGATGTAAATATATATAGAGGGTGAGATAGATAAAGATATAATGTTATACATAGAGAGAGGTAGAAAGAAGGAGAAATATAGGGGTAGAGAGAGAGGAGGGGAGATAGAAAGATAAAGATAGATATAGGAATTAATATATAGAGAGGTAGAGAGGAGATATATAAGGGTGGAGAGATGGAGAGATGGAAGAAGAAATATGGAGAGATAGAGATAGATAGACTAAAAGATACAAATATAGAGGTTTACGAAGAGCCAGAGGGAGAGAGAAGAGGGGGGAGAGAGGGAGAGATATAGAGAGATGGAGAAGGATAGGGAGCTATATCTCCTTATATATCCATCTCTATATCACTCTCTCACTATCTATATATCTATCTCTCCCTCCCTTTTCTTCTATATATCTCTATCTCTTCCTCTCTCTATCTTCTTAGTTGAGAAAGTGTCAAAAAAATCTTATAATTATAAAACTATTCCAATTTAACAAAAAAAAAAAAAAACTTTTAGTAAGTTATGGTCTTTTAAATATTTATCATAACCTTTATCATTTCCGACTAAATGGACTTGTTTCACTATATGAACTCAAAAAAATACTTGATTGCCTCATCAAAGATCTTTCTTTGAGTAGCCTCAAGCTCAATTAAAACATCAATAAATCAAATTTACGACTTATTTCTATTTATAAATAAAAAAGTACAAACTATTTCAATAAATTAATCTATATTAAACATAGTGGTATAGAAAATTCGTAATATTTAAATACATTAAAATGTAATATTAGAAACATTTAAAAAATTACAATCAACATAAATATCCATTATTTGAATTGAAATTTGTTTGTTTTTTTTTCATGAAGCTTATTGAATCAAAAGAAGAAATATTACATGTTTGTCTTTCTCTGCAGTATCCTCTTGTTTCAAAAAATGGACATTTTAAACAAAATCTAACCAACACATCAGAGATCATTCTGGAAATACAACTTTAAGTATTTGAGCTTGTTGCAAACTTCTATTATTAGGTCAATGATACTTATATCACCCCTTCAATGTTGTTTCCTTTAAATGTGCAACAAAGCTTTTAGAAATGAATTAAGAGTATGACAAAGGAAACCTCTGTGAGAGAAGTGATCTGAGGTTGTGCTTCAAATTTGGGAAGATACCTTGGTCATTCTCAAGAGATGTGAATATTTTCTTCCATTAGCTGAGAAAATTCAAACTATGAGTAAATGCATAGACTCTTTAGCCTACATTGACTGCATCAAAGTTCTTGATCCTCAATAGAGAAATGTAAATCAACATAAAGCCAATTTTTGAGCAATGTCAGTGTGAGTTCAAGACAAATGACAAATAAGGAATGGTGGGTAAAGGATCTTCTAACCATGTCAATAGAACTATTTGAGAGGATTGTTGTTTCAATGCAAGAGCATGGAATGGAAGAGATGCCAATCAGTTGAGTGATTGTTCAATATGGTACCAAATAGATACTTGGGGAGAAAAGGCAATAGGTTTCGTGTGGTATAGCTTAAAAAAAAAAGAGAAATGACAACTTTGAAGGGCATTATGTGCCTCTTGATTTCTTGTTTTCTTTGCAAGCTTTATGTATGTTGAAGCTGCAACCTTAACATTGAATATAAATATCATTTGGGAGGTAAAATTTCTTCTCAATTGGAATATGCAACAGTTTATATGTTTTTCTTGCCAAATAACTCGGTAACTAGTACTAATTTTGACAAAGATTTAGAAAGTATGAAGTAAATAGT
The DNA here is from genome assembly GCA_007258455.2 of Sequoia sempervirens. Taxonomy (NCBI): domain Eukaryota; kingdom Viridiplantae; phylum Streptophyta; class Pinopsida; order Cupressales; family Cupressaceae; genus Sequoia; species Sequoia sempervirens. Next base: position 511,140,407 of record VDFB02000017.1, on the reverse strand, counting down.
CTCCATTTTCATGTATCAACAATCCATAGATTATATTTTGACTGCAGACAAAATTTTCCAAATGGTTACCCATTTCCCAAATATCTATAACATACAGGTTTGCATTGCAAACAATTTCCCTCTTCAGATATTCTTCATTCCTATTTGTGAAGCTTCCTAGGGCTCAAGGAGACCCTACACCACATCAAATGAATAATTATAAGAATATAAAATAAAATGGGTAACAATACACGTTAAAGAGAAAAAATAGAGAAACATAAAAGCTATGATATCATTTCATGCATGGAAAAAGTGGAAGGATTAACAAGGTACGTGAACTGTTCGACAGAATACCTGAAAAAATATATCATTTCATGGACTCCAGTGATTGCAGGATATGTACAAAATGGATTTGTTGGAAAAGCTTTAGAAACTTTGCAACAAATGCAATTGGCAGGTGTAAAGCCAAATTCCACAACCTTCCCCAGTATCCTCCCTGCCTGTGCCAAAGTGGGAGCTTTGGAACAGGGTATGGAAATCCATCAAATCATCATGGAAATAGGATTTTTTTCAGATATTATGGTAGACATGTATGCAAAATGTGAAAGCATAGAAAAGGCACGTGAACTGTTTGACAGAATGCCTCAAAGAGAGGCTACCTCATGGAATGCAATGATTGCAGGATATGCACAAAATGCATTTTTTAAAATGCTTTAGAAACTTCCAAGCAAATGCAATTAGCAGGTGTAAAGCCAGACTGGACAACTTTTGCCAGCATTCCCCCTGCTTGTGCCAAAATAGAAGAATTTCACCCTGCTTGTGCCAAAATAGAAGAATTGGAATAGGGTTTGGACATCCATCAAAGCATAAAGAATAGAGGAATTTAATCAGACGTCAGAGTTGCAACTGCTCGGGTGGACATGTATGCAAAATGTGAAAGCATAGAAAAGGCACAACCAGATCAATCATGGGCACAGTCGGTCCAATTTTAGTGGATCACCCTGTTGTGGCATCAAAGCAAGCATCAAAAGGCTTTACGGATTCCATGCGGGAGATACCCATGTCCTCTGCTTCCCTAACAAAACCATCACGGATGGCGGTGTAGATGGGCGTCACAGCCTGTGTGTATGCCACCACTGTGCTCAACTTAGTTCCACCGCTGCCCTGCAGATTCAACCTTAGTTGCTCTGGAGTTTGCAGTGTCGGTGTTGTGCTCAAAGGTGGAGATGCCTACTTCTGACCAATCCCGGCGGGTACCGAATTTTCAACAGATCAGATCGTTCTGATCGTTGGTAAGCCTTCTCCGCCATTGCACACCATAGATTGCCAAAATTAGGTTGGTTCACTTTAAATAGGATACGCCTTCGGCGTAAATAATGGACGTGTTACACAATGTAGAACAACACCAAAACTTCATGGAAATGATGTAATAGCTTTAATATATAAACATATAATTATATTCTTATACAATTTTTTTTTTTTAGGTCCGTAAATAACCTGTTAAAACCCATAATAGATCTCTCTTTTCTGGTAAAAATCTCCAATGCTCCACCAAATACTCAACAGATTATTTGCCGCCGACACCCCTTTAAAAGAATAAATTTTAAGTTTCAGATGCTACTGATTTCGAATAAAGATTTAAGTTTGATGCTATAGTTACTAGCATATTTTAAAGCCAATCCCTCGTAGATTTTAAGAATTCCGTCTTGAAAGTGGAAATAATATCTTAAAAACCCGCTTCAACTACCCCTTCTTATCTTCTAAAACATCGATTACCACCCACGTTAGAGCTTATGGCAATCAGGCCTGGAATTTGATGGTCTATTTGACTGTTTTTTCAATTTTAGACTTGCTATTTTTTTAATTAAACCGTAAAAAGATATTATAAGCAAAATATATTATAGTATTTTAATTTATAATATATATATCATTTTATAATTTTTATTGTAAAAAGATAAATTAATTTAGAATAGAATATAACTTTTTTGAATATTTTTAATATGAATTTAGAAACTTGACATTTTTATAATAGTTATTATTTATTTTTTTATATTAATATATGTGATTTATAATAATATTATAAAAAATATATTAATTTAGAATCTTTTCAAAATAGAATATAATTATTTTTAACTTTTAGAATATATTTAACAAGATTTGTTTTTAATATCAACTTAGAAACTTTTGTTAATTGTTAACTATAACAGTAGATTTTTATATTTATTACTAATAATTATCATTTTTTTCTAATTTTTCAAGATATTGCATTTATAAAAGATTTTATATAAAAATTTATAAATTAAACAATTTTTCGACAGGTATTTAAATGACCAAACCGTCAAATTCCAGACCTGATGGCAATGATCTCATGAGATATACATTTGGTTTGCTCGGGGCTTTTCTCTCATTAAAGTTAAAATATATTAACATTAAAATATAATATATTAGGGAGCGATGGAGTGTGTTCACAAACCTCACCTAGACTGTTTTTTTGCAAGAAAATTTTATTTTATGACATGGTCAAGACAAATATCAAAAGGCATGTGTTTCTTTTTATTGGAAAATATGACATAAAAATAATCATAACTTATTTTATAGCTTAAAACTAATTCAGTCACGTATTCTTTTCTTTTTTTAGAAGTATTTATATTCTAATAAAGATAATTTAATATACACTTTTCAGACTAATTTCATTATTAATGTAAGTCTCTTTTTAGAGGTATGTGTACTTTTAAGGATAAAATTAAAATTAATTTAGATCTTATAGATTAATTTAATAAAATAAAGTACTTATTATTTTTGTATATATTTAAATAATAAATAATAGTTAAACATGAATAAAATTTATATAATATTAAATATATGGATAATAATAAATAAATTTTGAAAATTTAGTATTATGTTAATAAATTCAAAATTAATTACTTTGGTTATTGGAGTTAGATAATAACAATGTTATGTTGGTAATTATAAGTATTTCAAGCAACAACCAGTTGACAATAGTAGTGTTTAAAAGTTATTGTTACAAAACCAATTGATTGTATTTTTGGTTCTAGGTGTAGATTTGGGGCATGAGGATATAAATATATAATAATATTAGGTATAGTATGAGTATGGACTATCTTGTCAATGATAATATAATAGATACAATAACAAAAATAACAATATCAGAATTAGTTTTAGCAATGTCATTCATAATCATGTTTGTGGATCTATTTAATAATAGAAGTAGTGGTAAATAATAATAAGGAATAAATTAATTCTAAGTGCATTTTTTTATATTGAAAATAATATTCAAATTGGAGAGTGTCATGAAATAGTAATATTAGAAGAGTCACGTTGGAACCTTTTAGTATAACAACTAGTTATTTTAAGTATGGCAATACTTTTGGTAGGAAATGTTAACATAATATTATCACCATCACAGTACTGCTAATAATACTAATAACATTGGGGTGAAGTGAGTACCAACATTGACATTAACAAAAAAAAATTAAAAAAAATTAAATTTTTTTTTAAAAAATCAGATTTTTCTAGTGAAAATTTTTGGGCATGACAACTATTTACACATTTAAATAATTTTAATCTCAATTATAATTCATACTTTTAACTTTAAATTTGAGACAATGACTATCATAATTTGTTTAAATCACTTAAAATTTTATATATTTTGTCTAAATTTAAATTAAGCTAGTCTAATAAATTAATCACATGTTAGACACAATATAATAGAATGTAAATTGATAATTAAATTTAATTAGAGTACAACATCTCATTAATGAAATCTGCTAATTTATATTTTTTTGATCTTTAACCATTAAAAATATTCTATAATCCATTAGACTTAAATAAAATACAATAAAATTTAAACAGTCCATATTAATTAACTAACTATTTATTCCTTAATTTATATTTTTCTAATCTTTAACCATTACTGATAATCCATTACACTTAAATAAAATACAATAAAATTTAAAAAATCCATATTAATTAATAACTATTTATTCACTTACTGAACTCCAAAATAATCAAATTCGTCAAATTCTTTTTTCATATATAAATGATTTATAATCTAAAATTCCTAGAAATACTAAATCTGCTATTAATATATCTGTGTTCAACACTCATTACACTCACAACAGATGAATCCACCTTTTGCAGTATTAAGGCATTTATAATACCCTTTATTAAAATTCTTTTTTATCTCACTTACGCACTCACTACATTTTTAAACTAGCACTTGCAGCCGGGGGAGCTGCAAGGAATACGCCGATAGTTTTTGATAATTTGATGAACATTATTGATCTTGTGTTTCTCCTATCTGTCATTGAGTTATTGCAGCATTCTCCCCACAGCTGCAGCTTCAATCTATTCACAATAAATACACTTCACTTAAATGCATGACAGAAGCATAAACTTGTCTATTTATAACAAAACAAATTCATATCACCAATTCATCCATTACAGAGCATATTCAAATGTAAATTACACAACCCATAACATAAAGACGAGATATATTACACCATACAACAGAGAACGATAAGAGTTTATCTGGACATAAATCTTGCATAAGGACCCACTGTTACTGGACATGTCAACTTCGAACACTTCCATGAAGAAAATGTTCATAACTACTGTACCATATATAACGGAAGACAGACAGTGTCGTAATCTTGAGCTCTTTTGGGGGGATACTCCCCTTAATATGGCTGCCTTCTCATTGAATGACACACTCCCTAAAGATAGTGTGACAAAGATTTCCTCTGAACTTGAAGGAATTTGGTTATTTGGGAACTAAGAGTTTCTCTCCCTTGGTTTTTCATTCAATTTCGAATCGCACTTTTATATGACTCCATGATTTTATGGTGGATCAAATTTATTTTTAAGTTCCTGGCAACTCTTTTTTGATCCAGACCGGATTCTGTTCTCAAAGGTTCCCTTATATTGCTTCCACAAACTTCCCATTGTTTGTAGATTTGTAAAGATGGTTGAATTGTTGGCTGAAAAGGTTGGCGTTTTTTTCAAATTAAATTCAGATCTGGAGTTCAGTAGATTTGTCAGAGCCTGTGTGTATATGGATCTCTCAAGCACAATTCCCCACTGTCTGAACTTGCAATCCTCCCTTGGCTCTTCAGTCGTAGCATCTATTGGAAGATCAGTATTATAAACAGCAAATGTCAAAATAACTCCATCTATTAATAATTGTATGAGGCAAAGTACTAATAATCTGAATCATAATCTAAACTATATTAATGCCACAATACAGAGTATAGAATGCTAAAATGCCCACGTATGAATATCAATGGTGACAGATGTGTGATGTAAAAAGGTGTGCACTGGAGCACATCATAAATTTATAAAACAATCTTCTTGACTGAAAGCACTTGTTCATGTGAGTTCAGTATTAAAAGTATAATCAATCCATAAAAGGAAATACGGTGGACCATAGAAGAGCAAATGAGGTAACTGCAATTTTTTTATAAAAAAAAAAACAGCAAGTGTAATAACTCAGTTACATTACACCTGCTACGTTTAGAATGTTATAAGATCTAATCATGCAAATTGAACCATACTTACAACAAGAAAGGTTATGTGACTGACTGGTAAGAAACTTTATGAATCATTCCAAAGCATAGACTGGCAAAAAACATTAAGAATCATTTGAAAGCATAGAGATCACGACCAATTTTCCTCTTAGGTTAAAATGACTCATTCAATGCTCTGGTTTAAGTTCTCAAACAAACCTCTCAAGCATTTTGCTACAGATAATTTTTGGTAAATAATTTAATAAACATCTTACATTGGAAGAGAAATTTGACTGAAATTTATATAATTTTGTACTTTTTCTGACCTCCTAAAGACCATGCATATCAAATATAAGTTTAGAGTAATTCGTGAGGCCCATGTTTAAAAAACATGTGAAAATGAAACAAACCCATTAGAAGGAACTTGCATTACATATTAGAATTTATGGGGATTATATAGTATATACACAAAGACTAGTCGTCACTGGTCATGAGCTTTTTTATGACAATAACTTATCATCTAATCCACAATCAACAATACTCATTCTCACCACCCATGTTGCGTTAGTAATGAATGTTTATGCCTCTCAACCAAAGAGAGGTGATCAAGTTTCTTGGGTGTCAAACAAGTCAGTGTAAAATCATTAGGACTTGCTATGTTATATAGCATGAGAAGTGCTTATCTTTAAATTCTTTTGTACTCGATTGGTGCATCTACAAAGTAAGGCATCTTTTGCAACAAATCTATGGCCAATGTTGTGGCCATGTCAGGCACAGGTGAGTGGAACTAAAGAAATAATCCACCAAGTTGACACTTGGCCAATTACCCCCACATTGTTGCCTTTCAGGGGTAGCAAGTTGTAATACTTGGTGGTATTGATCACTACACCTTGTATTTTAGCTCCTCTTCCATTCTTTGTCGGAAGTTCTTAAATATCCACAGCCACTCAAACACTAAAACAAGTATATAAGTAAGGAAAAAAATTGTCAAATTACAAACTCTAGCTTGGCCACAACTTAGATCGTACAAGACAACCTACAATGTTGATATCGAGTGAAATACCACATCCAACTCAGTTGGTGAGTTGTAGAGGAATTGAAACTGAAAATTATATATATTAAAAATGTGAATTCATCATTCAATCTGAAGATGCATCAGTTCATGCCACATCCGGATAATCAAACCTCTCCAGACATCATATCAAGAGATTCTATATAAAAAATTGTCTCATGTGAGAAGATTGCAGGTGTATATTCATCCTGTATAGGTGATGGCTTCTTGTTCTTCATCATTTTGAGAGGTCTCTCAAAAGCAGTTCTTGCAGTGTATTCAACAAATGTTTTCTGCATTAGCCAAAGTATGGCAATGAGAATGTAAACAAATCAATCGCTTTTGTTGTATTTCACATAAAGCGTAAAAACTAAAAGTTAGCATTGCCTTATCGGTCTGACATGTCACATGAGCATGGAAATCAAAGAGATGGGTATTTGTTATGATGAAGACAAAATTAACAGAAGAATATAAAGCATTTAAGTTCATGATTTTTTTTGTAAAATGACTGGTTTAAAGCTTGATTGTTTTGCTTGTGTATTACCCTAGCACAACAATTTATATTTCACACAGTTCCAAAAGGCGTGTAAGTACAGATTCAAACTACTAAAATTTGGCATCACCCAATGCTCATGGTTGGGAACAAAATTAAACCACCAAATGACAGGACTTTTAGACTATTGCAGAGCACATAACCAAAAGATTGAAGTGAAAAATAAGAGGGAAATATTTCTCTATTAAAATTTTCATTATAAATTTAAGAAAGAAGAGAGTCCTAGAAAAGCTATGACATCCTGTTGACCAGAGGATTACACCTTATCATGTAAGGAATCACCCCAGATGTACAAGTGCTAAAAGCCCAATACTCTCCCCCCTTATCATGTAAGGAATCACCCGAGATGTACAAGTGCTAAAAGCCCAATACTCTCTCCCCTGCATATCCTGTAAGAGAGTTTGCAGTGCATGATGTGATGAACTGAACTTTTGGATTTGACCTGATTCAAATATACATAGAGGTGAGAAGTAGTCAGTGTATTGGAAGATTTGACAAAAAATCTGGTGGTAAAATTCATTTTATTGAATTTAAGCACATTATGACACTGATACACAAATCTAAGTAGATTTTTTTAAAATTGGGGTCTAAACTTCAAATACTCTGTTCTCAACTAGGAGGCCTTTACCCTTACTAAATTTGCATCCTAAGCTTTGGTCCATCCAATCCACACCCACGTTTTCTACATCATAAATATAAAATCCTAAATGGGTGCAGACCCCAGGTCTGCTCTTATGAATAGAATAGTGAAAATGTCAAGATTTGAAAGAAAACACATTATCAGTTTATATATGGTAATGCTTTATTTTAGAGACTAGTTTCAAATTGCAAGATAAAGAAAGCCCTGGTGAATTGTCGAAATTATAAATCAATTGAAATAACTTAAGTTATCATATCCCATTTCAATTTTTGATAAAACATTCTACTCACATGCAAGGCCGCAACTTACACAACTACAACAAGACTGGGCGATCTGCTTTAAAAATTTAAGAGACCTTATATGTAGTAAATTTCCCAAACCTTTTTTAATAATAGATTGTAACACACTGACACTCACCCTGATATCAACAATGCATTGGGGAATGCAGGATCAAGCTTGGAAAATATTTCAGCTTAGAAGGCATGTTTAACGGGTTTAACTTTAGATTCCATCAAAATTCCCTTCCAACTTAAACTACCCTTGTCTGGATGTTGTCCACTTTAACATAATGGCTTTAACATTAGGACCAAGTTGACAGGGATTTGTAGTTGAGTTGTCATTATGCGGATTGTTCAGAATTATCAAATCTACTCAAGTATGACTCTAGCAGACACATGATGAGATTGTGATATACTAATATTGAATATAACCCATATCTAAGGGTCCAACAACTTGGTAACAGAGATACTGTTCAAATCCTCCCAGAAAAGCAATGAAATAAACAAGAGAGGATTGTTGGCTATGTGTCACACAACCCAAGAGCAGAGAAAGCATTCTAGAGCAATAAACAAAGAGAAAAACCTAATTAAAACTATCCCTTCACAAATAGCCCAAATACATAGGAAATCAATAAGAAAATCTAAAGAGTTAAAAAAAAAACAAAAACAAAAAACGAAACCCTACCAATGCTGAATGACTCGAGCTTCTGCACAAAATCTTCAACCTGCTCTTCATCCGCATATGTCATCATCTTAGGGTTTCAAGGAGAAAAAAAATAACAGAATTTTTTCAAAAATGTCCAGCGATTTTGCAAATTTCTGTCAATTGCCAGAAAAGCGCCATTAAAAGAATGTCATTCCCGACCGTGGAATTTGATTGGTGCATATCCTAACTCTATCACTAAATAAGTGTAGTTTCCATTGATTGTTCTCTTTTTTTTCCTATATATTCAACAACTGTATCAAGAAGATAATGGAAACATGAACGTAGGGAACATACAAAGAAGCAGCTGAAATGCATCAGTTAAGGCAATGCATCAAAACCATTGAAGGCCTTAGTGTTAAAAGTAAAACAATTACAAATAATCTAGATGTTTATCCAAAGATACCCATGTAGACTTTCTTTCAAATCATATCCAAAGCATTGTGGATGGGGATCATTATTCATTATACTCATAATCAAACAACCTTGTAGAGATAAAATGATTGATAAAAGAACATAAAAAGGTCGAATGTCACATGCAGGGGTGTTGTGATGAAATATTCTATTGTATACAAGGGCATGGTAGGCTCTCTTTTTCAATTGGACTACTAACAAAGAACGTTTTCAAGAATGCAAAAAAAAGTGACGACATGAAATACAGAGCAAATCTAAAAGCATTCTTAATAAGAAAACAAAGATTAGAATGAAGTTCACAGACAAAAGACATGATAGCTCAAATAGAGATGTTGGGGAAGGCTTAAAAAGTACTCTGAGAACAAGAGCTTGCCAGGTGACAGGGGATCCTTCACCACATTGTTTTCAACCTCCACATAACAGATTGAAATGACACATTCACCATTCAGGCTTGATTGCTGAAGCTTTGCAAATAGATCTCGAATGAAAAGAGCATATATGAGGGCCATCTGAAGCATAACAAATATCAACCGTGATGAAGCAGGTTAGTAGCAGCTGCACAACAAATCTTGGTGGTGAGCAAACAGCTCCGTGGGCTTACAGATAACTGCCAGCAGGGATAAAAATTGGGGTTAAAATCCATTGATTTTACCCACCGTCTGTCCTGTTTTCTTGCCATTTTATCCGACGTGAGACAATTTACTAGTGTGAGACAACTTCTTGGCTGCAAGCTCCCACATCAGCTAAAATATTTGACGGCTATGAAATACATTTTCAAGAATGCAAAAAAAAGTGACGACATGAAATACAGAGCAAATCTAAAACCATTCTTAATAAGCAAACAAAGATTAGAATGAAGTTCACAGACAAAAGACATGATAGCTCAAACAGAGATGTTGGGGAAGGCTTACAAAGTACTCTGAGAACAAGAGCTTGCCAGGTGACAGGGGATCCTTCACCACATTGTTTTCAACCTCCACATAACAGATTGAAATGACACGCTCACCATTCAGGCTTGATTGCTGAAGCTTTGCAAAGAGATCTTGAATGAAAAGAACATATATGAGGTCCATCTGAAGCATAACAAATATCGACCATGATGAAGCAGGTTAGGGTGGGATCCCATGGGAGTGGGCTTCCTCAAAAGTCTCAACGGGTGCTGCAGAGATTTTTTAGGAATTTTTTAAAGCTAGGGGTCCCATGAACAAAAGTGTACAGTTCAGATTAAAATGTTAAGCTCCATATTTTTAGGAAGCTAGTGATCCCATGAAGAGTGTTTCAGCTTATTAAACATTAAGCTCCGTAATTTAAGTAAGTTGGAGGTCTCATAAATTTTACTTTTAATAATTTTAAATGTAATTAATTTCACAATAAAAAAAAGAAATATATTTAATCAATTGAAAACTACATGATGGCTTTTGTTTATATGTGTGCATATCTATTTTATTTTATTTTTTATCATCTTCTATTGCAAATTTTGCTATCTCAACAAGTCGCTTGCAACTGAACATTATGCTCATGATAATTATTTTAATTAATTAATATACTGTTGTGCACATTGATCATTTTTTATTGCAATTTTCGCTAGCTCAACAAGTCAGCAACTTCTTCCTTGCTATGCAATGCTCTTTCTGTTCTCTAAACAAATGTAAGGTAATAGAAGAGTGGCTGTAGAAATTTTAAAACTGTGTGTCAGCATAACATTCTCAATATTAAATTTTTAATATGTGTTAAATTGTTTTACAATTTTTTTACAGTGGATCTCAAAATACTCTCCAAAGCACTTAAATATTGGAGAAAATACCATAGTTAAAATCTTAAGTGATAAGGAAAAGGTATAATACCATACTTATTTATATTTATCATATCTTTTTAATGGACTTGTGTAATAACTAAATATTTTGTGTTTTTCTTCCCTTAATTAAAATTTGGTAAAATATTTCAAAGTTTGATTGATTCCTGAATTTATTGGATTTTTTAATTACAGTTAGTTCAAGAAAAATATTTTTTATAACTTACAAGAGAATTTTTTGCTCAATTTTTCAATGACAAAAAAAAAGAACGGCCAAATTAAAACACTCAGACACATATAGAGTCTAGTACAACATTAAATCCATGAATTGTATTTTATTCAATACCATGTTCATTATAACACTAGCACAATATTTTGAGATGTATGAATTTCAATAAATAATAGTCACTAAAACAAAGACTTAAGCCTTCAATAGTTACAAATGCTTGGTGGTTGAAACCTCCCCTGTTCATGACAGGTGAACAGGTCTGCAAATCTCTCTGGGTCAAATATAAGTTTAAGTTTGTGATTGATGTTACCCATGTAACTTCACAGCACAAAATTTTTTTTAAAGAAAATCTATACTAAGAATTATAGCTAATACATGTGCACTGGCATGAACAAATGTAAGAGATTTAATTAATTCAACATGAACATTCAGAAAATGTCATCAAAATTTTCTTATGCATGGATGGAAACCAATTTACACATTTGTAATTCATAAGAAATAAACAAGTAACACCATGATTACAAAAAATACAAAATGGATCATTCAACATCAAAAGGAAGGTCATGCATAATCAGGTTATGTGTTCAAATGTAATAACTGCAACATAATATTCACAATTTAATTTCTAGTTCTACTGCTACTGCCTTCAATTGACAGAAAAGATCTGTAGTTCATTTCACCAAAAACCTCAAGAAAAGTTAAATTGCTGATTTTAAGGAGAACAACATAATAAATGGTTACATAAATGGTGGCAATTCCTACAAGCACTACTTTTTTCTTGAAAGTCTAACCAAAACTATCAATAAAGAAAATATTACCATAAAATCACCACTATAAGTAATTTTAAGGAGGTGTACTTTTTCTGAAGTTTACAAATCTTTACAAACTTTTTCAATAATGATTTTCTTAAATGGGAACTAATCTAAACCTATTCTTCCATCTCCTTAAAGGTTGTATTTGTTTTGCATTCTAATTTGGTGAACTATCAAAGATAAAAGTTTTGGTTTATTAAAACAGGTGCAAGTTTTAATTTTTCAAATTGTTAGTATATTTGAAAACATGATTGCAAAACGAACCTATAGATAAATAATGGCAACTAAAATCATCCATATTCACAGCATTGAGGCTGCCTCATGGCAAAAAAGTGTTCGACAGAGTTCAAAATCCTATGCCAAATAATTCAGTCCTCCGTGTGGTTTGGATTATGGATGGGCCACTTACACAAAAACACCCCCCTCAGATTGTATTCTAAATCCATGATCCCCTATTACTATTTTTTTTCCTAGTGCTCTCGCTTAAGTCCCAACTCTAGAGAAGACAAAATTCTCGCAAAGTCCATACATACAAAGACCAAGGAAGAAGCAAAAATAAGTACCAGTATTATTCTCTCACAAGAGCAAGATGCATTCCGTGTATTCTAACTTATATAGTAAAGATAATAAAAAAGTTTCAATCCAATACATTAAAACGAAGCTAATCTACCTAAACAAGTCCATTTCCACTTAAAAATAAAATAATTAAATGCTTCTAACGATAACCCAAGTAAAATCTAACTAGACTTAAGCCTTCAACAGTTACAGATGCTTGGTGGTTCAAACCTCCCCTGTTCATGACAGGTCTGCAGATCTCTGGGTCAAATATAAAATAGTAAGAGATTTAATTAATTCAACATGGACATTCTAAAAATGTCATGAAAATTTCTTATGCATGGATGGAAACCAATTTACATATTTGTAATTCATAAGAAATAAACAAGTAACACCATGATTACAAAAAATACAAAATGGATCATTCAACATCAAAAGGAAGGTCATGCATAATCAGGTCATGGGTTCAAATGTAATAACTGCAGCATAATATTCACAATTTAATTTCTAGTTCTACTGCTACTGCCTTCAATTGACGGAAAAGATCCGTAGTTCATTTCACCAAAAACCTCAAGAAAAGTTAAATTGCTGATTTTAAGGAGAACACCATAATAAGAACACCTTGAGAGCAGCACAGTTAATTTTCTATGTAAAGGAGAACTAATATTCCAATGTGCTTATTACCAGCCTCAATGGTTCCTTGTAAAAGGGTATTACAATTTTTAAACTTGGATTAATTTAACAGTATTCTTATGCCTTACAATTAAATGATGTGTATAAGGCATGAGAGATAATCCATAAAGTACAAGTCCTTGAAAGGACAATGCATAGTAAACAACTAAAAAATAATTTAAAAGATAGTACTTAATCATCATTTACATTATTCAAATCACCATTTACAAAAGTCATTAATGCTTCTCGAGCACTTGTTGCAACTGGATCAGCTAACTCATTGGTTGGCATATTTGTTTCATTATTTACAAAAGCATCATCACATGGATCATCTTCACCTTGCACAACATCTAATGTCATATTATGCAATATACAACAACAAATAATGGTTTTCAGAAGCACTTCCAAATTTGGATGCCACATTTTGGATTCCAAAATCCGCCACATTTTTTTTAGCCTTCCAAATGCGCGCTCTACCACAATACGTGTTGATGACAACTTAAAATTATATTCCCTTTGACTACTTGTTAGACCTCCGCTGAAAGGTGTAATTAACCATTTCAACAATGGATACCTGCCATCTCCAATAATATACTCTCTTATATTTAATGGGCCAATTGACACTGGTTGACCATTTAATCTTTGTCCACCTTCACACATTTTATGGAAAAAAGAATTTCGTAAAAGTATAGAATCATTTACTGAACCAGGCCACCCAGTAAAAATGTCCATGAAATACATATTGCTATCAACAATTTCTTGTACTGACATACTATAGTTATGATCACGATCATACCAATCAGTAGAGCACTCATTAGGTGGAAGATGAAATTGAATGTGAGTTACATCTATAGCTCCACAACAATTTGGAAACCCTTGTTTTAGATGAAAACCTTCTTTTACATGTTCAAGTTTCATGGGATTACTAGGCCATTGGATATGACTTTGAAATAGAATATAAAATATATTGATGAACTTATTTACAACTCGTACCATAGTTGACTTTCCACAACCAAACAATTCACTAATGTTAAGCATTGTCATCCCAGATGACAATCGTAAAATTGCAATGGCAACCTGTTTCTCTACTGGAAGGACTCTACTTTTAATAGTTGTAGCAAATGAATATGGTATTTCACCTTGTTTTAGATCATCATTCAAAATTTCACATATATTTTGAAATAATGCAAGTGGCAACCTGAAAATGCTGCGGAAACGTTCATCATCACATCTAACTTGAAAAATGTAGTGGTTCCACCAATGCAAAGAGCGTGGTTTCACATACCACTCTCCCTGAATCCTTCCTTCCCATTGAGAAATAGATAATGTTTCGACAATGTCACTTTCCACCTCAGAAGTTAAGGTATGAAGCATTGTTTCCATGTCATCTAATTCCATATTTGGTGATTGTCTTATTTCAGATAACTCTATTCTTTGTCTCTTATTTTTTTGTTGTATGATGTTTGAGTTTTGAAGATCATTCCAAATTTGTAATGCCAACTGAATAATATTTGATGCAGTGGCAAGAAGGAATTTTAGCATTTTGATTGAAGCAGAATTCATTATGCAATAGTGATGTCCTCCCTGCAAAACCACAAAATAAAAAAAAATAGAACCATTCCAAGTGCTTGCAATTATATTAATCAGAACCTATCCAAAATAATGAATTGAATAACCAAGGTGTGAATTAGTTACTTTAAAGTTTAAATATATCAACAATCTCCTTCACTAGATTGGTAGGACAATCAATGGCCAAAGCAAAAAACTTCATTTTTGCATGTTCAAATTACTTGGAAGGTCAGTTTAAAGGCATTTATGACAGGAGGTTTTAAATAAAAAAAAAAAATCATTGTCCATAGCCCCATGCATCAACTGGATAAAATTAAACAACTGGTACATTATGGTAAATGTGTTAGCTGTTTACTATAAAAAACTAGTTCCTCACAAACTGCAGTAAAATATACATGCAAAAGTTAAAATACTGTGTTGAGGGAGATAAGTACAGCACTCAAAGAGAAGCAAAAGCATCAAACAGTTTCATAGAAAACTTATGATTTATGATAAAAAATAGAACATTACAAACAAACAAAAAAGAATAGAGAGTTTATGTAGACACAAATCAATGAATACAAATACTCTTAAATGAAATCATTACTTGTATAAATGAAATAATTCTTTGATTATGCAATGGGAAAGTTTGGAATGTTTTGTTTCAAATGCGCATTAGTATTTCTATTATAATAATTTAATATTCTCTATCATAGCTTGTATGTAAACAGTTAGCTATATTGTTCTGTTACTTCTATGGACATTGAAAATTAAGTTCATCAATTCCAATGTGATATCAGTGTGTTCTGAAAACCAATTAGCAAGCATCAAGAAACACTTAAATCAAAGGCAATCTGCACCTGAATATAAATGAACTGTTTGAAGGAATGTTCTTTCACATGAAGTCTTGAACTTGAAAAAATCTCGTATACCAAATAGGGGCAGACCATTACATGGTCCCTTGTGATCGCTTACCAAGATAGACCTCTTGCCAAAATTCCATGGATTAGTGCTTTAAATTCTTTCAAAAGAGGTATTTATTATATTGTAGACCTCTTTTTCTAAGCCACTAAGCACTAGTTATCTTGACCAAAATTTAAAGATAAATATAGCCTTGGAAATCAAGATTATGAATCCTTCCAAACCCATGTGGAGTTTGCTCCTTTGGAGATGATCAATAAGGTTGATCAATAGAGTTGGGATTCAGTGTACTAGACCTTTCTAGAAATGTTAGAAGTGGTATCATGGCTCTCTCCTCACTTGTTGAATCTGTGACAGATCCGAGACGAATCCAGGGTTATTGGCTTCAATAGATATGAATTTCCTAGACTTCAGGCCACATTATACAGGAAATTGCTCATGAAAACAACTAATATACCATAGTTTGTAGTTCAAAGATCAATTTTCAATAAGTTGCCTGCATTCAGCCCTTATTGTGCAACCAGTTTTCCTTCCTTAATCCTTGAGTTAAAAGTTTCCTATATACCTTGATGGCATCTTGTCTAAGATACAGCTTTTTGTTCATGTTAAAAACTCACATTATCTTTTAAACTTTTACTTCTTAGACATGGAAACAAAGCATTGTTTGTGTAGGATATGTGAGCATTGAAAGAAATACATATATGTGAGTCCAAGCAAGTCTTGTGACTATGATTATGTGTTTTTTGTTTTGTTTTGTTTGTTTGTTTTTTTATTTAATATTGAAACAATGCTAGTAATACCGTTGGGATAACTTTTGCAGTCTATATTGGCCTTTTGTTCTTGTCTTGGTCTTGGGGTTGTGATGTTGGTCTTCTCGATCTTTAATGGCGGCGTTGAAGTTTTCTATGTATAACTTCCCATATGCATGTTATTATGATATAAATTAATGTAACTATAAATAGATTAGATTAGTTCCCTTACTATCAGTTTGTGCTATAATGTAACTAAATTTTGTGCTAAAGAACAAGATAAAGAACAAATAGAGATAAAGTTTCCTATATAGCTTGATGGCATCTTGTCTAAGATACAGCTTTTTGTTCATGTTAAAAACTCACATTATCTTTTAGACTTTTACTTCTTAGACATGGAAACTAATTAGAATTGAATGAGGTGTTTATCCTTTAAAAAAAGGTGGTTTTTTATTTGCCGAAGTGAGTTTATATTTTTTCAAAGATTGTTTTGGCATTACTCTCCTCATGCTAGTGATGGCGATTGCAAGATCTTCCTATGGTTTGCTAGGAACAGGTATTAGAGACATTTGATCCCTTTGTTGTTTATTGCGTTCACTGTCGGAAGAAGTAGTGGCTTCCTGTTTATTGCGGAGATTTATTGCCTACGTTTCCTGTTTATTGTGAGTACTTATTTTGTCCCGCCCATGTGTCACTTCCGTCTCACAAAGAAAAAAATATGCAAAGATTCAAATGAAAATAATGACAGTCCAGAAAGGAGGCAAATGCGAAACAAAAACAATACAAACAGAGGACAAATATGATATCTATGTTCTCATACCTATTTCTGTGGCTGCTTTGCTCTATTCAATGCTTCGTTCTATTGCTGGAAGGTCTCCGCTACTCTGTTCCAGGCTATTCAGTGTAGATGAAGTTTTGTATTAAAACACAGAGATGAACAACTTGTAAATGCATGTTTCCCCCCAATTTCATTCCGGTGGGAATCTGAAACTTGAGTTTGATAGTCGACAACTGGCAAGAAATTTGCTAAACTGTAGGGGCGAGCTCCAGCCCCACCCCATTTCCACCCCTCAAGTTTGCAGCCCTAAAATATAGCAACAGCTATTTTTCAGGGGAAAATTCCATTTAATCCCGTAGCCATGTTTTTGTGAATCCATGGGACCTCTTGTTCCTTCAAAATAGACCCTGCAGCCCCCCCATGGGACCCCACCCTTAGTAGTAGCTGCACAACAAATCTTGGCGTTGAGCAAACAGCTCTGTGGGTTTACAGATAACTGCCAGCAGGGATAAAAATTAGGGTTAAAAACCATTGATTTTACCCGCCGTCCGTCCTATTTTCTGGCCATTTTATCTGACATGAGACAACTTCCCAGCTGCAAGCTCCACATCGGCTAAAATATTTGATGGATATGAAAACTGTTTAACGGCAAGGTATTCTGGTTGACAATCTGAAAATAGTAGCTGCAAAGGGTATTCCGGTAGCGTGAGATAGGTTTGCAGGCCGAGTGTGCACTGGCGATCCCAGAAGTAGAGCCTATCGGCTAATTAACGATTATCTATATTTATGGTCGGAAGTGTTCTCTATATGAAATGAACAATCTATTTTTTTTTTAAATTAATGATTGAGAATTGAGAGGAAGGATGCAAGACGATGAAATTAATCTAATGTCATTCTATATTTTTTATTTTTTAAAATGATTTAACAATTTTAAACTAATTTTTTTATTTTAAAACAAAGAAAATAAAATAAACAAATTGATAAGATTGAAATGAAAAATAGAATTATATTTTATTAATATTTGAGTTCTAATAACTTTTCTTTTTAATTTTAAAAATGATTTAAAATTTTAAAAATGGACTTTTTATTTTAGAATAAAAAAAATGAATTGGTTTTGAAAATCAATGGTTAACAATTGTATAGAAGGACGTAAGACCATTGGAATGATCTCAACTGTCTATTATCTAAAATATTGAGAAATATAATATGTAATTAAAAAAAAAAAACTTATCCAATCTTAGCTTTAAATTAAAAAAAAAGGATAAGAATTATTTTTTAGATAAATAATAATAATTTTTTAAAATATATATTTTAAAATAATAATATTAATAATAAACCAATAAATTATAAATTGACTTTTAATTTTTTGAATAAGTTTCACTTTATTTTTATAATTTTACTTTTAACAATTTTAATATAGTTTATTTTTTAATTTTAATATTTTATTTGAAATATAATTTTAATTTTTTAAATTTAATTTATCTAATAATATTTTATAATATTTTTTCATTTATTAATATTGAGTTTATGTTAGTATTTTTTGTAATATATTAATTATATTTTAGGTACATATTTTATTAATATTTAAATTCTAATAAATTAAAAAAAAATACTTTTTCATCTAATCATTTATTAATTTAATAAGTTTATTATTTGTTATTAATTTTTAAAAATTATTACATTTAATAATATTTGGATTTTGATATACTTTGACTTTTCATTTATGTTATTTTAGTTTTTAGTTTAGATTTAAGTTTGAAATTTATTTATATTATTTATGTATTTTTACAAAATTATTAAAAAAAATAAAAATTATTATATTTAAGTTAATTTATAATTATTTATGTTATTAAAAATTTAATTAAATTTAGAATAATTCTTCTTTTTGTTTTTCTATAATTTATATATAAAATGAATTGCAAACTTAAAATTTAAATTAAAGCGTATAGAGTGAAAGAGAGAGAAGGTAACTTTTGATTAGTCATTTTATTCCAACAATCCAATTATAACACGTCCTTAGGGAGTTATGCTTTTATGTCATTTGATTAAGGATATGGTAATTCACCTTTAAAACCTCTTCAGTGTTAGGAGGAAAATGGATAGAGAGGGAAAGAGAGAAAATAAAGAGAGAAATAGAGAGGGAGACAAAGAGATACAAGAGATAAAAAGAGAGATAGAGATACAAAAAAATATAGGTAATAAAGAGAGGAAAATAGAGAAGAGGAGAGACATAGATAGATATAGTCACATAAAGAGAGAGATAGAGAGATCAAGAGATCAAGAGAAGCAAGAGAAAAAGATATATATAGAGAGGTAGAGAGATCAAGATATAAAGAGGGAAAGTGGGAGAGAGAGGGAGAGATAAATAGGGATAGAAAAAAATAGTAAGGGGGGAAATATAGGAAGAGGGAAATAGATAGAGAGAATAAACGATAGAAAGATCTAGGAAGAGAGAAGGGAAGACAAATATAGAGAGAAATAGGGGAGAGAGAGGAAGAGACATATTGAGAGAATAAAATATAAAGATAGAGAGGGAGATAGAGATGTAAAGAGATCTATCTCTTTTTATTCCCATATATCTCTATATATATCTCCCTCTCTCTATCTCTCTCTATATAACTTCATGTCTCTATCTTTCTATCACTCCATCTCTCCCTCTCTAATTTTCTCCCTCTCCCTTTCTTTTTCCCTCTCTCTCTCTCTCTCTCTCTCTCTCTCTCTCTCTCTCTCTCTCTCTCTCTCTCCATTTCCATCTCCTTCATATATATCTTCCTCTCTATCCCTCTCCCTATCTCTATCTCCTTACCTATCCTTACATCTCTTTCTCTCTTTCCCCTCTATCTGTACCACTATATATATATATATATCCCTCTTTATATCCATATCTCTCCCTTTCTCCCTATCACTCTCTCTTTCTCTATCTCTCAACTTCTCTATCCTCTCTCTATTTATCCCCCTCTCCCCCTCTCTACAACTATCTCAATATATCTCACTTAGACACACACACCTGTCTCTATCTATATATCTCTTTAACTCTCTTAGACACTCATTGTTTCTCCCTCCCTATCTTTATCTCTCCATCTCTCCCTCCTCTCCCCATCTCTTAACCTCTCTCTCTTAATTATCTCTATCACCTCCTTTATCTCACTCTTGCCCCCTCTATTTATATCTTTCCATCTCTCTCTCCCTCTCTATTTATATCTCATTATCTCTATCTCTCTCTTATTTACTCCATCTCTCCCTTAATATCTCCTACTCTCTCTCTTTATATATATATATATATATGTGCATGTGTGTGTGTGTGTGTGTGGACAATGATTTTGGATTGCCCACACTTGCTTTAGCACCTCCTAGGGTTTTTCATCTAAGAGGAGAAAGAAATGGGGTCCAAAATGCAAATTTCTACACTCAAGATTAATGTAAATGAGATACAATATATCTAATTATGATGTACTAATTCACTTATCTAAAAATGAAATGATTTAATGATGTTAAACTTAAGAAATACAACTTATTTGAAAACACAGTGTGATATGAAAAAATGCCTAAAAATGCAAGTAAATGAAAGAGGTACACCTGGAATTTGAAACTTGATGTTGGTAGATTCTAGAATCCTAAAAATTTGACTGAAAATGTTGACTGGGACACTTACGCCATGTTGGGCGACTTAGTCCCAGTTTTAGGAAAACTTATCAAAACATGAATCTACCAAATGGGTATCCAAAAATGTAGAAACCACTTTTTAGGCCCGAAAGTAGGACTAATCTGCTTCTAGTGGCAACTTAGTCCACCTACAAATTTTTGGAATCTTGGACAAAATCTTGTAGCTTCAGGTCTGCACTTGCTTTTCTGACATATGTTTGCTCTTGATTCTGTAGAAAACGAAGTAAAAAGTGTCTCCAAGCTTGAATTAGGGTTATGTTGACTTGATTGAATCTGATAAATTCTTGATCACTTTTCAACACTTATTTCTTTGACAAATCTTCCTACAAATTCTGCAAACACACATGCAAAGAGGGGAAATGGTTAAGGGTAAGAGTATAGGGATTTTCCTTGGTCAAACCCCACTTTAGTAATCAAACCCTTGATAAAGAAATGAAATGGAAAGAGAATGATAAATAGATAACATGCAATTTCATAAACTTACCAAACCCTTGATGTGTAAATCTAAAGATATGCAATGAAGTTCTCTAATGGAAGACTTGATTATGCTTGATTGCTTGAATACTTGAGAATGATTAAGTGAATTGCTTGATTGAATTTGGAGATGAATGAATGGGGGGGTTAAAATGAGTGGAAAAACCCTTATTTATACTTGTTCTTATAAATTTCTCAAAAATAACACATCACCGGCTGACCTCAAGGGTTAGAGGACAAAATCCCACCAAAAAATTGAAATAATTTTGAGTTCTATGTCAAAAAGGACTAAGTCACCCCTATTGGTGACTTAGTCCCACTTAAGCAAAATAAGTGGGTGTTAGGAATTATGAGGCATTAAATGTTTTCCAACGGGAATATTCTCAAAACACACTTAAAAATGGTCTTAAAGTGTATTAAGGGGTCATTTAAACATGAGAAAGGGTTGAATTAGTGTTGAAAAGTCTAGAAAAACGTGAAAGTGGGTTATAACACTTTGAAATAAGACTTGGTAAGTGATAAAAAGGGGTTATTTAAGTGAATTATGATGAAAGGGTCCTAGAAAAGTGTGAAAGTGGGTTACAACACTTCACAACACCTTTACAAGACATCCTAGAAGTCTTAATGATTCATAAGGGTCCAAGACCTAATGTGAATGTGTTGACCACATTACAACATTAAATCTAGCCAATATCAAGTCAAAGTCCACTAGAAGGGCCTAAACATGAAAATGTAGAAAGGTTACTTTTTTTGTGTCCACAATATGTATATATATGTGTGTGTGTGTGTATGCATATATATGTATATATATATGTGTATATATATATCCCTCTCTCTACCTCTCTATATATATCACTTCCTATATATTTATATTTCTCTCTCCATCTCCCCCACTTTCATTGTCTCCCTATTTCTATCTCTATCTATCCCTCTCCCTCTCCCTCTCCCTCTTCCTCTCCTTCCATCTATATATTTGACTCTATATCTCTCTCAATCTCTCTATATTTCCCAAGTTATATTTATCTCTATATCTCTTCTATATTCCTATCTCTCCTTCTCCCCCCTCTCCCTATCACTTCCTCTCTATATCTCTCTACTTCTCTCTCCTATCTCTATTTCTCTCCCTCAATCTCCCTCTCTATCTCTCTCCATATCTCTCTCTCTTACTCATAAAAACACACACACACACACACACACTCCTTGTTTACCCCTCCCTATCTCTAGATCTATCTCTATCTTTATTTCTCCAACATATGTTATGGTTGAATTTGATAATTACTTTAGAATTCCATTTGATGATGCATCTCCAAATTTAATTCCAATTTTACCAATATAAAGGGGGAGCATACATCTATTTCCATTACAATTATCTTGGGAATTAATAATCCACAAATCACAAGGATCGACTCTTTCCAAGGCCAACAATTGATATCTAGGACCGAAAGAAAGAGTGGGTTTAACATTTTTTGATATATCATGTGTTAAATCTTTGAATGGACTTGGAATCTCACCACCATTTTCATACGGCCATTACAAAAAATGAAAATAAGGAAGAAACTCACCAAAAGGAGAGTTGATGAAGAAAGACTCAAATATTTGATAACATGATAATTTTATGTAATGTATACATTATTAGATATAATTCTTCTATTGAACTCGAATTACTTAACATTGAGATTATATTTTTGGTTTAATATGAAATGTCTCATTTATTATCTTTTAATATGTTGATTTTGTATTGGAAAAATATGAAATGATGAAAAAAAATTAATAGACAAGATTAATATGAAATATCTCATTCATTATTTACAAAGGATAATAAACTTTATTGAAACATAAGAAAAATATAGTAAATTAATATTTTACGTACCGAACTACAAATACTACTAACATAAATATCTTAAATACATCTATCTAAAAGAGGTGGATAGATATTTTTCTTAGGCACTCTATCTATTCTCAATAACAATTTAAATATAGGCACCTCAAGACTAATATCTCTCAACATTTTTATATAGATATATTTAAGATATCTATGCTAGTTTATATTGTATATTAATATTATTGAATTGTGGTAGTATTATATTATATTATTATTAAATAATAAACTAATTGATTTCTCATTAAATATATATCTATGTAATATTATTAAATATAATTAACTAGCAATCACACCTTGGTGTGTAATAGGTACATTGATGGGTTTTTAGTTAATTTAGAATTTGTATGAATAGAGCTTAGTATTTGACATTAAGTATAGTAGAATGTAATTGTGAAATGCTCTGTAATAAGAAGAAAATCAATTTGAAATTAATGTTTGTTTTGTCTAGGAAGATGGAATAAAAGTGCTTATTAATGATGTTATATATATTTTTATTATTATATTTGAAATTGAATAATATTGAGTATACATTTTGAAACATTAAATTGATATTTTATAAAATGTAATAATATTAGTAAAAATTTAAAACCAATATTTAATTCTTTACTTTCTTTGTATAAAGTGCAATGATTATTTTTATAAGCTAAATTTAAAATATTTAAATATGTTTTTTTAAAATATAATATTTTTTATTTGTAAAATATAATAATTTGGTTTTTTTGTCTTTTTGTTTTTTGTTTTTGTTTTTTATCTTTATAATATGAATGTGAAGCATATTTTCTAGTGAAAATGTGGTTGCTTTCTTTCTTTCTTTCTTTGATTATTTTATATTGGGTTAATGTTAGATCTTTTTCAATAGTCTTGCATCATGCTAACACATTCTCAACAATCAATGCCTTTATAATGTGATTTATATGCTTTGAATATTAGTGAAAAATTAGAAACAATATCTAATTCTTTGCTTTCTTAGTTTGTAAAATATAATAATTATGGTTTTTTTTTTTAATAATTATGGCTTCTTTATTATATGAATGTAGAACATATATTTTTTTTATTTTTTTTATATTGGTTTCATCGAAGAGTTGGATCTTATTCAATGATCAACCATCATTCTACCACATTCAACCATTGATAATAATATTTAATTTAATATTTTAAATAAAAGAGGGTAAAAACTTTATTGATATCAAGAAAACACCATTACAAAGAGGTCAGGGACCATAGGGGCTCCCAAGAAAAGAAGGATCACCAAAACACCCAGCCAAAACAACCACACGTTACCAAACCAATGCCACCCCTCTCAACCGGTCATGTCATCAGAAATAATCCTCTCTAAAACTTTGCAGTAGTCAAGAGATAACTACTCCCATCTCTCAATCTACCAATCACTAGCATGCTCAGAAGCCCACTTGGTCAAACAATCAACAACCCTATTCCATTCTCGTGGGATATGGGTAAAAGACACCACCTCCAACATAGAACACAATTGCAAAATATGATGAGAAATCGATGCAAGTTGCCAATTAACCCCAGCCAGATTTTGCTCATTCAACAAATTAACCATGATCTATGAGTCAAATTCATAGATGATCTTATGCCAACCTAGAGCACAAGCCCTATCAATATCCCAAAGAATCAACAACCCTTCCATAAGATTGTTGGATTGCTACCCCTTATGAATGGAAAAGAAGAAAATAACAGAGCCAAAACAGTCTCTCCCTGCTCCACCAATCCTACTAGGTTCAGGATCACCCCCAAAAGAGCCATCAATGTTGATCTTCAAAACATCTATCGAAGGAGGCAACCATCTACCAACCCTTTGAACCTTCTTTTTAGCCTGCCTACTTCTTCTGACACAAGCTGAAGTAGAGGGAAAACCTTGCAAACCCAATCTATTCACAATCTCATCATCACTCATTTCCAAAGGGAAAGCCACCTCACATTTAGCTTCCACTGTTTCTTGGATCATACCAACAATTCTTTGCCAAACTTGTTGAATCATCAAATTTCCCCCCCGAAAGATCTTACGATTCTTTTCTAACCAAATTTTCCAAATGATAAAGGTAGGACCAATGCACCACACAATTTGAAGGAAAGAGGCATGAGTAGGAGGTCTTCCTTGGCTACTCCAGAAATCAACAAGGGAAGAGGCATGGACACAAGGTTGTTTCCAAACACCCCACCACCAATGCAAAATAAGCATAGCAAAAGAACAATGAAAGAACAAGTGGGAAGAATCCTCCTCACTACACCCAAACAAACCACAAATAGATGGGCCCTAAAATCCCCTCTTACGAATATTTTCCCAAGTCAAACATATATTCCAAGCTAAGCTCCACATGAAGTAGTTACACTTAGGCTAGGAGAACTTGTTCCAAACATTTTTTCACCAAGGATCTTCCAACCCTCCTTACTTTAGAACTATCAACTCCTAGTATCCACTAGCCACTGTGAAAACTCCCGTAGGATCTAGACACCAAGCCATAATATCCTTATCTTGAAGAGAGATGCACTTTCTACTTGCTAGAATATTTTGAAGCTCAGCACAATCCTCCTCCAAACCGGCCACTGACCATTCCCTAGGAACCTTCCACCTCGACATCTCCATATGCCCATAGAGGTAAGTAGTCTTAAAATCAATCACCCTGGACCAACCAGCCTCCAAGAAACATTGACACAGATTCTGTAGATTAGAATACCTGCTCATAATAGGGGAAAACCCATCCCAAGAGTCAAACCAAAAAAGAGCCTCAACCCCACTATTGTGAATCTAGAACAATCCCTCTTTGATCAACTTAGCACCTTTTTTAAGTGTTTCCCAAATCACAGAACCTTTCCCCTCTAGTGGGTATCTAGAAATCTCCTCCTTTGGTATCCCCTTATGTACTTATTAGAAATAATCCTAGCCCATACATGATCCTATTGCAAACACCATCTCCAATAAAGCTTGGTAGACAACACCAACCCAGTCAAAGTCAACTATCGTAATCCAAGGCCCCCAAATTACTTCAGACTACAAACAATATCCCACTTTACCAAGCTCCACTTAGAAGAAGACAAGCTACCAACCCAAAGAAATTGCCTAGCTAGAGAATCCAACTAGAGCAGACACCTATAGTTGGGGAGAGCCTGCACCGCCAACTTAAGAAGTTGAACCTGCCCAACAAAAGACAGCCATCAATGGGTCCAATGGTTGAACTTTGCACGAAACTTATCAAGAATGTTTTTCCAAGAACCCCTAGGAAGGTTACTAGTGGAGATAGGAATGCTGAGATAAGTTAAGGGAACATAACCAATCTAAAACCTCAAAATACGAGCAATCCTCTGTTGGATAAGCCACACAATATTAAAGAAAAAAATGAAATACTTATCCTCATTGATCATCTAACCAGAAGCAACTAAATAAATGTTCAAATCCTTACACAAATTAGTGGCCTCTTTGACCTTGACCATACCCATCAAAGTTGTATTATAAAAAAATTATATGTGAGACTGAGGAGGCAGATTGTTGCCCCATACCCAACCCTATATAAGACCTGGTGCCACATTTCCCTTCAACAATCTCCCCAAACCCTCAACTAGAAGAATGAATAAATAGGGAGAAAGAGGATCCCCTTGATGAAGACCTTTGGGGGCCCCAAATAAGGAAGATAGATCACCATTTATCAACACCAAAAAAGAAGTGGTTGTAACACAACTCATAACCCACATAACCCACTCCTCAACAAAACCAAAAGCCATAAGAACTTTCCATAAGAACTTTCCATAAGAAAGACCACTTAACTCTATCATAAGCCTTTGCCATATCTAGCTTGATGAACATAGCTTTTTCTTTGGAGGCCACCATGGAGTGAATAGTTTTAGTGGCAATAAACACACCATCCAAAATTTTCCTATTCACCACAAAACCCCCTTGTTCCTCAGAAATAAGTTTACCAAGCCACCGCTTCAACCTCTCAACAATCAATTTGGAGATAATTTTGTAAACCACATTACAAAGAGAGATAGGCCAAAACAAACTCAGACGGTCCGCACCATTTTATTTGGGAATGAGAGCCAGGAAGGTAGAGTTCAAAGCCCTCAGCATCTACTTGTTCCTCTGAGATTCATGAACCACCTCTAATAATTCCATATTTATAATGTTCCAAATTCCTGAAAAAATTTGATCAGAAAGCCGTCAGGACCAGGAGCATTCCCTTTCTTCATTTGAAAAACAATAGCCTCCAATTATTCCAAGGAGATGCATCCCAAAAGGTGCTCATTCATTTCTCTAGTGACTAAAGAAGGGATGCAAGATAAAACATGGCTTTCTTTCGCCAACACATCCCAAGATTCCTCTCTAAATAGGGAGGAAAAGAACTTCATAACTTCTTTGGAAATATCACCCAAAGAGGTTAACTGCTCTCCCCTATCATTCACAAGACAAGGAATTGAATTACCATGTCTCCTAGCTTTCACTAAGTTGAAAAATAAGGCAATTTTTTTATCGCCCTCCTCTAACCACTCAACTTGATCCTTTTGTTTCCAATAAATTTCCTATCCCAACACACACTCCTCTAGATATTTCAATTCCCTTGCCTCCTCCTTGAGAGAATCCTCAAAAAGGCTACTATTCCAATTTTTGAGTTGGTACTTCACATACTGCAGCTGTTTGGAAAAAGAATACATAGTGGTGCCAAAAGTAGGTCTCCCCAGACACCACCAACCAACAACATGATCCTACAAAGATGGATACCATAACCACATAAGCTGAAACTTGAAATAGGGAGATCTAGCAGAATGAGTTGATGCAACAAATAATTTAATAAGCTAGTGATCGGAACCTTGCTAGTCTAGAATCTCAGAACAAGTAGACCAAGAGCCACCAATCCAAAAATAAGAGACCAAGAACTGATCAAGTCTCTCAATAATATAATCATACCCCAATCACCTATTGTTCTGAGTAAACTGACCATTTTGAGGCTTGATGTCAACAAGATTCAAGGCATAGATGTTATCACAAATTAGGAAAGTAGAGGGCTCCAACCTCACAACACCACCCTTTTTTTCATCTAAATTAGTAATGGCATTGAAATCACCTACCATAATCCAGAGAAAGAGAGGAGCAGAGTTTTTAATATACTTGATATGAGACCATAAGTATTGCTTACCAGGAAAATCAGTTGGAGCATAAATGTTCAAAAGAAGAATAATTTATCCTATTTCCAGGCTTGAGGCGATTGCTGAAATAGAAGACTTAGAGGACATCCACCAAAGAGGACGAATCTTCAAGGGATTCCATAAACAAGCCACACCCCTAGCATTACCATGGGCACCAATGCACTGGCATTGGCCCTGCCCCCAAAGTTTTGGCACCATACCAACCATACTCTCTATTGACAACTTAGTTTCCTATAAAAAAAAGAACATCAGGAGAATGATTTCTCACCAAATCATGAATAAATTTTTGTTGAGGGCCACTGTTCAAGCCCCTTACATTCCATGAGAGGATGATCATTTTGGAGGGTTAGAAAAATGAGAGGACCAAGAGTCTTAACTGATCCTAACTCCACAAAATTCTCCCTCATCAACTTGATCTTCTCTAAATCCTTCTTTCTACCACCCTTGGAAGACTTCTCAACAACCCCTTTTTTTAGATCTTTCTAAAGAAGCCCCAACGAAGGTGAAGCCTTATTTCCTTTTACTTAGAGGTCAAACCCTACTTTCCCCAAAGGAGAGATATCCTCCCCTTTCTTCTCCATAGTAGTGAGAGTTCCAGGCCCCCTTGAAACCATCATACCAGTATCAAAGTCCATTTGCAAAGCACTAATATCCTAAGAATTCTGAATATTATCTACAATACTACCTTCCTGAACCATGTCCAAAACACCTTGATCCTTAGCCATCAAACCTAGGTTCACCTCCTATTGACTAAGGTCATCCAAAATCTCAAATCTATTAAAAGTGTCCCCTTCCTGTCGCTCCTTAAAAGTCCTTTTCTATCCACAGTTCCTATTACGAGCCCTAACAAGAATGAAACCCTTTGTACCTGCACCATCACCAAGAATGGGAGCCTTGCCTTTATCAACCTTAGGGGGGTTGCGAGGAGGTTAAGTAGTTTGAGACTCAATATATTTTTTCTTGGGACATCTAAGCTACAAATGACAATATTCATGACATTGACGACAACAAAAAGGCAAAGTCTCATAATCAGGTTGTTGCACCCAAGAAAATGTACCCGCACAAATTTCCAAAGAGTTTGGAAGAGGGTTACTTAAATCAATCTCAACACAAATTTGAGAAAAAGTCATTACTTTTTTGTCCTGAGTTTGTTGAGAAGGACCAACTAGTTTCCCCAAAAGTGAAGAAACCATTTGTAAGATGTCATTGTACCAGTATTCAATTGGGAATCGAGGAAGATACACCCACACTTAAACATGATTTGGAGCTCCTCTGAAGGATTAAAACCCGCTTGCCATGGCTTAATAAATAAACCAATCTAGTTTTGGAAATAAGGTCCACCCTCGAAAACTCTATTATGGTCAGTCATATGTAATTGAAAGCCACCATGAAATAACTATTTGCTAGTAGCATCACTTCCATTTCACCCTCTCGAGCCCAAGTTCACTAAGTCCACGACTCCAAAAATTGCAGTGAAACTTGCATTCCCATGAATTTTCAAATCAAAGCATGTTTCATGAAATAATCAACATCTTCCGCAATTGATTCTGGTTGAATCACCAACACCAGCCTATCTTTAGTTCTTTCCAAGCAACCATTAATTTTTGGGATTTGAGGGCCTCTAGATGCAACAAACTGTCCAACACCCAAATCATTAGAAAACAAATTGTTTTCAACCACCCTCATTGAAGATGGTGATTTTGCTCCAAAAGCAACCCAAAAATACATAGAGGATTTAAACCTAGAAACTTCTCTTGAATCCATTGCTTAGAGAAAAAA
Organism: Sequoia sempervirens; assembly: GCA_007258455.2. Classification (NCBI taxonomy): domain Eukaryota; kingdom Viridiplantae; phylum Streptophyta; class Pinopsida; order Cupressales; family Cupressaceae; genus Sequoia; species Sequoia sempervirens. The sequence goes on along the minus strand of VDFB02000017.1, from coordinate 511,110,250 downwards.
CAAAGCCCTTGTGCCACCCCACAACACAATGCCAAGCTCACATGAGCAACAAGAAGAAGATACTAACCCCACAATCATGAGCCAAACACCAGACTTGTAAGAGGAAAAAAGCTAAACCCTTATATCTCTCCCACAATTGCACCAAGCAACATCGAACTACAAAAATAAAGAGAAAAGAGAGCTTGCACCATATCCAACAAAAGAGAGCTTGCACCATATCAAACAAAAAAGAGTTCTCCTACAAAAGAAACACATATCCACCACAACACCCTCTCATGCCAAAAACACAACCAAGAGAATGATTTGCAAGCCAAAAGGACGACCCTCAAGCGAGCCACACAACAACCTATAGTCAAGCCAAAGCAAGCAACACCATCTTCCCAAATCTCTTCCCCCTTTAATTTTAAACCAATATTTAATTATTAGTGATTTGAAAATAGAAGGCAAGAGTGTTGCTTGCTTGCTTTTTTCTTCTTTTCTATTTTTTTTTAATAAGATTTTTCATTAAAAGGAACTTCTCAATCTTAGAAATGGTGATTTTTCTCAAAATCTTAAAAATTGGATTTGTGGGTAGTTTTTAAGGTGATTTTATGGATGATATGAATTTGTTTAAACAGATAAGTAATAAATTATAGTTATTTTATAAGTTCTTTTACAAGATAGTTGAAGTTGTACAACTATTACTGTTTTTTTCCTCTCTTTTTTTGTAAGATATTTCATTAAAAGAAGTTCCTCAATTTTAAAAGTGTTGATTTTAGGAAAAATTATAGAGGAATTCAAAATCTTAAAAAATGGATTTGTGGGTAGTTTTTAAGGTGATTTTATGGACAATATGAATTTGTTTAAATAGGTAAGTAACTAGCATACCTATATATAAAAATATATATGTAATGTATGTTGAGAGATATCTTTTTGGAGGCACCTATAATGTAAATAAAATAAAATAATCCTTAAATAGCTCTAAAGTAAAAAGTCAAATAACTCTTAAGTAAATAAAATAACCTAAGAGTGATAAAATGGCCTAATTATAATATTAATTGAATTTTATTTACAACTTTAAAAAAAAATAAAAAATTATTTACTTTTTAAAAGAGAATACTTGTTAACCCACCCAAAATATATGTAATCACCATGATTTAAAATAGTTAAAATTAACATTAATTATTTTTGAACAATAAGTTGGTATCTATCTTGACCTAATTATATATTTTGTGCTTAAATGGATCATTAAATATTCTAAAAAAATATGTATTCAAAAGTATGTTTAATAAATTTGTAAATTTTCTTTAATTGATCTACTTAATCAAAAGTGTTAAAATTTAATAATATTTTATTTTTAACATTGAAATCAAGTGTAAAAGTGCTTCCAATTTAACTGTGTGTTTTTATCAAGTTTTAATCACATGAGTATAATGTATTAGTATATCATGTTATAAATGGAAACATATTAGTTTAATTAGAATATATCATTAAATTATAAAGGGTAGTGTACCATTTTTTTCAATCAAGTTTTATTTTTCATTTCTCTATTTAACTATTACTGAGGGGTCTCATGGGAGGCTTGGGCTTCTATTTTCATGGAGCATGAGGTCCCATGGAAAAAAAAAATTGTGCTACAAGATTAATTAGAATCTTTTTGAGAAAATAGGAGCTTCCTACAGTATAGGAATGCATTTTAAGCTAGTGAAATTGGAGTAGGAATTTTTTAGTAAGTTTTTCTACCAGTTGTTATCACTTAAAATTTTAAATTCCTAAAAAAACCAAAAAAATGAGAGAATTTTTATTTATTTATTATTTATTATCAAAATACTCCACTTTGTTCCTTAAATTTTGGAGCTCAAGCTGAATTGCAAAACTAAATTCATGGGACCACCAACTTTAAAATATTCCTAAAAACTCTAAGCAATAGGCACTGAAATTTTTTAGGAAGGCCCCCTCCATGAGACCATACCCTTAATCTATATTTTGGGGCAGCCTATAATATATATATTAACATTAAATGTAACCCTAATTAGATTAAAACCCTAATTTTTCTAATGATAAACTATATAATAGGGGAAATGAAGTGACACCAAAATGTTAAATATGGTATGCAATATATCTGATGTTTGGTATGGTTTGTGATCTATAAAAAAATCTAAGATAAGTAGGGTTTTGAAGCCCTATTTTATTGAAGGGAGACCCGACATAATACTTGTTGTGTTGTATAGTTTAGAAAAGGTCATTTTAAGGCCATCTATTATGGTAGCTTATTGCAAAAGGATAGATGGTTTGATCTAAACATACAAAAAATGTATGATAATAGATCTAAGATAAATAGGGTTTTGAAGCCCTATTTTATTGAAGGGAGACCTGACATCATAATACTTCTTGTATTGTATAGTTTAAAAATTCTCATTTTAAGGCCATTTATTATGGTAGCTTACAATGCAAAAGAAGGAAGGAGATCTATTATCATAATATAGAATTCAATGTATAGACATCACAATAACTTCTACAGAGAGAAGGCCTCATATTATTGGTAGCTTATAATGCAAAAGGATAGATGGTTTGATCTAAACATACAAAAAAGGTATGATATAAAACTTCCTTAACCTTACTTCTCTTTCAAAATAATATATTTACAATTAAATATAAATTATAATGTGATATACTTTCTATATTTTTTAATTATTAAAATTATATTGATCAATAATAATAGTTGATTAAATTTTAAAGGAATGCAAATATGAATAAGTTAGATCAAATATACTATGTATATTGTTTTCTCATATATCTTAAATATCAAAAAAATATTCTCTAAGAATGCACAATGTTGCACTCAATTATAATGAAAATAATTAAAGCATATAATTTAAAATCATGGAGAACTTTAATGAAATATTATTCTAAATTAAAAATAAAATAAGTATTACAAAAATTTACAAATAAAGATATGTAATTACATTACTTTCTTCCAAATAATACTACTGATTTCTCACATTCATAAGATTTTTCATAAAATTTGAACTCATTTTTAAATTCTAATAGTGTAAAACTGTCACGAAGAATTGAAAAATGTCCACAACCCAACTGATACACAATGTAAAAATAGCAATGCCTAAGTCAAATTTATTTCTTTGATATAAATAATATCAAGGAAACATTGATCAGTCCCAACAACATCTAACATTGTTACTCTCCAAATAAATGTACCCATTGGAGGAGAAGGGATCCCACTGCTAGCATCCATTTTGTCAAAAATTTGATTGTTAACTTCAAGATCAGTAGAGTGATATATGTGCACATTGAGCTAACATCTATTTTTTCTTGATCATGTTTGTCCTTATTTTGAACTAAATTCTGATTGCTAACATCCATTTTTTCCTTATCATGTTTGTTGTGACATGATTATTCCAAGAGCAAATCCTCAATGCTCAAATTGCCATGCCTTGGCTTTATTAACTTGTAACAATCTTTTCTATTCTGGTCATGCTCATGGTCGGCCCATGACTTGACCTAGGACAAATAAGGTGAAGAATTATAAGGGAATAATTGATTGAAGCGTGAAAGATGATAGTAAAAAACAAGATCCCTAGCCACCCTTATTGCCAAGCAATAATTGTTAAGCTATAAATTACAAAAAAAATAAAATGGTGGGATAAGATCTGATTTTTTGATTTATGACCATACATACATGTGAAGTCAAAAGAGAGAAATGGGCCCATGTAATTCTAATCTAAAATCTATAACAACATCAATTAGTATTCCATGCTCTGTAGTACCCCTCCATTTTCTTTATGTTCTCTATTAGCATATTTTCACTTTGATAGACCACAGTATTTTGTTTTGATATAATGATCGCTAACATTAGAGTGATGGTGGATTTATTTTGTGATTTGATGATACATTGTATGGTGGTAATTATTTATGACATGCTTTATGTTAGCATAGTTGTTTATTTCAGATGTAATTGCTATATGTATGCATATGGTAGATTAATTGTTATTTATTTTGTCAGTTTGATTTGATGTGTATTGGTGTGGAGAATAGAGTTGCATCACTTGCTCGTGAGTGCCTTGTGATTTCCGTGATTTTCTCTACACGATGTGTTTGAATCATGGATTATATATATATCTATGTTATTTGTCTGATTGCAGGATTGCAAGTACATGACAACAACTCCACCTAGTCTCACAGGTCTGAGCATGTCTAGACTCAATGAAAATGTTGATTGGGAGGTAGTAACAAGGTTTTTCCTAGTCTAGTCTCAAACCCAATCACAGTATGTCGTCAGTTTAGGATTAGTATTTCTGGATGTTTCATTTGTGTTTAATCAGATTATTTATTATGAAAGGAAAATTTTGTTAATTTAATGATAGATTAATGTTCTTTTAATTTAATGTTTATTTAAATTAATTTTAAATGTTGTAAATAAAAGCTTTATATTTTATTTAATTAATTAAATTAGTTTATTTGGTTAAGTAATTTAATCATTGAGATTAAAATTATTTAATTAAATAAATTAATTAATTAAATTAAAGTTACTTTATTTGTGAGAATAGATTAAATATAAATTTAAATGTTTTGTGAGAAATGAAATTTTAAATAAGAATTAAAATAAAAAAAAGGAAATTGAATTTTGAATATTGAATTCTTTAATTCTTTAAATAAAATAAATTCTTGTTAATAGTGGTAAGAAATATCCAGCTTTGGAAGTTGCACAGAACATGGAGAGCTTCTCTGTTTATTTATTTTCTTTTGAAAAGATTACTTGTATAAAGAAATTAGATTTGTGCAAGTTTTATAAAAGTTGTGAATTTAAAAGATTGCCTAGGAAATATTGTGTTGTGACTTTTGTATTCTTCTTGGTGATTTTTGGGAAAATAATTTTGTAGAAAGTTGTTACCTCCCTATGTTATATTTCAAAAATAAGATTTTATAGTGAAATTAGAGAGTAACCTTGTAGATTTTTATTAAACAATAGAAAAATTCTTAATAAAATAGAGGAATTCTTGTAGATTTTTATTAAACAATAGAAAAATTCTTAATAAAATAGAGGAATTCTTGTAAATTTTTAAATGGGGGTTCTCTCAAAATTTTGTGTAAATTTGGGGAAATTAAACCTCTGAGAAGAATCTTGCCACTATGGAAAATATTTAGACAATAGGGAATTGAAAACTCTCTCTTATTGAAAATTTAAAATCTCTGTTAAATTGTGCAGATTGATTTTTTTTTTAATTTTCTGTAGAAACCCTATAGAAAACCATTTACCTTATGGCAGAATTTTATTCATTGTTAAAAATTGTGTATATAAAATATATACATATATATTTTATTGTTCTGGGAAATTTATTTCCTATTAAAATACCAATTCGTACGCAGAATTAACAAAATCATAGAAATTTTATATTATGATTTTTTTTTTTTATAAAATAGAAATATGTGGAATTCGCCGTATGGGCGAAGGGTTTTACAAAAAATCATAGATATATGTGGTAGGCCATAGGGCTTACCCCACAGCCGACCCAGAAGGGGCGACGGCTGTGGAGGTAGCTGGCACTGCCCACACAGACAGCGCTCAGCCACCAACACAGCCGAAGCCCCAAATGGGGACGGCTGTGTATGTTAGTCGTCAGTTGTTTACACATCCAATAAACCTTTGAGCCTTGTCTTTATTGTTCAAAACATTAATTCTGATTTTTTTTAATTTATACGAATGTTAATTTATACGAGTATAGTATTATATATATATATATATACTTGTTAATTATAAATATATTTTTAAAATATGTTTTAAATAAATTCATGCATATGAATGGATTGGATAAATTTAGTACAAAATATTTATTTATTTTCAATTATACATGTTGAATATTGTTATGAGATAATAAGGATATAGGATTTAAATTGGGTGTATCAATTTTCCTTTTTGTTTGAGAAAGGAAATATACTTAAGATGTTTAAATTTCATGCAATATGTTCTTGACTTGATTGGATTTAGTAGATCCTAAAATTAGATGTTTATAATCCCTGAAATGCTTTAAAATTGTATTTTCTCTTTTATTGGGCAATTGGGATTATATTAGATTTTAAGTCTTTCAGATAAGATTGTTTAATATTGGAGTTGTTATTTGTTAAAATTCAGTCATTTGAGTTCACTAGGGTAGTGCACATGATTTTGCATGGTGTTAGATACCTGGTTTTATAAATAGGGTGTGATGTTTTTTGTGATTTGTTTAGTATTATATATTGATTTTGTGCACTTTTCCTACCTTAGTTAGTGAACTTAGATTCCTTGTGTTATTCTTAGGAGAGTGGCTCTGTGTGAGGGCTGACACACAAAGAGGTTCCTAGGTAACTCATGTAGAGTTAGTAAGTCAGTGAAAATTAAATCAACACATTAGTTAGTTTTAAAACTTTTAACTAGATTGATAAGCCTCCCTTATAGACTCAAGGGCTAGTTCAGTCTTGAGAATAAGTTGAGAAGGCCTGGAATGGAAAAGTCGATATCTTGTTATTTTAAAAGATATTAAAAGATATTCGATTCTGCAACAGTTTGCATGTGGGGCCGGTTTTCGTAAGAGGTTGCCATAGTAACCCAAGTTGGGGGTCAGAACCTAGGAAGAAACACCAGGGTAACCAATGCAACATTGTGATGACACTCCACCTAAAATAACAATAACCTTGTGAACTTAGCATATTTGATTATCCTAATTCTGGAAGCAATGTAACCAATAAGTTAAGTATGTACTTGTGTAGATTTCCTATGGTTTTTACTTGTGTCTAGGGTTTGTAGGTTACGTCTAGGGAACCTTATTACTATCTCCTAGCATGGGTGGTGGACCTATAGGTACCACATGGTTGGGCAGGACATGCATCTTACTCCGTTGGGTCCCTAGTTCTTATTCATGGCAATGAGTACTTCATGGATGAAGAGCCCGCATGTGGATATATGTACTTCCTTATTTGTATCATTGGAAATTTTTATATTTGTATTACTCCTCAATTGTTAACAAGGTGAACGTTTGTAATATGTAATTGTACATTTCTTTTTGACCTACCTCATTTGGAAAATGAGTATTGTAATGTTATTTCAAATGCAATGTATGAAAGAATCTTTCATGTATATTATGTTTTCAATGATGTAATTTAAATGTTATTTAATGTGAGCTTTTAAATTTATGTAAATTAAATACATGCAATGTTGAATACTTAAGTTATCTATGGGATTTTCAAGTAGTGTGTCATTGCGTTACTTAGGGAATTTTTGCAATTAGTTAAGTAAATGTTTATAATTTAAAAAAAAATATTACACTTTCGTAGACAATGCATCATTCTTTAGGTTACAAGATGGGGCATTATAGATTGGTATCAGAGCCAGGTTCTAACACTGGATGCTCTGGGTAATTGTGAGCCCATTAGGTTGACCTAGTATGTAGTATCATTTTCTATTAGCCTTGGTTGTTTTGTATCTGAGACTCTCTTTTTTTTCATGTGTAGGATCATGCCTAGGTGTCATACTAGAGGTCATGGTAGAGGTCGAGGTGGAGGCCGTGGGCTGATCCCTCAGGTTACTCCCCCTCCGAGCCCTCATCAGAGTGTTCAGGAAAAACAGTTGGGTCCGTAGTTGGACCAAAGGAATGAGTCACAGATTCTGGAACAATCAGGAGTAGAGAGATCACAGTTACGCCCTTTACTGGAAGAGTTCCTAGCTCTACTTGGTTCTAAACAAGAAGTGGAATAGGAGGTGATAAGGGAACATGATAGATCTCTGAGGAGAGTTGATGATACAGTTCAGCAGGATGCCATTATTGTAGGTCATATGCAAGATTTGTTGAGGGCACACCCTCCTACATTTGATGGATACAGTGGTGGTTGGAAAGCAAAAACCTGGTTGATTGATTTGGGGTGATTCTTTGCGATGCATCCTTATGGTAGCAACACCCGTGCTTGTTGTGCCATAATGCATCTTAGAGATTTTGCCTCTACTTGGTGGTGTTTAGAGGAGAAAAAACTCTATCTGGAGATTGGAGCGGTCTCATGGGATATGTTCTTGGAGAGGTTCAGAGCACACTTCTTATCCAAGCATTGGAGGCAATGACATGCAGATGAGTTTCATGACCTACGTCAGATGGCTATGTCCATGGAGCAGTTTGAGTGCAAGTTTTATGAGCTCAAACAATATGCAGGGATTGTGGATGATCAGGCAATGTTGGTGCAACACTTCATCAGGGGCTTAAACGCCCGTATTAGCAGTGGATTCAGAGTCTTCGAGCCGAAGACTATGGAGGTTGTTGTGGAGAAGGCACATATCGTGGAAGATAATCTATTTTTAGCATTGGGTGGACACATAGGAGTATAGATAGGTAGTGCTCCTATAGCAGGATTTGGTCCACATGGTGGTCAGGTTCAGACAGGAGGTTCCTCTAGGAACCAATAGACACCCACTAAAGGTGGACAACAGCAGCAGTGGCGTACTCCTCAAAAGAATAATAATTCACAACCTTAGCAAGGTAATAGTCCTCAATCAGGAAAGAACCGCAACTGGTGGCACAATAAGCGCAATCGGCAGGATCAGCTAGCTCAGAGTGCACAGTCTACTATCAGTAGAGGTAGCTTTCAGCAATCCAATGCACCTTTGGGTGGCAGAGGATTCGGTAGTGGTACTGGTTGTTATTCGTGTGGTCAGCAAGGACACATTGCTAGGAAGTGTCCTATGAGAGGTTCTTCAGGATTTGGGCCACGACCTATAGATTCTAAGCCTACAGTTGGTGATGTAGGTCGGTCTCATACAGTTTATGCTATGGTTAATAACCACCAAGCTGATCATCAGAACATAGTGGTCGAGACTTCATGTAAGTTACAGGATGTTAGTGTTACTATTCTTTTTTATTCTGGAGCTACCGACTCCTTTATTTCACCTACCATCATTGAGCGATGTGGTCTTATGGCAGTAAATCAAGGTGGTAAGTGGCAGGTAGAATTTTCCTCTGGGGTGAAAGTAGTGGTAGAGAAACTTGTACGTGATTGTGAGCTTAGAATTGGTACGTTATCTACCTTAGTGGATCTTCATGTTACACCTTTAGGATTGTATGATATAGTTTTAGGTATGGATTGGTTAGAATCTCAAAATGTTGTAATTGACTGTTGACTTAAGATAGTTAGTTGCATTAATGATTTGGGTGCAAAAGTGGAAATCATAGGTGTTCAAAGACTTATCTCTTTGCAAATGATTTCTGCTATGCAATTGAAGAGATGTCTTTGTCAGGGTTGTCAACTGTTTGCAACAACATTTACCGATTTGGAGGAAGGAGAGAGTTGAGAGATATCTCTTGATGATCATCCTATCCTCAGAGAATTTTTTGATGTATTTCCTGATGATATACGTGGGATGCCACCAAAATGAGATATTGATTTTAGAGTTGACCTAGTTCCTGGAGCAGAGCCTATATCTCAAGCTCCATACAGAATGACTACTCATGAATTAGAGGAGCTTTGTATCTAGTTAGAGGAACTTTTAGATAAGGGTTTTATTCATCCAAGTGTTTCTCCTTGGGGAGCACCTATCATCTTCGTAAAGAAGAAGGACGGATCACTTAGATTGTGTATTGACTATCGTTAATTGAACAAAGTGATAATAAAGAAACGATATCCTTTGCCTAGAATCGATGATCTTTTCGATCAGATCAAGAGAGCTAATGTGTTCTCTAAAATTGATCTAAAATTAGGTTACCATCAATTACGCATTGTTGAAGCAAACATTCATAAAACTGCATTCTGAACTCGTTATGGTAACTATGAATTCACAGTAGTACCGTTTGGGTTAACGAATGCACCATCAGTTTTCATGAGTTTGATGAATGGTGTCTTTCATACATACCTTGACCGTTTTGTTCTTGTGTTTCTCGATGATATTTTGATCTATTTAAGAAATATGAAGGAACATGAAGAGCATCTGAGACAGGTATTGCATTGCTTAAGGGAAAATCAATTGTACGCAAACCTAAAGAAGTGTGACTTCTTCCAAACTGAGGTGAAATACCTTGGTCATGTTATATCTGGAAAGGGTATTGTTGTGGATCCTTCAAAGATTCAAGCTATTGTTGATTGGCCCTCGCCTACCAATGTAGCGGAGGTTCATAGTTTTATGGGTCTTGTTGATTATTATAGATGGTTTGTTCAGGGGTTTTCTAGGATTGGGTATCCCATTACATATCTTTAGAGGAAAGGGAAGAAATTTGTCTAGACAGAGCAATGTTAGTTGGCTTTTCAGACACTTAAAGAAAAGTTGACTAATGCACCTATATTAGTTGTTTATGATCCTACTAAGGATTTTTAGTTTGCACTGATGCATCCTTAGAGGGTTTGGGAGTAGTACTAATGCAAGATGGGCATGTGGTTGCTTATGAGTCTCATAAACTCAAGGACCATGAACTAAATTATCCCACTCATGATTTAGAGTTTGTCGTTGTTGTGCATTCATTAGTTAGATGGAGGCATTTCTTATTGGGTCACCATTTTGAACTTCATACTAATCACCGTAGTCTACAATATATATTTATGCAGCCTAACTTGAATGCTAGACAGAGACGATGGATGGAGTTCTTGTGTGAATACGATTTTGAGGTGAAATAAGTTCAGGGAAAAGAGAACATAGTGGCTAACGCTCTCAGTCATTGTTGACATGAAATTTCTGCTATCACTCTTGAAGTAGATTTGAGGGATCAAGTTTTAGCAACACTTCCTACATATAGATTGTATCAGGAAGTGAAGATGGAGATTGAAATCTGGTAGACCTCTAGAGGGTCATTTTACAGGGTACACTCTTGAACCAGATGGTTTATTGCGACATCTAGATTGTATCTATGTACCACATTCAAAGGGTCTTTGTACATTAATTATGACTGAAGCACATCGAGCACCGTACTCTGCTCATCCTGGTGTTAAGAAAATGCATGTGGATCTTCAACAGCTATATTTTTGGCCTGGTATGAAATGCGATATCGCTAATTCTGTATCAAGATTCCTTGAGTGCCAGAGAGTCAAAGATGAGCATCAACATCCCACTGGATTATTACAGCCACATCTCATTCCTGAATGGAAATGGGATATTATAGTTGATTTCATCGTAGGTTTACCTATGTCATCACGTCCACATGATTCCATTATGGTAACTGTTGATAGATTGACTAAGGTAGCTCATTTTTCTCCTGTTAGATCATCATACAATGCTTCATCAGTAGCTAGGATATTCATGGAGGACATAGTTAGATTGCATGGGATTCCTCATAGGATTATATCTAATAGATATCATGTATTTACTTCAGCCCTATGGACTTCATTACAACATGCTTTAGGTACATAGTTGAACTTTAGTTCAGCGTATCATCCTCAAACAAATGGTCAAACAGAGAGAGTTAACCAAATACTTGAGGATATGCTTAGAATGTACGTAATGGACCAACAATCACGTTGGGAGGATTATCTTTATTTAGTAGAATTTGCTTACAATAACGGATATCAAAGTTCCATAGGTATGTCACCATTTCAGGCATTATATGGACGTCCTTGTCAAACTCCATTGAGTTGGGATCGACTTGAGGATAGAGTGTTACTTGGTCCTGAGATGCTTCGTGATATGGAGAAACAAGTTGACCGTATTAGAGAACATTTGATAGCAGCATAGGATAGACAAAAGAAGTATGCTGATGCACATAGAGTGGACCGACAGTTTTCAGTTGGTGATAGAGTGTTTCTTTGAGTACGACCGTGAGAAATTCCAATCCGTTATGGAAAAGGCTCTAAGCTTGCACCTCGTTTTGTTGGGCCATTTGAGATTCTAGAGAGGACTGGTCCTGTGGTGTATCAACTCGCCTTACCACCTAGTTTGTCACGTATTCATGATGTTTTTCATGTTTCAGTTCTCAGACCTTATCATCCCGACATTTCTCATGTACTTGATTGGAATGCGTTACAAGTAGAGGACGGGCAACTGGCTTTGGAGCCCGTGGGCATTTTATAGCACCGGAGGCTCATTCTCAGGGGTCGAGACATTGATCAGGTGAGGGTCCAATGGGATCCTATCCATGAGGCATCTGTTACTTGGGAGGATGCGACACTTATGAGGGAGCATTATCCCTATCTGTTCGTAGGCTTTTAGGAGCAAGCCTGATCATAGGGGGGAGGATGTAGTACCCCTCCATTTTGCGTATGTTCTCTGTTAGCATATTTTCACTTTGATAGACCATGGTACTTTTTTTTGATGTACTGATCACTAACATTAGAGTGATGATGGATTTATTTTGTGATTTGATGATACATTGTATGGTGGTAATTATTTTTGACATGCTTTATGTTAGCATAGTTGTTTATTTCAGATGTAATTGCTATATGTATGCATATGGTAGATTAATTGCTATTTATTTTGTCAGTTTGATTTGATGTGTATTGGTGTGGAGAACGGAGTTGCATCACTCGCACATGAGTGCCCTATGATTTCCATGATTTTCTCTGCATGATGTGTTTGAATCATGGATTATATATATATATATATATGTATGTTATTTGTGTGATTGCAGGATTGCAGGTACATGACACCGACTCCACCTGGTCTCACAGGTCTGAGCGTGTCAAGACTCAATGGAAATGTTGATTGGGAGGTAGTAACAACGTTTTTCCTAGTCTAGTCTCAAACCCAGTCACAGTATGTTGTTAGTTTAATAGGATTGGTATTTCTAGATGTTTTGTTTGTGTCTGTTCAAATTATTTATTATAAAAGGAAAATTTTGTTAATTTAATGACAGATTAATGTTCTTTTAATTTAATGTTTATTTAAATTAATTTTAAATGTTGTAAATAAAAGCTTTATATTTTATTTAATTAGTTAAATTAGTTTATTTGGTTAATTAATTTAATCATTGAGATTAAAATTATTTAATTAAATAAATTAATTAATTAAATTAAAGTTACTTTATTTGTGAGAATAGATTAAATATAAATTTAAATGTTTTGTGAGAAATGAAATTTTAAATAAGAATTAAAATAAAAAAAAGAAATTGAATTTTGAAATTTGAATTCTTTAATTCTTTAAATAAAATAAATTCTTGTTAATAGTGGGAAGAAATATCTGTGAGTGGTTAGTAGATATTTTCTTGAAAATTGCCATGTGTGTTAGTTAAATTTATGGAAAAATTCTTGTTGGGATTTCTCTCGGAGAAGATATTATGTGATTTGGGGAAAACAAAAAAGAAATTCTTCACGGGAAATGAAAAGAACATAGCTCTGAAAATTTGTGTTATTTTTGATAATTTCCTTTGGGTTTTGTTTTTAAATTTCTGAAAGAGATCCTTGGATAGTTATTTATTTAGTATTTGCATTCTTCTAGAAAGTGGTGGTTTGTAAAGAGCTTTGGAAGTTACACGCAATAGGCAGAGCTTCTCTTCAATAGATAAATTCTTCAAGCTACAAGATTTTCTCTGTTTTTTTTTTTTTTTTTCTTTTGAAAAGATTACTTGTATAAAGAAATTAGATTTGTGCAAGTTTTATAAAATTTGTGAATTTAAAATATTGCCTAAGGAAATATTATGTTGTGACTTTTGTATTCTTCTCAGTGATTTTTGGGAAAATGATTTTGTAGAAAGTTGTTACCTCTCTGTGTTATATTTCAAAAATAAGATTTTATAGTGAAATCAGAGAGTAAGCTTGTAGATTTTTACTAAACAATAGAAAAATTCTTAATAAAATAGAGGAATTCTTGTAAAATTTTAAATGGGCGTTCTTTGTCAAAATTTTGTATAAATTTGGGGAAATTAAACCTCTGAGAAGAATCTTGCCAAGCTTTTCTTGTGGAAAATATTTAGACAATAGGGAATTGAAAACTCTCTCTTATTGAAAATTTAAAATCTCTGTTAAATTGTGTAGATTGATTTTTTTTTTTAATTTTCTGTAGAAACCCTATAGAAAATAATTTAGCTAATGACATAATTTTATTCATTGTTAAAAATTGTGTATATAAAATATATACATATATATTTTATTGTTCTGGGAAATTTATTTCCTGTTAAAATACCAATTTCATACGCAGAATTAACAGAATTGTAGAAATTTTATATTATGATTTTTTTTTATAAAATAGAAATATGTGGAATTCTCCGTACGAGCGAAGGGTTTTATGAAAAATTGCAGATATATGTGGGAGGCCACAGGGCTTACCCCATAGCTGGCCCAGAAGGGGCGATGGCTATGGAGGCAGCCGATGCTGCCCGCCACCAACACAGTCGGAGCCCCAAATGGGGATAGTTGTGTATGTTAGCCATCGGCTATTTACACAGCCAATAAACCTTCGAGCCTTGTCTTTATTCTTTGAAACATTAATTCTGATTTTTTTTTTTATACGAATGTTAATTTATACGAGTATAGTATTATATATATATATATATATATACTTGTTAATTATAAATATATTTTAAAATATATATATACTTGTTCATTATAAATATATTTTTAAAATATGTTTTAAATAAATTCATGCGTATGCATGGATTGGATAAATTTAGTAAAAAATATTTATTTATTTTCAATTATACATGTTGAATATTGTTATGAGATAATAAGGATATAGGAGTTAAATTGGGTATATCAATTTTCCTTTTTGTTTGAGAAAGGAAATATACCTAAGATGTTTAAATTTCATGCAATATGTTCTTGACTTGATTGGATTTAGTAGATCCTAAAATTAGATGTTTATAATCCCTGAAATGCTTTAAAATTGTATTTTCTCTTTTATTGGGCAATTGGGATTATATTAGATTTTAAGTCTTCTAGATAAGATTTTTTAACATAGGATTTGTTATTTGTAAAAAATTAGTCATTTGAGTTAACTAGGGTAGTGCACATGATTTTGCATGGTGTTAGATACCTGGTTTTATAAACAAGATGTGATGTTTTTTGTGATTTGTTTAGTATTATATATTGATTTTGTGCACTTTTCCTACCTTAGTTAGTGAACTTAGATTCCTAATGTTATTCTTAGGGGAGTGGTTCTATGTGAGGGCCAACACACAAAGAGGTGCTTGGGTAACTCATGTAGAGTTAGTAAGTCAGTGAAAATTAAATCAACACATTAGTTAGTTTAAAACTTTTAACTAGATTGATAAGCCTTGCTTATAGACTCAAGGGCTAGTTCAGTCTTGAGAATAAATTGAGAAGGCCTGGAATGGCAAAGTTGATATCTTGTTATTTTAAAAGATATTCAATTTTGCAACAATTTGCATGTGGGGCAAGGTTTCATAAGAGGTTGCCAGGGTAACCCAAGTTGGGGGCCGGAACCTAGGAAGAAACACCAGGGTAACCAATGCAACATTGTGATGACACTCCACCTAAAATAACAGTAACCTTGGGAACTTAGCATATTTGATTATCCGAATTCTGGAAACAATGTAACCAATAAGTTAAGTATGTACTTGTGTAGATTTCCTATGGTTTTTATTTGTTTCTAGGGTTTTTAGGTTATGTCTAGGGAACCTTATTACTATCTCCTAGCACAGGGGGGTGGACCTACGGGTACCACATGGTTGGGTGGAACGTGCACCTTACTCCGTTGGGTCCTCAGTTCTTATTCGTGACAACGAGTACTTCATGGATGGATAGCTCGCATGTGGATATATGTACTTCCTTATTTGTATCATTGGAAATTTTTATATTTGTATTACTGCTTGATTGTTGACGAGGTGAATATTTGTAATATGTAATTGTACATTTCTTTTTGACCTACCTCATTTAGAAAATGAGTATTGTAATGATATTTCAAATGCAATGTATGAAAGAATCTTTCATGTATATTATGTTTTCAATGATTTAATTTAAATGTTATTTAATGTGAGCTTTTAAGTTTATGTAAATTAAATACATGCAATGTTGAATACTTAAGTCATCTATGGGATTTTCAAGTAGTGTGTTGTCACGTTACTTAGGGAATGTTTTCAATTAGTTAGGTAAATGTTTATAATTTTAAAAAAAATTATTACACTTTTGTAGACAATGCATCATTCTTTAGGTTACAAGACGGGGCATTACATGCTTTGTTACGAAGTATTCACAACTTTGATTTTCTATAGTCATGGGTTCTCTACACTTAAAATGTACTTTCTATACATCTTTATCCATTAGGGTTTGTTTCCATCCTAGACCACAATATACATATATATCCTGTAATTCTGAATATATATACAATTTAAATTTTGGGGTTTACTATTCCCCCTACCTCAAACATAATAATCAATCACCACAATCTGATCTTTCCTTGACTGTACATATTCTAAGATATGTTTCATGTTTTATAGCTGTATAATATATATACTCCTTTATATTAATGTACACATCATGCTAAAGGAGTACATATGCAAAAGTACAAACTGAGGCTGATGACTACTTTCTATTACAAACCCAACCTCCATGAACATGTGTTGATGCAATTGTATATATATGTACATTGGTTGCAATCTGTTGTGTATATACTTTGTACATATTCATTGATCCATTGAATGAATGAATGAAAGATTTTAATAACGTCCACAGACTAAATAGTCTATGGGACCAAGACAAACAACTTAATTTTTTTCATGCTCTTTTCTAGGTTGGATCTCCACGAGACTAAATATTCATTGAAAGCAGGCAAATTTGTCGCAATTACAAAGTAAAAATTTTATGTACCCTCCTAATAAATATAGCTAGGATAGAGACTCCCCAAAGGGGATCTAAAAGGTATACCCTTTCTTTTTCTTGTTGTTTTGTAATTTATTATTATGGGTGGAGGAGTTTGGGGTGAGATGTCCTATGAAATGTTGCTTTTGGGGCTGTAATTGATCACAGTTGTCTCTTCACTCGAGTTATCAACATGGCCAACTTGTTCTTGGACTTTCTTATATGTATTGATTAAATCCTTGACATTGAAATTTTTCCTGAAACTCTTGTGAATCTTGTCTCTGGTAGGAAGTTGAATCCTGATCAAATTCAACCCCTCCTTGTTATTGTTTTGGCTGTAACAAAAATGTCATGTTGCAAAGATTACGTCTTATACCTGTTGCCTAAACAAACACACACAATAGACCTAATTTAGAAGTCCAATTGGTATGGTTAAAAAAAAGTACAAAATCACACTCCCCTCATAGATTTCTAAATATTTCCTATCATCTTTTGGATTTATCACCAAAAAATTATCACCCAAGTAATCTTATTCTTAGGACATCCTCATACACCATTATCCCTAATTGATAACTTATATCAAATTGGCTGAAATGTTAAAGAGGGATTGCTTGTTTGCTTGCTTATACCTTATAGCCAAGAGAGTAGAACTAAAATGAATTGAAAAGGCTTCTTTCACATATATCACAGGTATTAGTCACACCTTTCCCCAGTCTGAGCTAAGGTCTCTCATTAAGAAAAACAACCCGAGCACTATTGATAATGTATGTTTGTATGACTATGATTTCTAGAATCTTATTAATTTCAAACACTAAAAAAGATTTTAAATAAAGTGTGGTATCAAATTTCTAATATCCCCACTTACCTAATATTGTTAAGAGGATAGCAACAACGACAAAAAAATTCCAGACACCTCTAGGAGTAAAGGGCTAGTACGGCTCAAGAAGTGGTGCCATGTTATATCTTGAGCAATCATCGCACCTCCTCCTTTCTAAATGATTACTTCTTCTAGAGGAATTTTTTTTATGAAGGTTGAGAAAGCTCTGCCTAAGCCTGCTAAACTAAATGTTGAACTTTTGCCTAAGCCCACTAAATTGAATGTCAACCCTCTGCTAGAGAATGATCTACCTGATCCCCTCACTCCATGAGCTCCTAGTGAATATGAATCATAAATTTTTCAAATAAAGAAATCCATGAAAGAAAAACCAAATGAAACCAAATAAAAACTACGAAAACTGCTAAACTAAATGTCAAACTTTTGCCTAAGCCCACTTAATTGAATGTCGACCCTCTACCAGAGAATGATCTACCTAAGCCCCCTGCTCCATGAGATCCCAATGAATATGAATCATAAATTTTTCAAATAAAGAAATCCCTAAAAGAAAAACCAAATGAAACCCAAGAAAAACTATGAAAACAATTACCACAAAAATGAAAAACCTAACAAAAAAATTTTATGGTGTTCGATTTCCTGGGATTTGAAGTGTTATGGTTTTTTGGGAGAAAAAGAAACACATGACTTCCATCTGCTGTCATTTTCAATGCAGCTTCAAAAAAATTACACAGAATATTCCTTCGTTTCTTTCACTGTATAACGCCTCTTGGCATAATAAATTATAGTTATTTTTTAAGTTTTTTTATGTGCAACTATTACAATAGAAAAGATTAATATTAGAAAATAAATGTAACTAAAAGACATCGTTATATGGCTTGAGATTCTTCCTATGGTCTCTTGCAGATTTTGTTTATGAGAATTGTACTCTCAAGAAATAATGGTATGATAGTCCTTATATTTGTAGGTATAAGGATAACAATGTATACTATGCATCTACATTTATTTATTTTTTCTTGTATGTTGTTTTATATAGATATATTGAATGTATTATCTTGTAATTAATATGGTTTATAATTAAAATTTTGGATAGAATAAGGATTAGGGTTAAGATAAAAAATTATTTATTTATAAAAAATAAATTTAGGAAAGTTATCTAATATTTTTATGTATTGAGTGATTAATGAAGGAAAGACAATGGAGGAAATTCACTCATCAAATGAACAAAATTAGGTTAGGGTTACAATTCAAATTACGATTCAAATTAGGGTGAGGAATATAGTGACAATTAGGATTAAAATCATGGTTAGAATTCTATTACAATTACATTTAGAATTAAAATATGGCTTTAATTAAGATTAGGGTAAGAATTAGAGCTAGGATTAGTGTTAGAGTTTGGTTTAGGGTTAGAATTAGGATAGTGTTAGAATTAAAACTTGAGTTCGGATTAGAGTTACAATTAAGAGTAAAATTGTGATTAGGATTAGTGTTACAATTATAATTAAATTAAGGATAGGGTTAGAATTAGTGTTATAGTTAAGATTATGATTAGGATAAGGGTTAGGGTAAGGGTTAGAATTAGAATTAAGGTTAGGATTAAAATTACAATTACAAAGAGTCAAACTTTTTTGATTTGTGTATTGATAATGCCCAAGTCATTCTAAGAGTATTTGGATTATATGACCCTTTGTATTATAAATTATAAATAAAATATTATACTATAATATAAGATTGCATAATAATATGAACTAACATATATATTATTTAAAATAATCTATTTAAAATATTAATTTATCCTTCTACAAATGCCTATTTTTTAATCAAATTGTCATCCATGGTGAGTGGGTGATTGATACAATTTTTTTATAAATAACCTCCAAATATAAATTATATATATATATATATATATATATATATATATATATATATATATATATATAAATCATCTTATCTTTATTTTAAAATAAAATTTATATGATTTTATATCAAATTTAATTTTGTTAATGGATTATGGGTTTGAAATTTTTATTTTTCATTTTATTATTATATTTTGAAATTTGTTGTCAAAATTAACAAACAATAAGATCAAATTTAATTAGATAATTAGTCCAAGAAACATTTTAAATATATAAAAAATTAAATATAGAAAAACTACAAAATAATTATTACATAAATAAAATAACTCTTTTATCTATTCCTCAAATAAACCCACCCTCCCTCTCTATAAATAAAATTCCAAAATTAAATATTTAATATAATATATATTAATTTATACTTAGTAACATTGAAATAGATTAATATTGCAAGAATCTATACTAATTTAAAGTACTCCTAGCATTAAAATAAAAATTAATGCCTCAACTACCTATAAATATCAAACTATTACTAATCTACCTCTAAATTACCATGTCATGGCAACTCATCTATCATCACTTATCAATTGAATTTACTTTTGAAATTTTATATTATAACTAATTTTATTTGTTTATTTCTAATTGATACAATAGAAAAATTACTAATATTTATAAAAAAAAAATTATGCATAGTTTTATCCACCTTTCAATATCATAATTACTAGCACTTGCACCTAAAGGAGGTGAGGTTCAAGGATTACATGATAGAAAACTATATGTATGTTAATATGTTAGAGAGTATGTCTTTGTGCATGGATGTGCTACAAATTCTAGTTGTTGTTGTCCATTAAAAAATTAATAATAAAATTGATGCAGAGACACCCTCAACCTTGCCTCTCACTCACAAATTATCAACAGAAACACAACTATTTGATGCTTTATTGAATTCAAATTTGCTCAATACAAACATCCACATCTCTTTTTTGTATGTGCACAACCATCACTTTGCTAACTCCACGTGCTTCTCTCTATATTTGCAGCGTTTTATCCATTATATAGATTCTAATTTTGATTTTTTATTCTCATCTTGCCATTCTGGATAGTGTCGCCTCTCTACAATTTGTTTCTTTCTGTCATTCACTACTCATCTTTCTTCACTATCTTCCCTTTGTTTTCCTTCACATGAGCCCTCTTCTCCTTTTCCAATCGGCCTCTTACTTCACAACTGCACACCCCTATCTCTTCTTCAATTGCATACCCAATATCCCTAGTTTTTCTTTGTTCTTTTCTTTTCCCAGTCATTGTATCCCCTCTAGCTTGATGCCTTTTCTTTAAAATTTTAACATTCCCAACCAAAAGACCAATCGATCTTCTAAAACCATCACCCTCCCCTATTTCATCATTCCACCACTTCACTGGAGATGAAAAGGAAACATTTATTAAGCATTTAGATTTGAATGTTTCCCATAGTTTCATCAACCTTTTCACAAAGAATATTTCTTCCTTTTGATCTAATACACACCCCTCCTTGTGTTAGATTTTAATTTCATTTTACTTGCTATCTTTTGAATTTCAAAGCACATGTATTTTCTTAATGGTGACCCTTATTTTTGAAGGTAAAGAAGAGTTTTTGATAATCTCTAATCATTGTCAAAAGCATTAATGAATAGGTCAACCTCCTTCTAATGAAATGCCAAGTCGAGTTGCTATGAATTGGAATTTTTTTTGTTTCTATCGCTTTAGGAATTCAAAATTTATTGAAGTATTTAACTATGCATCTTATTCAATCGACGTTGGGTCAAATAGCCTATGTACTCTAGGCTATGCTTCACATTCTGCATACAACAAGGCAGTTGCAAATACAACATTTGAAAAATTTCCATCAAGAATTATATTCCAAGGTTGAGGCACTATATTGGAAAACCAAAACAAACAAGAAAACCAACCAAAATTGCAAAAGAAAAACAAACAATATTTTTGGGTGGTGTGGATTTCCTGTTCCCCCATGTGCTCCTACACCAGACACGCTGGGTAAAATGGAATGTTTCTTGAGTTGGTATAGTTAGGAACATTCAAAGGTGCATGGGACAGTAATCCCATGTTTGCTTTTGATCCACTGATGCTCCTTGTCCACGAGAGCCTTCCCTTTTCTACACTTCAGCTCATCCTCAACATTCAAACCATCTCCACAAAAATTATCTCGTTCCTCTGAAAAACCTCTTAACATAGGTCCATCTTGGTTCCCTCTACATGTTCTTGGATTGATATTCTTTCTTCCACTATTGTGTTGCTGCAATAAATCAACACCCAATCTATTCTTTCCCTCTAAAATCTACTCTCTTAGTGGCTAAAAATAGCTACACTTACTCCATTCCTTTTCCTCTACGTGTTGCTTCTCTGCATTGCAACAAACAATAGAGTTGGAACCCTTCATCTACTTTTCTTTCTCCTTTAGAGAATTCAATATATATTGTTTCCCATCCTTCTGGATGGTGTACACATTCTTCCTACCATCATAAATGGCCTCCCTATCAAAATACCATGGCCTACCCAACAAAATGTGAAAAAAAATCATGGGAATCACATCACACAACATCTCATCTCTATATAATACAATCTAAAAACTAACTAAAAACTACTCCCTCATAGCCATTTCATGTTCCTTTTGTAACCAAGAAACCTTGTATAGAATAGGATACTTACTCTTTTTCATACTTAGTTTTTCTACCATCTCCTCTAAAACTAAGTTATTTGTACAACCACTATCAACAATAACCATACAACACTTACCTCCAACCTTGCACATAGTTTGAAAAATAATTCTTCTTTGAGACTACCACATCTAGGTTCACCAACACTCTTCTCAACATGAGAGATTTGCCTTCTTCTAGGTCTGCTACTTTTTGGGATGCATTACACTCCTCATCTTCTTGTGCCAAGTGGTTTCTTGCTACATTCTTCTTACTACCTTTATGTACTTGAGAACACTCGAAAGCATGATGGCTATCTTCTCCACACTGATAACATCTGAATGAAATCCTTTTGTTGCTGCCATCACTTCCTCTCATTAATGTCTCCTTTTCTTTTATTTTTTGACCCCCTTCTTTACTCCATTTGGGATTGGATTCTTCCTCAATATTCTTTCCTTTATTGTTGCCCGCTTCTCCCTTTTCAGCTCCAAATCTTCCTCGGATTTTGGATTTATTTAAATTTTCCTCCTCATTAATTTCTCCTTAGCCTTCATCACATATTGGTATGCTTCCTCGACTGTGGTAATTTTCAACATACTGATCTCATCTTGAATGTTAAACCACAATCCATTTACATTCTTGGCTACTTTCTCTCGATCAATTTCATGTCTCTTGAATTGAATGCCTAGCTTGTAAAAATCCTCTATGTAATCCTTTACACTCATTTATTTTTGCTTTATATTTTACAACTTCTTGAACAACTCCATTTCATAATCTCCAAGTATGAATGCCTTCTTCAACTTCATCACCATCTAGTTCCATCTTGTTATTCGGGGATCTCCATCTATTTCTCCTTTCTGCAATCCTTTCCACCATAACGAAGCATGCCCTTACAACTTTTTTTATGCTATCTTCACCCGTTGTGGGTCTTTCATTTCCTCCAATTAAAAGTACTCCTCCAACTCTCCAATCCAATCAATTAGCTCATCTGGATTTAACGTTCTAGAAAAGTTCAGAAAATCCATCTTATTTCTCTTCGCTATTCTCGAAAGAGCTCTCAAAAATATTTCTTGTTCGACATCCACTGGTCGTTCCTCCTCATCCCCCTCTTCTTCTTCTCTTTTGTGTCCTTCACCTTCAATTTCTTCCTCATCCTCGTGTTCTCTTCTTCTTTCTCTTCTTTCCCTTCTTTCCCTTCTGTTACTAGCACCTACTTCCCCTGGTTTCTGATGCCTTCAATCACCATGCCATAAAATATTTCAAGTACAACCTCTATCCTAGGTCTTCCTCTTCTTCTTCATACTTGAGGTGACATCTCTTCCAATCAATGGTTTCAACTCTCAACTGTTTGGGATTCCACACACCCACAACAATCCTTTTGAGCTCTACACTTCCATCACTCTCTCCCACAAATCCTGGTAGATACTCCCCATGCTCAAAACTTCCTGCTCTGATACCAATTTCATTCAAAGATACCCTCAACCTTGCATCTCACTCACAAGTTATCAATAGAAACACAACTATTTGATGATTTATTGAATTCAAGTTTTCTCAATACAAACATCTAAATCTCTTAGTTGTATGTGCACAACCATCACTTGGCTAACTCCATTTGCTTCTCTTTATATCTGCAACTTTTTATCCCTTATAAAGATTCTAATTCTGAGTTGTTTATTATCATCTTGCCATTTTGGCTGGTGTCGCCTCTCTGTACTTTGTTTCTTTTTGTCATTCACTACTCATATGTCTTCACTATCTTCCCTCTTTTTTTCCTTCACATGGGCCCTCTTATCCTTTTCCAATTGGCCTCTTACTTCACAACTACACACCCCTATCTCTTCTTTAGCTGTGCACCCCCTCTCTTCTTCAGTTGCACACCGAATATCCCTAGTTTTTCTTTGTTCTTTACTTTTCCCAGCTGTCATATCCCCTCTAGCTCAATGCCTTTTCTTTAAAATTTTAACATTCCCAACCAAAAGACCAATCAGTCTTCTAAAACCATCGCCCTCCCCTATTTCACTGTTCCACCACTTCACTAAAGATGAAAAGGAAACATGTATTAAGCATTCAGATTAGAATGTTTCCCATAGTTTCATGGCCTTTTCACAAAGAATATTTCTTCCTTTTGATCTACTATGCACCCCTCCTTATGTTATATTTTAATTTAATTTTACTTGCTAGATTTTGACTTTTGAAATATAGGTATTTTCTTAACGATGACCCTTGTTTTTGAAGGTAAAGAAGAGTTTTTAATCATCTCTAACCATTGTCAAAAGCATTAATGAACAAATCGGCCTCCTTCCAATGAAATGCCAAATCGAGTTGTTATGAATTGGAATTTTTTTTTATTTCTGTTGCTTTAAGCATTCAAAAGTTTTTGAAGTCTTTAACTATGCATCTTCTGCAATCCGCATTGGGTCAAATAGTCTATGTACTATGGGCTATGCTTCACATTTTGCATACAACAAGACAATTGCAAATACAACATTTGACAAATTTCCATCATGCAAATATATTATGAGGTTTACACATTGAATTGGAAAACCAAAACCAAATAAGAAAACAAACCAAAATTGTGAAATCAAAACCAATGATATTTTTGGGTGGTGCAGATCACTTGTTCGCCCACATGCTCTTGCACCAAAAATTTAAATAATGGAATGAAATAAACTTAGAAAAACTAGATATAATAAGATTTTGGAGGATTTTACCATTAAACAACAGTATATGTATGTTAATATGTTAGAGAGTATGTGTTTGTGCATGCAAATTCCAGTTATTTTTGGATTAAACAATTAATAATAAAATTTATATAATGGAATGAAATAAACTTAGAAAAACTAGATTTTTTTCTTAAAGAAATTAAGTATTATCTTATTATGAAATATTTGCATACAAATTTAAAACATAAAGCAACAGAAATGAAAACAAAATTTTCTATCAAATGAAAATAGAATGTTCCCATCCAATTGTCAAAATCAATATTTATCTAGTTTTTATGTGATAATGAGATTTTGGAGGCTTTTACCATTAAACAATAGTATGTGTTTGTGCATGGATGTGCTACAAATTCTAGTTGTTGTTGGATTAAACAATTAATAATAAAATTTAAATAATGGAATGAAATAAATTTAGAAAAACTATATTTTTTTCTTAAACAAATTACGTATTATTTGATTATGAAATATTTGCATACAAATTTAAAACATAAAGCAACAAAAATGAAAATAAAATTTTCCATCAAATGAAAATAGAATGTTCCCATCCAATTGTCAAAATCAATATTTATCTGGTTTTTATGTGATAATGAGATTTTAGAGGCTTTTACCATTAAACCACAATATATGCATGTTAATATGTTAGAGAGTATGTATTTGTGCATGGATGTGCTACAAATTCTAATTGGTGTTGGATTAAACAATTAATAATAAAATTTAAATAATGGAATGAAATAAATTTAGAAAATATAGATTTTTTCTTAAAGAAATTAAGTATTATATCTCATTATGAAATATTTGTGTAAAAATTTAAAACGTAAAGCAACACAAATGAAAAAAAAATTCCATCAAATTGACAAAAAATCACTCCAAATGAAAATAGAAAGTTCCCATCCAATTGTCAAAATCAATATTTATTGGTTTTTTATGTGATAATGAGATTTTGGAAGCTTTTACCATTAAAGGATAGTTTGTTTATCATTAAACAACTAAAAATTGTTTTCCAATGACTCAATAGTAGTTTGCACATGTGAGACTTGTTTCATATTCAAATCTCACACTATATATAGCCTATCATAATAATATATAATGAAATTCATTAAAAAAATACTATTCTATATTTAATATTAATTTTTTTATTTTATAAATTTAATATATTTTAATATCTATTATCAAAATATAATATTATTTTTTAATTATGATTTTATAATATTATTTTCATTATTATAATAACATAATATTTCAACTTATTCAAAATATAATTTAATTATTTTTTATTAGGGGTAAAACAGGTTTTGATGGGGCCCTGAAACCCCTTATATATGGTTTTGAAGGGATCTGAAACCCTATCCAAAGTAAGAAAGCTAGTAACAAAGAAAAATTAGCAAATCAACAACAAGGGAACAAAAATAGCCATCAAAGATAAGCAAGATAAATTAGGATGCAAACAACATACAGGTTTTGTAGGGACCTAAAACCCCACTAACTGATCAAAATAATCACCTACACTAGCCAGGCTACAACAAACGAGATGCTCAGAACAAAACACCTAAATAGCCATCCCATAATCCACCTCTAAAGGAGTAGGATCCCCTCTATAGAAGAGGATGATAGGAAAACCATTTCCACCAAAGAAACAACTCCCCAGCCCACACAAGTTCCACCTCAATAGAAACCCATAAGAGAGAAAATATTCCCCATAAATTTACAACTCCCAAATCCACCTCAATAGGAAAGGGATCCCCCTCAAAAGGAGTAGTCTCCACCTCAATTTAGAAGATCCCAGCTGAAGAATCCAGCAAGAAGGCCCATTAGTAGAAAGAGTAAATGTAACATCCTTTGGCAACACGAGCTCAAGATCCATAAGATAATATAGAGCAACTCAACCAATAGAGAGAAAAGTTAGCACACTTGGGACTTTATGATAAAGAATAGAATCATCCCAACCATTAGAAAAGATACCAAATCATAGGTAGAAAATGCTCCCATAACCACTTTCAAGGAGGAAAACAAAAAATCATCCCCAAGTATTAAAAACCCCTTCATAAACAAAATATTCTCAAGCGAAAAGTAGAACCAACCACCACTAAATCTGTATTTTTGGGTCAAGAAGACAGAAATAAAAAACCACCTAGACCAGCAAGGAGAAATAGAAATAGAGGTAGCAAAGCCTGCCAAAGCCATCCTCCACATGAACATCTGAACTTTCTCAGACCAAAAGAAGATCTCTAGCCACCAAGACCCAACAATCCCTTTTTCCATCCAAACCCAAACTCCCTAGCAGTGGGGAGTCTTACCCTTAAAAGATAGAAAACATTAACCCAAAGAGATAGTAGCAAGTCATAGACAAATCAAAAACCAGCTTCCATAGAGAAGAAAAGAGCCTCCAACAAAAAAATAAACCTCAAAGACCAAAGGAGGATAAAAACCCAAAACCAAACCTGGAGAGAATCACTGGCCAAACAACCCAAGTCAGCCACAAGAAACACCACAAGCCAAGGAAGAATGGCTCCATAGGATAAGCCTTCAAAAAGGCACTTCGAAAACAGCCAAAAACTAGAGGAGCAGGGACACAGGCTCAACCCCATCCCAATGAAGAAGAAAAACTGTCACATCCCAACTAGATGACAACAACCTGCTTTACAACAACCAACATGAAGCCACCACTTCCCAATAGCACAACATCAATGACCTTGTTGGAAAAACAAGGACAACCAATTGAGAGGGGGGTGAATCAGTTGTTACAAAATTTTAAACTTTTCCAACTTAACTTTAACTTAATCTCAGATCTGATGAATAAGCAATAAACACATCAAAGAGACAAAGAACACCAAGATTTTTTTACGTGGAAACCCTTTTAGGGGAAAAATCATAGTGGATGTTACTCCACAAGATTATACTCTACTAAAATTATAATGAAAAATAATAAGTGGAATGCACATGCATTCATGCTCACTACCTAGAGCTCACTACTCAATTACAAATGGGCTAATTTACCAACAATACAGAATCAGATTAAAATCTAGAGGGTATGAACTGAGAAAATAGCTTCTACACAAGCCTAGTTATAGTTCCAATTAAGCTGAACACTTCTTTCACACTTTGCACAAACGTCTTCACACTCTACTTTGCTTATTGAATGATATTCACTCATACACACCCAAGAGCACATGAAGCATGCTCTTTCACACACTACACTGATGAAACAATTGAATATATATATTTGCTACATGAGATTTCATCACAACTTAGTCGAACAAGAAAAATAAAGCATATTTGCAATGTTAGCCTAATTTAACAAATAAACTTTTAATGTGAATCCACCAAGGTCGGACACAACATAGTGGAGACCCAAATTAACATCTCCAACACAAAAATACTTTAATTAATTTCACCACGAAGATCCACAACATGCTACACCCAACATGTCAGCTAGAAACATGAAAAATTGAACATGCACAAGAAAAGATATTCAATCACGAGCTCACAAATTAATGTGGACATACCACAAAGATAGAGAATGATCTAGAGACATCTTATAACACCAAGAAACAACAGAGAAACATCCAAAACAACTGACATTACCATAATCACACAATCTTCATTCAGGAACACTAATAGAGACCACAAAAACACTGTCAAAACACAACACGATCAAATCTTCACATGGACCTTTGAAACTTTTGATAGATGATCTAGATATACTCAATAATAAACCCTTTAATCCACACCAGCTAATCTTCAATCTAGAGAACAAAACATCTTCATGACCTACACAGTTCCATTGGGAACCTAGAACACTTTCTCTTACAATTTTCTCAATATCCTCGACATATATAGAAATTGATATACCAAATGCTAATAGTGTTGAAATCAATGACAACCACATATTAGCAATACATCCACAACATCCAACAATCTCCCCCTTTGGCATTGATGGCAACACATGATGTGAAAAATAACATCAACCCAACACATTTCCTTCTTATGCACTTCTCCCCCTTTGACATTAATGGAAAAGGTAACCATGACCTTTCCACACACACACTCTGAACCACATATTTGCACATCTAACTACTCCCCTTGAGTATTAGCCACAAAAATATCAATCCAAATCAAAATATAGCAATGATTTTCACAGATTGATGCAAGCAAATGCATCTTTTAGTTCTTATCAGGATGGGTAATTACCCCTAGCATTCCTCTGAAATAATCAAAAGTATCCTTCAAAAATTTCTTAGTAAATATATCTACAATATGTTCTTTGGTAGGCACATATTCCAATCTAACTTCTTTCTCATTCAATTTCTCCCTCAAGAAATGAAACTTGATTGATATGTGTTTAGTCTTAGAGTGTATCACTGGATTCTTTGAGATATTTATTGCACTTGAATTGTTATAGTATATGGAAATAGGCTCTTCATATACCACCCTGATATCTCTCAGCATCTGTTTCATCCATATCACTTGAGTACAATTATTGGAAAGAACAATGTATTCTACTTCAGCAATAGATAGAGAAATTGAGTTTTTCTTTTTACTTAACCAGGATACCAGCTTCTTCCCTAGGAAGAAAGTACCACCACTAGTACTTTTTTTGTCATCTACATCACAAGCCCAATCTGCATCAGTATATGCACATAAAGTGAGATCATCATCCTTTGGAGTCCAAAGTCCAAAGTCAACTATTCCTTTTAGATATCTAAAGATTCTCTTGACAAAAGTTACATGTGATTCTTTTGGATCAGCTTGAAATCTAGCAACCATACATACAACATTCATAATTTCAGGTCTAGTATGAGTCAAATAGAGAAATCCACCAATCATTAATCTATATTTGGTTTGATTTTCCTTAGGAGAGTCATCATTTTGTGTCAGCTTACATCTAGTCACCATAGGAGTATCAACAGGGTTGGAGTCTTCCATCCCAAACTTTTTTAGTAGTTCTCTCACATATTTGGACTGAGATATGAAAATCCCATTGTCTAACTGAGTAACTTGCAATCCCAAAAAGAACTTCATTTCTCCAATCATACTCATTTCAAATTTACTCTTCATTTCATCAAAAAACTACATACATAGATTATCATCTCCTCCAAAAATGATGTCATCAACAAAGACCTCAATAATTAACTCCTTATCATTATCTAATTTGAAGTATAATTTTTTATCAACAATAAATTTAGTGAATCCAAGCTTTAGTAGGTATTTTTCCAATCTAGCATACTAGGCTCTATGGGCTTGCTTAAGTCCATATAGAGATTTCTTCAATCTCCAAACCATATCTCCCTTGTTAGTTAGCTAAAATCTATATGACTATTCAGTGTACACTTCTTCTAGTTCTCCATTTAGAAATGCAGACTTTACATCCATTTGATAGCCTTTAGAGCTCTTGTGTGCAACCTAATCAAGAAATAATCTAATAGCTTCAATTCTAGCAATAGGGGCAAAGGTTTCTTCAAAATAAACACCTTCCATTTGAGAAAACCATTTACATATTAGTCTTGCTTTATTCCAGACCACTTCACCTTCTTCATTCAACTTGTTTCTAAATACCCATTTAGTACCAATCACATTTTTATCTTTAGGCCTCAGAACTAGTAGCCATATGTCATTCTTGCCAATCTATGTTAGCTCTTCCTTCATAGCTTCCAACCAATATTCATCTTGAGAGGCTTTAGTGACATTTTAAGGTTCAATCTTGGAGATCAAACAATATTATTTTGCAATTTTTCTTCTAGTTTGCACTCCTTTACTCTTATCTCTTATGATTTGATTTTTAGAATGATTCAACTTTACATACCTTGAAGTTTTGGGGCATTCTTGAACTTTTGAATCTTCTGATTTCTCTTCTCCACTTGCACTTGTTTGTGCCTCCTAACTAACTTGATTTACTGGGACAAATTGAGGTTGCTTCACCAAAACATATGGAATAATCTGAAGTAGATTCTATGTCTAAGTATTCTTCCCTTGGCTTGTAATGTCTTTGTCTAAATCATAACTTCAAGGTCTAGATGATTTGACATAGTCCTCATCAACTCTAAAATTTTCACTCTCAACCATCTTTCTCAGTCTTTTGTTATAGCATTGATATGCCTTACTCTTAGTTGAGCAACCTAGGAAAATACTTTCATCGCTTATTGCATCAAATTTTCCTATATCATCATCTCCCCTAATATAACACTTGCTTCCAAAGATCTTAAAATATTTAACAGTAGGCTTGTGACCAAACCATAACTCATAAGGAGTCTTACCAGAATTACCATTAACATTTACTTAGTTCAAAGTATACACAACAGTGCTTATCGCTTCACTCTAGTACATCTGAGACACATTTCCTTCCATCATCATTATTCTAGTAGCATCCATAATTGTTCTATTATTTCTCTCTACAACTCCATTTTGTTGAGGGGTTTAGGGAGTAGATAACTGTCTTTTAATTCCATGCTCTTCACAATAAGAGTTGAACTCCTTGGAAATGAACTCACCACCTCTGTTAGATCTCAAACACTTGATTTCTAGACCCTTTTCATTCTCTACCATAGCCTTGAAACTTTTGAAATTATCCAATGCTTCACATTTTTCTCTTAAAAAGGAAACCCAAATCATT
Organism: Sequoia sempervirens; assembly: GCA_007258455.2. Taxonomy (NCBI): domain Eukaryota; kingdom Viridiplantae; phylum Streptophyta; class Pinopsida; order Cupressales; family Cupressaceae; genus Sequoia; species Sequoia sempervirens. The sequence continues at coordinate 511,078,865 of VDFB02000017.1, read as the reverse complement.
CTAGAGTAATCATCAATGATCAACATAAATTACCTTTCTCCATAGATACTTCTAACTCTAGAGGGACCACAAAGGTCAGTATGTAGCAGCTCCAACAAATTATTTGAATTAAATTGTTTGCTCTGGAAAGAGACTCTAGTTTTTTTACCCATTTGACACTCCTTGCAGATTATATTAGCAAGCTTCACTAACCTAGGTAGATCTCTTACTGCCTGAGTAGAACTTATCTTGATAATGTTGTCAAAGTTTACATGACATAACCTTGTATATGCCACAACCAGCTTTCATCTACTTGAGGGTAAAAGCACAAACCTGTGTCACACTTTCGGCCAAATAAAGTAATCCGACCAAATTACTTTCGCCTAACTAACTTTTGGCCGATAAGGTTTCAGTCGAATCCACGGGGTAGCCACATGGTGCCTATGTGGCTCCAAATTTTCGGGCGAGTTACTTTCGGCCAAAATGTTATTGGCCAAAAATGCACTGGCACGACGCCCATGTGGATCCACTTGTTCGGTCGAGTATATTTCGGCCAAAACCGTATCGGGCGAAAGTGTATCAAGTGAAAATATCAAAATTTAAAAAAAAAAAAAAAACCAGGCCGACTATTTGGAACGCTCGGGCGAAAGGATTGAGGGCGAGAGGTTGTCAGCAGAGGTCAACACCAACAATGACCATATTTTGCTAGGTTCGATCTGGGGCCATTTGTTGGATTGTTTGATTCACATTGTTTTGTTTCTATCCCGTTTGGGAGATTTGTTGGTTGTATTCTGGGTTAGGGTTTGAGATAAATGTGAAAACAATTTTTTCTGATGGATTTTATTGGCAGAAAGGTATTAAATTTTGTGATGTTTTTGATAAAGTTGAAGGAAATATATAAATTTGGGCATTGGAAAACTTGTAATCCTTTCAATTGTTTATAAAATTTCTTGTAGCAGTGCTATAATGGCTTGGCCTTGAGGACTCTCCCTAGTATGTTGCCTTCTTTTAACCTCTATTATACTCTTGCCATGCTAAGTTTGGCATTTGAGGTTAACACAATATTGGAGTCCTTACTTTTGAGGTGGTCTTATGGCTCTATTATCAGATAAGGATAACTCAATAGGATTATCATGACTATTTATCTCACCCTCTGACCTATGCTTGTTTTGAGGAACTACACATTTAAAGAGAAATAAAAGAAAATAGGGAAACACTTGCTCTACTTAACTCATTTCTATCATTTGCTTCTTATATTGAACAAAACAAAAAATAGTCTTTTGTTACTGCAAAAAGAAATACAGTCATTGTTACTACAAAAAGAGCACAATGAACAACAAGAGTAAACCAAATTTACAATTCCAAGAAAAAGATGGAAAAAACCTACACTGCATATTTTGCCAAAAAAAATAGCCACCGCAGGTGGAAGCATATCAATCTTGAAACATTCATAAAGCAAAAGATCAGCTGGCTATTCGAGATAAGGCAAAATAATGAAAGTTGTAAGCAACGTCAGAGCTTCTTCAGCATTAATTGTCTCCATTAGCAACTTGATATACCAAGCAGTTTGTTCAAGTAAAGACTTTGTTTCTACTTCAAAAATGGCATTATTATTATGTATGATGATTGTCCTATGTGATTGCTGAAGAATCCTTGGTGAGAGATCATTAGTCTCGCTATATGACTGGGTGATGATTGTCCTCTATGAGTTTGCTATACATCAAAATTTTATGAAGCATAACGATGATATGGAGCTAAAATTACACAATATGTGGTTGTGTTCCTTGTTTCAATGGCCTTGAAAAACATTGTGTGGATACTAATTGTTTAATACTCTCACAAAATTGTTGGGATGACAATATTTATGTATTATCATTTAATAAAACCTGATTCTAACCTTGTACCGTTGTTGAAGACTCTTAGGGTAGGGTACTGCTGAGAATTTTTAAGAACAGTTTAAAACTGGTGGTCCCATGAATAGTTCAATTTAAAATATAAGCTTCTTCAAAATTTTCAAGTTAAATAAAAGAAACAAAGCAAAACCACTAGATCTATGTAGACAGACAAATAGGCTAGTAGATGGCCATTATTATTTCCTTATTATTAAAAGGAAGAAAAATTAGAGCCCATGAGTGGTGCCATTGCCTGGTGCTGACTACAATTGTCTATGGAAAAAGATAACGGTGTAACAAGCATAAAACCCCTATTTTTTTCGAGTGTTGTAGAAAGCAGAATAGAACACGAAAAAGAAGATTATATAAATACATTCAATGCATTCAATCTAATCATCAAAAAAACATCCAAGAAATCATTCAAAATCCTCACAGTCTAGAACATTTAAAGAAGCAATTAATAGTGATACACTTGAATTAGGTACACTAAATGAGTAACAAGTATACATTCTAACGGGCTCTTTCCTACTATCTTTTATGTTTATACATTTTCTAAGAGTTGATCTAAGAGAAATCCTCTCCTTGTGATGAAACATGACAACCATTTACTTGGTATTTGCAAATACTTCTAGTTTTCTAAATCTTAAGGAAGAATAAAGTAGACAACTATTCATTAGGTGAGCAGAAGAGAAAAACCTCACTATGCATAGGGATGAGTCCAAACATGAAATACTAGAGTCCATGACCATAAATTTGTTTTCCCAAACCTGCGAACTCTTCCCTTGACAAAGCATAAATCTATTGTAGACTCCAAGGTACTTCATAGATAGAGGCATTAATTTATGAGCTACACAAGTCTTACTCCAAAATATTCTTCATTACCATTCATTCTTTGGCCATAGAGCTAAGTAACCTGATTGTCACATTTATATTTTCTAGAACACTTGTACATTTATCATATTACTACTACATTTATAAAATTAGTTAAATTAGGTAACTGGTTTGTGCTTGATTGATTATATTCCTTTAAATAGCCTAGGCTATCTCTAGTGAACCTATTTTCCTTCATGTTTTTATGAACTTGATTGATCCTACTTGACTTGGTTTCATTTTAGGGTTTCTTCTTCCTATTAGGGTTTTTTAAATCTACCCTTTTTTATGTTTAATTTTCAAATTTGGAAATCTTTAAATATTATCTTGATTCATTACTTTGTCCTTTTATATTAGGGTTTTTGAGATTTGTTGTGAAATCTCTTTGTACACCTTAACTAACCTTAGCCAGTCCACTAGTGTTTCATTTTCAAATCTCATGTCACTAGTATTTCTAATTTTTCCAATTTGAAAGTATATTTTTAATCTTTATTTTGATGTATTTTGGTTGTACCACAAGTCAATTAGGATCCTACTCTTCCACCCAAGAGTGCTTTTCTAAACCTTAGCATGACCCAGACCAATGAGAATGATTTATATTCTTATTTGTATGTATGTATTAGATATGCATATGTGTACATGTGTGTATGTATGTATGTATATGCATATATATATGTATGTACATGTATGTATATGTACATGCACATATATGTGCATGTGCATATGCATGTACATGTATTATATATACATATGTGTACATGTGTGTACATGTATACATATGTATATATGCATATATATATATATGTATGTACATGCACATATATGTGTATGTGTGTATGTATGTATGTATGTGTGTACATGTGTGTATATGTATGTATGTATATGCATATATATATGTATGTACAAGTATGTATGTATATGCATATATATATATATGTATGTGTATGTATGTATGTATGCATGTATGTATATATATATATATATATATATATATATGTGTGTACATGTGTGTGCATGTATGCATGTATATGCATATATATATGTATGTACATGCACATATATGTATATATGTGTATGTGTGTACATGTGTGTATATGTATTATCTATATGCATATATATATGTATGTACATGTATGTATGTATATATATATATGTGTGTATGTATATGTATGTATGTATGTACATGTATTATATATACATATGTGTACATGTGTGTATTTATGCATATATATGCATATATGTATGTATGTACATATATGTATGTACATGCACATATATGTGTATGTGTGTAAGTATGTATGTATGTATTATATATATGTATGTGTATGTGCATATGCATGTACATGTATTATATATACATATGTGTGTACATGTATGTATGTATATGCATATATATGTATGTATGTATATGTGTATATGTGTGTATGCATGTATGTATATGTACTTGAGTATGTACATGTACATGAATATATGTATGTATATATGTACGCACATGCATGTATATATATATGTATGTGTGTACATGTATGTATATATACATACATGTATATATATACATGTGTACATACACACATACTCATATATATGCATGTACATGCACACATACACATACATATATAATACATGTACATACATACACACATACACATATATGTGCATGTATTATACATATATATGTATATACATACATACATACATACATACACATATGTACATACACACATACACATATATATATGCATGTACATACACACACACAGATATATATATATACATGTATATATACATGTGTACACATGCACTCCCACATACATACATGTACATACAGATATATATGCATATGTACATATTTTATATTTTATTCCTAAGGAATTTATTTCAAAGAATTTTAACTTTATTACTTTAATATGTTTTAAGTTAGATCAAAAAATTAAGGAAATGTTAACCTTTTTATTTAGTGTTTGATTTAAAAAACAATTGATTACAAAGAAAGGCTAGATCATATGTGACCAATTGTAATGAAGAGTATTTTTTTATTTTGATCAAAATTTTAGTATAGAGTGGTTGAAAGGATAAATATTTTTTTTTTCCATATTTACTCTTGGTTGAATATTACATGCATCTATGATTTAATAGGTTCACATAGCTCGATAGATATAAAGTTTGAACTAGATCTCATTAGATACATTTAAATTCAAAAATGTTTTCTAGTTTTGAAACTTGAAAATTTTACCTTTAATTTAAATATATATTTTTTTAGTTTTGAAAAAATTTCAATTTAAATTTGTTTAGTTCATTATGTAATTTTGTTTTAATGATATGCAGATCTCTATCTATTTATATATATCATGGCCGATGAGGGATCTCATCATTCCCCTCATTTTGAGCGAGAAGCTCAAACTAGATCAAATATATTTCAGGATAGTATTGCTAGATTGGACAATGCTCTAAAATGTTTAGAGCAAACAATTCACAACTCCCCCAATTTGGCTAATTGAGATAGATTAGTCACTATTAGACAAGAGATTATTAAGATGATTGAGAAAATTCGATCATACAATCATTATGATGAAATCAGCATTGAACAATTTTATTTTTCTCTTTCCAGGAGTGTTACTGGCACAGTGAAACATAGAGAAGTTGCCAAATTAGTTTCAAGTGAAAATGTGTTATCCATGTTCCCATTTTATAGAGGAAAAAATAAAATTAGAGGATATGTGGTTATGAGGTGTGAAGATCCTCTTGTTGCACCATTCATATACCCTAGATGGTTGGCAACACATCATAGATGGCCTCACAATGATGAGCTACCATTGTATTTTTTCAAACAGTTATATGCAAAATTTCATTTACATATAGAGGTGGACTACACATCTTATCTTGAGCATGTTGGCCAAGGTAAAGGTTGTTTTTCTGACAAACCACAGTTTAGACCTTCAAATTTTCCACCACCTGTGGACAAGAGGGCATTAGTTGGCCCAAACCTTTTGGTTTTACCAAAACATTTGGAATTGGCAGCAGCAGGGGAGGCAGCAACAGGCTCCACTCAGAGTCATATTTTTGAAAACATTGCCTCTATTACGATGTAGATTGATCATATTTCATCTGATCGAGTTGGTAGATATTTATTACACCCACAGATCAACCTTCCTCCCACTGAGGCTACATCTGCATCGTATGATCCATTTATTAGTGCCGATCTACCTACTCTTGCAGATGTCGAGCATATGACCCACACAACTCTACGTAATACCTGTAGACTCTCAATTTTGGATTTACTAGCAGCATATCAAGTTATCAGTGAGGACCATGGGATTTCTCTTGACAAGGTACCAAACTTTATTAGACAACGATATCCTCATACACATATGAGCCACAGGGTAGAAAATGCAGCTTATGATATTCCACATCAGCCTACAAAATCCCATGCACATCATGTTTATATTGATCCTTTAGCTTGTACAGGTAGTCGTCAGGATGTTATAGGTCACGTTGAGGCTACTGCGACACCTTATCCTATCCATGGGACATATAGTCGACTTCTTTTTGCTACTGATATTGTACATGCTACAGAGCCCCCTGCGATGTCTTTACATTCTCGTGATCTTAGTGACATTGATAGAGCCATCAAGCAGACACAATAGGTACTTTTAGTTTATAATTTAAATACTTATATATTTAAAATTGTGTTCTAAAAAATTATGTAATGCATTTTAAAAACTTCTAGGGGTTTACCTCCTAATTGAAATTGTGTACTTGAAAATTTTAAGTAGTATGGTGATTTCCCAGACTTTGGAAATTTGGAACATGATGGCGATCCCATGCAGTATGCAGATGAGGTACATTTAAATTTAATTTTAAAAAACTAATTACTTGATGTTTAAGTTTGAACACATTGAACTCAAGTACATTGTAAAATTTTTAGATAATTTTACATATATATGTACTTGAACACATGTAGGGGTTGGGACGAGGCTTAGGACACAGATCGAGAGATATTGGATCGGGACATGGATCCACACATCTTGGATCAACAGAGCAATCGGTCCATGGATCAAGGGAGAGGTTGAGGGAGAGATCGAGCCATGGATCGAGGGAGAGGTCGAGGGAAAGATCAAACCATAGATCTGATGATTCTATTCATACCAGACATCCCTCTCTTTGAGATTTTTTTTATAGTATTACATGTTTGAGATCATATTATTACATGTTGGAGACACTTTTTATGATTTATGTATTGAACATTTGCACGTGTTACATACTTATGTTTTATGGTACACCTATATATATACTTGCTATAATTTACATGTCACATTCATACAGTTATGTTTTATGGTTTGAATTTAGGTTTTTTATATACGTGCATTATTATGGTTTGATGAACTCACTTACATTACATCTATAAATACATCATGCATTAAATTAGTTTATGGTTTTATTTATTTAGAAAGGAACAAGTACCTTTATTTAAATTTAAATTATGGCAACTTGTTCAAATGCACTTGTTGTACATATAGATAACTTTACATTGTGAAATCAAAATTTTGGACTCCACTATCTAATGGTTGCTATTTGTAAATTTAAAAAGATGGACGTGTACATGTAATTAATTTAAATAAATAGTTTAAATGATTTTTTCTTTAATAAATAGGTCAAGAAATAGAAAAATTTGAATGCAAATATGCTTGAGATTAATGCTATATATTTTAAAGTAGAACATAAAAATGCAATTGGAAATAGATGATAGTTAGATTGAATTCTTTAAAGCTCTAAATGTTCATTTTTAAAGTCAGTAAAAGTTAAATACATTTAAATTGTGCATATATCATGCTCTACATTAACCTAATTTCTAATTCCATATAATCTAATACACATGTTCATTTGAATGTGCATGCAAAGAATTCTTGAACTAGATGATGAGCTATACTTGTGTCAAGTTGAATGTAAATGAAATCATATATATATATATATATATATATATTTGAAAGTGTTCACTTAAGAATGAACCATATAATTCAAATAAAGCATGCAAGCTATAAGTGGAGTTGAATGTAAATGAAATCAAATTTCTAGTCTTGAAAGTTTAAGAATTCCATGTGGAACATTTATATATATGCAATTAGAAATTGATATATATATTTAAATCTTGAAAGACATGGACATTTAATATTAAAATAAAAATTGATGACAATTCTATATAAATTAAAAATTGATCAAGTAGATCTAGATCTTCCTGGATGAAAATTTTATATATAAATTAAAAATTGATCAATCCATATTTAATTGTACTGGAAAGATGGAACATTACATACATGGTCTCAAGCTATACATGGTAAACAAAGCTAAATTGATGCCAAAATGTAGCTATCTCAAGCACCCCAAACATCATCACTATGATTCAAGTTACAATGTTCATATATTCCAATGCACCTTGAGGTGAAGAAGAAAGTCCAAACCAGGAGAACCTGGATACAATCTAACATTAACAAAATGGATAAATAATTTAGTTCTATACTTAAAAGATAGGAGCTAATGTTCTTAAGCAAATTTGGGTGATGATGAAAGGACAATATGATGTATGGACTAGATTAAGACCAAGTAACCAAATTTTGATGTTCAAGTGATGTTTTTTTATTATTAAGGATGGAGAATGGATGTATGGTTGAGATGGATCTAGATGGATGATTTTTAAATGATTCTAGGATGATTATGGTTAAATGGGTTATTACAAGTGATAAAAAATGATCTTAACTTGATGATTAGGATGAGGGATGCTTACCTAATGAAAATAATAAAATTAGGATGTGATGATTAGGAAACATGAAAATCCAGATAATCATTTAAAATTATTGAATGTCGTGCATTAGTAATGTATAAAAAATAAAGAAAACTAGAGACAACATTTATGTCTAGATTCTTCACCACTCAAACACCAAATAAACTAGATAATTTTATATAAGTTTGTGGAGTTGAATATTCAAATGAAATGAAAGATTTGAATGTGAACTTAAGAATTCCACGGAACATAAATAAATTTAAATGCAAAATTGGAACATAGACTAGGTTTTGTACATATTGTTGCACACATATATATATTCAATCTAGCTCATGTATATAGGTGGAGTTGAACAAATATTTAAATTCAAAGATTTGAAAGTGAAATTTTAACAATTCCATGTCAAACATAAAAATTTACAATCAAGGAATCTAGAGAGATGATATGGGTATGCGCAGGATCATCATGGAAAAAACAGGCCCTTAAGTGGCAAATAAATCAAAAAAATCAGAGATAGGCAACTTGATGTAAAAATTTGAATATGTTATCTATATTATTTCAAAAATATGTAAGAATAAAATCTATATCAAATTGAATGTAGTTTCTAAACTACTAGGTTATTTAAAAATAAAAAATCTATTTGGTAAAAGTTTTAAATTTCAATGTAGTAGTACTTAAATTTCAGGGAAAAAATAAGAAGTTGATGTCGTCTAATCACCCTAACCACAATAAAATGATAATATTTTTTTATAAAATTTTAGATATAAGTAGAGGACTCATGTCCGATGTGATGCATTTTTTTTGTAATTTTTTTCTAGGTAAATAATTAATTATGAATTTTTTATTACAAATTTTAAAAAATATAAAAACTAGTATGTCTAAACACCTTAACTTGGTCAAAACTTCATGAAATTCAATTTTTCTTTTTAATCCTATAGTATGTGAAGCATAGAATGTGACGATGTTTGGATTCAAAAAAATGATACCGCTTTTGAAAGCTATAAATGTTTTTCAATCAACCTATCAATTAGGACTTTAGTCGTAATTCAAATAGAAAATGAATAATAATTATTTATTAAATTAAAAGTAAAGCATAATTTATATTGGTGGAAATCTAACAATCTCCTTTAAAACCCCTTTTTGTTTCATCAATTTTGGGTAAAAAAAAGTCGTCAACCACATACCCTACACATACCCATCATATCGCCACTTTTTGGCCCATCATGATCCTACACATACTCATATAAAGGAATTTCTAGAGATTCTCAAGAGTGAACTTAAAAGAATGAACCATGTCCAACATGTAAAAATGCAATTGGAAATTTAGATGATTTAAAGGAATTTAGGAAAAATGTAAATGAAAACATTTTTAAAGTCACTGGGTTTTGTATCAAGCATATATATGATCTAACATACATGACACATTCTAAAAAAAAAACCCATTCTAAATCATGTCACATGTCCAATCAATACAAATATATAATTATCTAGATTTGGAGTCATAAATGTGTACACATATCCAAAAAACAACTTAAAGCTCCTGGTACATAAAATCTAGATCCTCTCGATCTTTAATTATCTCTAAAATCTTCTCATGATCTTCAATAGGAAACCTCCACTTTTGTTTGGCACGTCCTCTTTTAGGTAAAGTTTATAAATTTATTTTTGTTGCCAAAACTAAGTGACTGTAATGTAGAACCTTTTGTCCTGGCCTATAATCAACAAATATAATACCATTTTTATCTATCTTTATTTGTTGATAATATGTGCCTTCAATAGCGACTGATCCAATGGGATACTCTTGTCCATCACCATCTATCATCGATTTGACCAATTTTCTTTTTGGTTGTGTACATCTTAGTAGATAGTAATCTACACCTTCTGCATTTTTAGGATCTGCAACTACAACAAAAATATCTCCTGTACACACCACATATTTACATATTTAAGTAAATTATACATTTAAAAGTTGTAAAAATTTATTTTTATATTTGAAATTTACTTAAACATAGAATATATATATATATAAATTTAAATCTTGATTTTAACTAAATTAATCAATTTCCATACCTATAACAACTAAATCAGATACACGTTCGTAATCAACTGAATATAGTGGATCGTAGACATCGACATTGTCATCTTTAGCAAAAGGAGGCATTGATATTAATTGTTTCATTTCCCATTGTGAAACATACCCATCTCTAATATTCTCACATTGATCAATATTTGCATTGTCCTCAATGCAATCAATACAAAAACATGATTTTTCTATCACATTCATTGCATAAGGCCTACTACTCCCCATTGTCATGATTTGATGTAGATTTCTAATACCATGAATTGCTTGACAATTATAAGGATTTGATCGATCAATATCTCTTTAAATTCAAACTTGAAAATTCAATTTGAAATCATGTATGTACTTGAACTTTGAAATTCAAAATTTTTAACAAATTTTGACTAGACATACATACCTGTAACTTCCCAAAAATACCGTGTGTTGTATGTTGAGTCGCGAGCAGAAAAATGACTTTTGCACCATTCAACAATTTCGTTTGCATTCCGTATGGCATTACCTACAAGTTACACACAAGTTGGCACAATTTGTCACCTATTACTTTCAAGGAACTTAAAAGAATTTAATTTAGTTAAATTAAATATATATATCTAATCTTTTAAAAATATCAAGCTAAATTGGACTATATATATGACATACCAGCAAGTTCATGTTGACGAAGTGCACGCTTCACACATGCTCCTGCTCCATCGTGCTCTCCTTTTCCATGTCCACTCTCATAAAAATTCCACAAAAAATTGGTGTTGCGTCTAGCATGTTGACTGCTTAACCAAACAAAGGCTTTTGCAAACTTAAATTGTCCTATGAAGTTACAAATAATTAAACACTTGAAAACCAAATTATCTTAAAAAAATTAATTATATATATAGATTTCAGCAATCAAACAATTTAAGTCTCAAAGTTAAAAGTAAATATAAATTAAATAAAAATAATTTAAAAACCAATGTACTTACCAGCACATCCATCAGACCATATCCAGTGTTGTTCTTGATTTATGCCACGCCGTCTTAGGTCTTCAAAAAACATTTTGAAACAATCAACTACATAGCTTCTATCATGATTCGTATCATCACTGATATAAAAGTGAACCTCTTTGATGATAATTGTATCATCTTTGCTACTTTGTATTCCATCGACCACTAACTCTGCATGCCTGTAGCAAACTTCCATGAAGATTGCAACTTGCTCTGAATGATAATATTGACTTTGAATCTTAGTTTGAGGACTAAATGTATAGTTCTCAAAGAAATCTACAATAGAGAGAATACAACCTCGTGGAAAACAATTCTTTGAATAAAGAAATTGCTTAAATTTCCATCTTGCACCATGACAATGTTGGATATGTGGATATATGATATTGTGAAATTTACTCATGAATTCATTGTAAGGCAATCTGGGCACTCTCTTTGAGAACAATTTTTTTTGCCTCAACTCCTGACTTCGTTAAGTATGTCTCATATTCAAATCTCTTCCAAGTAACTTGCATTTCATTATTGTCAACATGTAAAAGATTCTTCAAATCTCCACAATCGTTACATACATTTTTTATACACCGAATGTTGAATTCATCTGAATTTTCTGATTTTTCACATAGAAGAGACTTCACAAATTGTGTTGTGCTTCCAGGGATGGCTAAATTTCGATCAATTGTTGCCATAACTTTTCTATATGATTGTAGGTGTAGATCAAATTCAACATGATTTCAACAAAAACAAGTTTCACGTACTTTATTTATGCGTACAAATGATGGTCGTAGTATTTCAAACATCCTTTGACAAATCTTCACATTTAAAAATTCTTGTTTAAATGCTTCAAAAAGTTCACTTTGTGTTGTATCTATGAAATGTTTTGGATGAGAGATTTTTGTACCATCATCACCTATTATTTGTATAGTATCCCTTCTATTGGAAGAAACACGAGAGTGGGTGGTCCAATATTCAACTACTTGTTTCTTTACATCTTCTAAAATTCTATCTTTTCGAGGAACCCTACAAATATTTACCCAATTTTTCTCAATTTTTCCATCTATTTCATCTCTCTTTTCAATATATCTTTGAATAGTTCTCCTAGAAACATTTAGGAATTCATAAATTTCTTGAACTTGTCTACTATATGATAATTTCTTACTAGAAATTACAGTCATCAGCGCTCTACGTGCAACACTTAAATCACTAGATCGACTCTTCTTTTCAATACATTCTAATGCTTCTTGCAGGTTTTCAACAATTGTTTGTTTTAAATTTGATGACCTTTTCCTATTATCAACCCCTAACAACTCCAAAATAGGGGTCATTTCTTTTCATCTAAATAACTTTGCAATTAACTATGCTCTTCCAATTAGAGATTTCTCTTCAAAAAATTCATCCCATATTTTTTTAGAGTGTAATTTTAATGTGCTTTCAGATAACATATCTTCAAATGAAATATTATTGAAAAGAGAATCTTCATCCATCTCCATCAAATTTTCCATACCATAGTCCAAAACATTTATATTAGTACTAGGTTTAGTTTGTTCTTGTACCTGTACATCACCTTGATCATCAATATTTTCCATGGGTTGTTGTTTAGTAGATGTTCCTTCATCTGCTTTTCTCTTTCTTTGTCTTACTCGTGTTCGATCATACTTCCTCGATCTAGCCCTTGGATTTTCCATCACAAATTACACTCAAATTTGAATGATTGCCTACATACAAATTTGTAAACACATAAGCTTTCCATGAAACATGTACATGTAATATAGCATAAATATTTTAAAAAGCTTGTAACTAGATGCAAAACATAAACATAAAATATTTAAACAAAAGGTTTTAATAAACATAAACATGCAAAACATAAAATATTTTTAATTGAATAATGAATATATTTCTACACATATTTCTTTGATGTTAATATTTTAATAAAAAAAAAATGAAAACAAACTTCAAATGCATTTTCAATAAAAACATAATCAATTAAATAAGTTGAAGATCAATACACCTTAAAAATATCTCTCCTCTTCTCCAAATGCCTTTTTTTTTGTCGAAATAAGTCTTGTAAATTTCAGAAATGATAAACCTTTGAAAATGTTGAAATAAATCTTCTTTAATCGAAAACAGTCGAGAAATTTTTGAAATATTTGTTATTTTTGAATTTTTTTAATTTGATAAATTTGAAAGAAAGTAACTTTATTTTATTTCATTAGTTTTCGGCCGAGTACTTATCAGCTGATAGGTTTCCGATCGATTAATTTTTGGCTGATTCATTACTAGCCGAGAGGGTTTCGGTCGAAACTCTATCGGCCGAAAACATGTCGGCCAAAAACGTCTAGTTGGCATCCTACATGGCAGCTTACTCATCATTTTTCAGAATTTTCTGAAACATTCATTTTTGGCAGAGTATTTCTCTAGTTAGATTGATCTTTTTGCAAAAAATAAAAATACCCTTTTGTAGAGCTTGAAGTGTAGAATCCAAATATATAATTTTTATAATATTTTGATTAGTTTTAAAATCTTTTATTTTTAAAATAATGCAAGTAGGTTTTAAAAATTAAAAAAGAGGATGATTTTATATTAAAAAAATGATAGTGAAGCTTATTAAAATGTTTTAAATATTATATGAGGCATAAGAGGAGAGAGTATACTTCAAAAGGGTATGTTTTGTTTTTTGAAAATGATTGAAAAATTTGAAATTAGTTGACGGTCTGTGAAAACTATCAAATTTTGATATGTTTGACTTTAAAATGTTATTACAAGAAAAATATACATCAAAATGTGAATTTTTTTTTCCATGCACAAGATATTGAAATTACCTATTTGGAAAAAAAAAATAGGGAGAAATGATTTTTTTTTCATTTTGTTTATTTACGCCCCGTGAAGTCACTCTTTTATGAAATTTTCAGCATTCCAAAATTTGTCCTTAAATTGATAAAAACATAATAAAAACAATTTTTTTTTTAATTTTAAAAATTACAAGAATAAACTACACGAAAAGTTCTACATTTTATTAGTTTACACCATTTTGAAATTCAAAACATAAAGACCACTTTTATGTGGTCAAAGTTCAGAATATTTTTTGTTGTTGGTTGATTCCTTTATAAAGTGTGACACATGTTTGTGCTTTTACCCTTGAACAATTAAACAACTAGCAGTATTTAGGTGAAAAATATTACATTTTGTCTATACACCTGTAGCAATCATATTTTCAGAACTTCCAAGTATCTTACATCTTCTATCTTTGAGTTGTAGATCATATCCCTTGTGCACCATTTGTATGACACTCAACAAGTTGTGCTTCAAGCCTTCAATATACAGGACATCATCAGTGTTATCCTTACCACCAAGGAAAATAGATCCTCTACCACAAATCACAACAGCATTGTTATCTCCAAATCTTACAACCCCACCGTCATACTTCTCCAGACTCACAAATTTTCTTTTATCACCAATCATATGATGTGAACATCCACTATCAATGACCCACTCATCTTTTTCTTCTACTCGGGCTGCAAGAGCTTTTTCATCTTTAGCAGATTCAGTAGCCATGGGATTATTTTCAATGGTAGCAATGAAAGTCCAATCATCTTCATGTCCATTATCTTTATCAGACTCATCATCAGTCACTGCTTCTTCAACAAAGTAGCATTTATTTTGGAATCTAGACTTTATAGGCTTAGATCTAGGAACTCTTTTAGGAAATCTTGATGAAAAATGACCTATTTTACTACAAGAAAAACACTTAATAGGTAATACATCTTCATACTTACCTTTTCCTCTACCTTCTTGTCTTGCAATCAGTGCTTCCAATTCTTCCACCTCTTTCTCTTTCTCTTTAAGTTCCTCCAGTTCATCATCATACTTGGATGTCTTTCTAGAACTCTCTCCCAGATACTATCTTTTCCTGTTACTTTTGGATACAATGGCCTTAAATGCAGATCTTGTCTCTAGAGTAGATTCACCAAATTCACTTATCTCAAAAGTAGCAAGCTTCCTGATCAACATGTCTCTTGTCATCTTGTTTACTAATCTGAACTCTTCAATAGCATGAACATCCATTTTGTAGGAGGGAGGCAATGATCTGAGTACTTTACCCACAATTTCATCCTCATCCATAGAACCACCAGCACATTTAATGACCATTACTATTTTATTTACTCTCTGCATAAAAGCAGTGATGTTTTCATCTTCACCCATCTTCAAATTCTCATACTTTCCTTTCAATCTTTGTAGCTTAGCCATCTTCACCTATGCATCTCCTTCATACAAATTTTCTAGTTCCATCCAAATCTCATGATTTTTCTATAGTCCTACCACATTATCCATCTCTGAGTCCATCAAAGCACTCACCAGAGCTTCAATAGACCTAATGTTGTTTTCAACTTCTTTGATCTCATCAAGAGTGGAGGGACCATTCAGAGGAATAACATATGGATCTCTTGTAATCTTCCAGAAAGCTTCACCAATACAACTTAGGTGGCACTACATCCTACCTTTCCATAGTGAGTAGTTAGTGCCATCAAATCTAGGGTTTTCCTTCTTGAATGTTGCCATCTCAAATCACCTCAATATTTTAGACTTCTTCAGAGGAACCTGCTCTGATACCAATTATTGGCAAAAGAAGGAAAGACAACTGAGAGGGGGGGTGAATCAGTTGTTACAAAAATTTAAACTTTTCCAACTTAACTTTAACTTAATCTTAGATCTAATGAATAAGCAATTAACCATAAGCAATTAACACATCAAAGAGACTGTAAAGAACACTAAGGTTTTTTTATGTGGAAACCCTGTTAGGGGAAAAACCATGGTGGATGTTAGTCCACAAGATTATACTCTACTAAAAGTATAATGAAAAATAATAAGTGGAATGCACATGCATTTAGGCTCATTTCCTAGAGCTCGCTGCTCAATTACAAAGAGGCTCACTACCAAAGAATACAAAATAGGATTAAAATCTAGAAGCTATGAACTGATAAAATAGCTTTTGTACAAGCCTAATTACAATTCCAATTAAGCTCAACACTTCTTCACACTTTTCTCTACTTATCAAATGATATTCACTCATACACACATAGGAGCACACAAAGCACACTCTTCCACACACTGCACCAATGAAACAATTGCACATATATATCTGCTACATAAGATTTCATCACAACTTAGTCGGCCAAGAAAAATAAAGCATATTTGCAATGTCAACCTAAATTTACAAATAAAATTTTAATGTGAATCCACCAAGGTTGGCCACAACATATTGGAGACTACAATTAACATCTCCAACACAAAAATACTTTAATTAATTTCACCACGAAGATCCACAACATGCTGCACCCAACATGTCAGCTAGGAACATGAAAAACTAAACATGCACAAAAAAAGATCTTCAATCACGAGATCACCGATTAATGTGGATGTACCAAAAAGATATAGAATGATCTAGAGACATCTGAGAACACCAAGAAACAATAAATAAACATCCACAACAACTGAGATTACCAGAATCACACAATCTTCATTCAGGAACACTGACAGACCACAATGTGATCAAATCTTCACGTGGACCTCTAAAAATTTTGGTAGATGATCTAGATATACTCAACAATAAACTTTGTAATCCACACTAGCTAATATTGAACATAGAGAACAAAACACCTTCATGACCTACACAATTCCACTAGGAACCTAGAACACTTTCTCTTACAATTTTCTCAATATCCTCAACATATACAACAACTGATATACCAAATGCTAATAGTTTTGACATAAATGACAACCGCATATCAACAACACATCCACAACATCCAACAGAATTGCCTAGCCAGAAGTCACCTCCCACCAATAAACCATTTGTGTCCTCTGAATCATCTCCTTCTCCATCTGCATCATCTCCAAATTAAAAAAATCTCCCTCTGCTCCTCTTCTCGCTCCCTCTCCTCTCCATAGTTTTCTTTATAATATGATAATATGTCTTTATTCAATGAACCATGAAAAATATTGAATTTTTCTAAGTATTGTTACCTTATAGGCTTCCAAAATAAATGGACTACTAGAATATCTATCTAGGCCCATAAAATTCTATCCAACCGATTAAAACATTGTCATTTTTTTACCAATTTCCCATGTTTTTATATTATGTTATGCACCTTTTGTCAAGTAAAGGGATTCCACACTAGCATTTTTTTTTGGGTTAATTTAGTACAAGTTATTCAACTTCAAAGCCAAAATTTAATACTTTTGAGAACCAATTTCATTGTTTCTTTTGAAAATTAATATTAAATTAACATTTTCTATTTAAATTTTAGGAAACACATTTGATTAATTTAATATTTATTAATATAAATTAAAAATAAAATTTACATAAACACATTAAAAATAATAAAGGTAGTATTTTTTATTGGAATAATACATATATCTTTAATATAAATTTATTATTATAATCAAATCAAATAACATTTTTAATAATATTTACAAGATAGTTGTTTTTGTCCGCAAACAACTATAAGACCATATTTGAAATTTATTTATAATTTAATATTCTATTATAAATCTTATATTTATATTAAATATTATATGTTTAATATTTATTTATATTTAGTATCAAAATATTTTAATACATTTATTTAAAACGTAATGAGATAATTTAAGTTATTTTATTTATGAAGAGGTGTTTTTTTAAATTAGTTTAAAACTATTTAAAAAATATTTTATTTTATTTATATTGTTTAAATATTTATTTTATTTATTGAAGAGTTGTTAAAGTAAAAATATAATATCATTTTAAAAAATTATATATTTTAATAAAAACTTATTATAATTGACAATATTTTTTTTGTTTCGTATGAGAGTATTGTATTGTATTGATTTTGCAAAAGATTTACACCTGTCTGCATAGCAGGAATCGAACATAACTGATACCAAAAATTTCCATCAAAGATTACCACCAAAACTTTCCACCTAACAAAGACCTACTTGTTTGAGCATACTAGACTTAGATTCATCGATAGACATAGATTCCCATAAAAAATTACAAAACTAGTATTATTCCAAGTCATGACCACCATCAAACCATAGCAAGTTGTAGGAAAAGATTAAAACCAGACCACATTACCACTGGACGATTACCAACAATAGCAAAAGACCCACCATGTGCTTACAGGAAGTCGTTGGCCTTGGAAAAGGCATCAAATTCTAGAACCCAATCAAAGCCACTTACAGACTCCAACTGCAACACCTTCTTGAGGAAATTTTCCCCCACAACCATGATCCTATGCCTAACCAAAGCCATACCTTTTAGGTCTAGTAGAAGAGAATAGTACTTGATATCTTCACCAAGAATTTTTAGCAATGCCAAGTCACATGGGCATGGTGCTCCTGAGCCAGGTATCATCACATAGAGAGCCTCATCCAAACCACCTAGCAACTCCTTTTTGAACAATTTACATACCATAGCCTTTGTTGTATGAATTTCTAGAAGAGACAATAGGAATCTTGAGACTATTTATGTGTTCACCCTAAAGGTCTCATGGTAAGCCAAATTCCCCTTACCGAGCACCATTTTCATGACCACCATAGTCAATGGATCAATATTGAGCATAATTCACTTTAGGTGTTGATCAGAGACCTCATTAAAATCATTCTATCACACCTTGCAATATAGGGGGATTGGAGTGTCCTCTCCAAAAAAAACCAATGTATCCGCTGACATATGCACAACAAACTTTGAATGTTCTACCATTATCCACCACTAGCCACCAAAGATCGGAGAGAAAATGAGTGAAAAAATAAGTAGATTACTTCGGCTTAACCACCTTCATGAATATAATTCCAATAATTTTCAATCACCGCTTGATTTATCAAGTTGTAAAAAGCATGCGTGCCACCCTAGGAACCACCTAAAGAGCCACACACTGCCACAAGTATGAAGCCATTAATTTTCATTATGTATCCCAACTCACGACAGTACAAATAGAATGGTTCTTGGAAATTTCTAAAAGCTTCCACTAATGAGGCAACCAAGTCACTCGCCAACCACAACCACTCCCACTCAAAATAGACTTTCCACATCCATGTGGAAAGTTTCTCACATGACCGCCCTCTTGTTTTAACTGATGCTCGTCTAAGATAGGAGTTGAACCTCTCTAAGGATGATGCCATCTACCTAATGATTTGAGAGAAATTATACCTCCTTGTTGCCTTTCCTCAAAGTGTGGTTGATAATCACCAACTTGAATCCTTCCAAAAGTTCCAAAGTAATCTCAAGTTTGGCTTCCAAATTCCAATGAGGCATTTTCCTGGTCCTTAGTGCATTGATGACTAGGGAGGAATCTCCCTCAATTACCAAATTATTAACTTTCAATTCTCAAGAAATGTGCAATCCCAGGATCAAAGACTACATCTCTACCACATTATTGGTGCCAATTAGGAGATGCTCAGCTAATCTTCCTACATATCTAGATTTCCAATCTATGATAGTGCACCCCACTCCAGACACATCGAGGTTGCCATGGGAAGCCCCATCAAAATTCAATTTCAGCAACCCAACCTCTGGGGGGTTGCCATACCACATTCCTTCTCTCAAGCTATGTTGAAGTGCCACCTACCCCCACATGAGGGGGGATAGTAAGATCGTTCCAATTCTTTTTCATTACTGTATCCCATTTGGTGAAAACCTCTTTTCCACCTTGACATTTTCCCACCCACACATTGACATTTTCCACTAGGCTTACCTCAATTTTGTTAGTTAGAGACTTTCTAGACATGCCTTCTCCTAGAAGATACATCTATTCCTCTACTTCCATGATTCCCATAATACCAATGATGGGTTCATGGTCCAAAGTCCACCAAAAATTGAATTCTTGTGAAGCTTTGGCTGGACCCCAAAAGAAAGCTTAAAAGATTGTCTGGAAAAGCCATTTGCTAAATTGGAGCTTTGCACATAGCCATGAATAATGTGTGTTGCATGAAGGGACAATTCACAAATAGATGATCTATCATTTCTTTTGCTTACTTGTAGAGTACACATCTTGAAGGACCAAAATAAGCCAAACCCGCAAACCTATCTGTCATCAGTACTCTTCCTTGCACCACTGCCTAGGTGAAGAGTCCAACTTTGGGAAGGAAATCAGTGTTCCAACACAAATTGGTAGGAAACCATGAGGTAGGATCATTTTCTCAAACTAAGACCCCATAACCATCCTTGGCATTGTAGATCCTGTTCAAGGACACATTCCCATATAGCACATATTTTCCTTGCCTTGGGCACACCATTCACTGAGCCAACTCCACATCATATATTTAGACTAATTTGGGATCTTTACCCTGCTTGCTAGGACTCTTCCAATGATAAATGGGCATCCATCCACCCAAGAGACCATCAAGTAACCACTCACCTTGTTACCCCATATTTTCTTTGTTAACAACTTGACTTGTGCCAAGTTAGCTTTATCTTCCAATTTACAATGGCCTTCCCAGAATTCCTCTTAGAAGAGAGCATCTTACCCATCCTTTTTCTCCCACATCAAATGATTTAAGATAAAATTCCTACAACTTCTTAGAAAGTTCCAAATTTGCAATCCTTTTGGGAGTTTCCTTGAAGAGAATATGCTATGCTCTTCCTCATCTATATTTTTTGTTTTCATTATCTTATCCCACTTGAGCTCTAGTTTTGATTGTATTGTCCATAATAACTTAGCCCCTAAGGCCTAATTATGTAATAACATGTTCTTCAAACCTGTCCTATCTACCTCCTTTTTCTCACAAATCTTCTTCCATTTTATCAACAGGAACTTGTGCTATTCAAAGTTTCCTTGCAAGAAAAAATTCATCTTTTGATTGATGTATTTATTTTCTCTGCTTTACAAGGGTAGACCCAAATACTTGCATGGGAGATTTCCTTTAGGAAATCCCAAAATGTGAAGGATCTTAATTTCTCTGGCTATGCCCATATTAAAGAAAAAGACTTTAGATTTAACGTGACTTGCCTCCTGACCCAATGCCTACATGTATTGTGCAATTGAGACCTTTGGCCTCTTTTACAAAAGAAACACCAAAAAACATCTTATCATCTGTGAATTTTTGATGAGTGACTTTAGGAAAACTTTGAGTAATTTGAACCCCTTCCAAATGGCCTTCCTACCTTTCCTTCATGAAAGAATTCCAATATCCTCTTCCATAATAATGAACAAGAAAAGGGAGAGTGGGTCCCCCTGGCTGAGCCCCCTAGAGACAGTGAAGAAGCCTTCTGGGGAGCCATTTAAGAGGAAAAAAAATCTTGGGCAAGCAATCCACTCAAAGATCCAATTCAACCACTTCCTATCAAGCCCAAATGCTTCTATTACCTTGAAAAGGAAGAACTAGTTCACCTTATCATAGGCCTTCTTTATGTCCAATTTAACAAACATAGCTTTTGTTTTCATCTTTTGAATGGAATGTATCACTTCTTGAGCTATACTGACCTCATCAAAAATTGATCTACCCAAGACAAAGTTTGTTTGTTCTTTTGAAATGATGTGCAGTAATATTCTTTTTATCTTATTGGGTACTGATTTGGTGAGGACTTTGTATAATGTGTTGTAGAGAGATATGGGTTAGAAATCATCAAGCGAGTATGGATTTTATTTTTCTGGAATTAGTGCGATGAAGGTATTGCTTATCTCTTTGAGAAATTTTCCCAAGCACCTAGAGTCTTCAATGGCTTCAACTAGATCAACCCCCAGAATGTCCCAACATTTTTGGAAGAACCCAACAGGGAACCTGTGAGGACTTGGGGCCTTGTCCAGGTGTAATTGAAAGAGTGCCTCCTTCATCACCTTTTTAGAGAATTTTCTCTGCAACATCCTATTTTTTTCTCCAGCTATGAGATGTGGAAAACCACTTATAAGAGCACATTAATCCTACAAGTGAGACCCATCTGTCTTGTTAAGTAGGGACCAGAAGTACTCTACTATGGTGATCTTAATGTCTTCAATTTTATCCATCACATTTCCATCACTACCCTTGATATAAGTAATCTTGTTTATTCCCCTTCTATTTTAAGTGAATTTATGAAAGAATTTGGTGTTCTTGTCGCCTCCTTGAAGCCACACTTCCCTAGATTTTTAGCGCCAAAAAATTTCCTCCTTGGCAAGAAAATCATTTAATTTATTCAACAACGCTTTTTCTTGGGAGAATTGGGAGAAATCCGTCCCCTTTTTGATAACCTCTTCATTCAAGGATTGTAGGGCCTCTTCAGTCTCCCATTTTTCTTTGAAGATATTATTAAAGCATCCCTTAAATTCTAAGTGTTAAGGTGTTTCTTGATCGATTTCAATTTTTCCATAAATTTCAACTTCTTTGAGTCACCTAGGTTGAAGCTCGCCCACCACTACTGTATTAAATCGAAGAAGTGAGGATCACAGAACCACATATTCTCAAACTTGAATGGGAATTTGACTGGTGACTTCTCCCCCACTATGTCCAACAATACCAGGAAGTGATTTGAGCATGCCTCCGGAAGTATACATCCATCCAAATTGAATGGAAACGTACATAAATCCCCTTTGAGAAAAAATCTATTCAGCCTTTCTGCAATGTTGCAAATCCTCACCCTATGATTGGTCCATGTGAACTGCCCATTACTCGTGTTGATTTCAAGCAAAGTGTTGCTCGATATGAACTCTTCAAAATCAATCTATGACTACAATCTTCTTCCAATGCCACCTTTTTTTATCAAAGGCCCTTAGAATAACATTGAAATCCCCACCTGATTTGATGAATTAAAAGGATGGGTCATTGCATATTCTACTTAAATCCCACCACAGTTCCCTTTTTTTAACACAGGTGATAGGACCATAGACATTTACCAAAATGAAATTAAGATTTGAGACCAAACTCCTTACCTTACAAGCCAACCAATGTTTGGAAAAGGATAATTCCTCCAACCACATGCTTTTTGGATGCCACAGGGTGAGTATTCCACCTGAAGCATCTTTCGTATTCATCCTGAAGCCTTTCCAAATTCTCAACTTTTTTGTAGAAACATTCCTTCTCAAATTTGCTTAGTTTAGTTTTCTGGAACAAACATATATCTACCTAAAATCCCTCCATTTGATGATTGATTAGGCACTATTTATTAGGGGTATTGAAGCCTCTAACATTATAAATAATGATCTTCATCGTTGTTCAAGAAGGGTATCACCCTTTCCTACTTTGAGCATTTCATTGATTTTTAGCTGGCCACTAGCTTCCCCATCCCATTTTAACTTTTCTTGATTGGGAATCGTTCCTTGCATTTTGTTATCACCATAATTTCAGGAAATTTTGCTTGGATCTTTCTGACTTGTGCCCAAACCACCCACAGCCTTGGTGATAGGAGGTGCAGTTTTGTGGGAGGGTGGAAAACCTAGATAGATTTCCTCCCATTGGTCCACTTCATCCACCTAAGGTTCAAAATCCCAAGCCGCATCCAAATCCCCATTTCCCAAATTTAGCAACCCATATTTTGTAGCTTGGGTGAGCTCAAAAATTTTGTTACCAACTTCTATTAGCAAATTGAGATCATCTTCCTTGAATTTGGACACCATCACACCCAATGCTTTTGAAATTTTTGAATTCAAAACTTGCCTTCTCACTAGGTTGTCCTACCTGAGCGATGGATCCATCCCTCTATAGGCTGGACTAGAATCAACCTCATGGGTCTCCACTATAGTGGTGTTAGGAGCCTCATCCATATTCACCACTTGATCCTTTAATGTAGCACTTGGATTGTTAAACCCTTGATCTGCCACCACCCCCAACGATGTGTCTATAGGTTTTATGGCCGCTTGAGTTTTGAAAGTACTACAATCACCATTATCTGGTGAGCACCAACCAATGGTATCCAGAAGCTCATTCTCTAGATGCAGTCAAAAATCAGAAGTTGAATTAAATTTCCCCAATCTGTGAATAACTCTATCTCCCTCCAGAAGGGGTTGTGGGGCTTACTTTCTACACAAATGTGAACATAGGTGCTTACCCCATCCTGATTAATTATTTCCTCCATGTAAACAAATTTACCTAAATGATTTCCAATGACTTCCAAGATTCCAAGCTTCCAAAATTCCATGGGAATATTTGATAACTTGTACTAGTCCTGTATCCATTCTATTTGGTGTTTCATTGGATCGAAGCCTATCTCCCACTTGCGAATGTAGAAACCATATCCATCCATTAGCCATATCCCATCTAGGATCTGATCTCTGATGTTACCCGTCAGACAAATGACCACAAAGAAACCATTCGCCAATACTTTGAATTTCATTTATGCACCCCAACAACTCTACCACCACCAAATTAAGCTATCCCAATTTAAACTTTAATTGTGTCATCGCACAATTAAACCTTGTTATTCTAGGATTGATATGGATGGCCACAAAAAAATTTGGTCTAGTCACCAATGAATCCCTATGCCCCCGATTGGAGTGGCCCTTGCCATTTCTACCCCTTGAGGCATGTGGTGACACATTGAAAGATGCCCTAGATTTGCAATCATCAAAATCTCTAACATTTCCCATGGTTTGGGGGGATCCATTTGACCCCCAACTCAAGGATTAAATCCCCTTTTGCTCATGTGATTGGGTCTATTTTCCTCATTATAGTGTTCCCCATTCCAACCTCACTCATCATGATTCCACCTTTTGTTCATTTTTGAATTTTGGTACCAACCTTCATTAGCCACATGCTCCTTCAATTTCTCTAATGAAACAACATGTTCAGCTTCCTCTACCCATGCTTCCTTACCACCCACAGTTTGCACTTGGGTCCCAACATTTTGGTTTTTGTAAACACCCTCCTCATTTGACTTTGCATCTCCATTCTGCCTTCCTACAAATTTTTGGCCTTCTCCACTCACTGCCATCCTCATTCCGAAATAGAAAAACAAGATATTTAGTTTGTAGAGGAAATATCGATTATTTCATGATTGAAAATATATTTAATGTATAATTAATCTAAAAAATATCGCAAGGTATCTTTATTGATTATTTATTTATTTAATATTTAAATTTATTTAAGTATCATTTTATTTTATCCACTTTTATTTGGAGGATAAAATAAATAAATTTATATTAAGAAAAACTTGAGTATAAGAATGAAAAATATTTCGAGATGGTCATAACCACCACAATACACAATATAAGAAGAATCCACTTAGGATCCATACAAAATAAGTTAACAAAAAATATAAAAGCGCAGAAAATCCTAAATTCCCTCATCATCACCCATATTGGCCTATAAAAAATAATCTCATGTCTTCATTAAAAATTTGATAAAGTAAATCTTAACAATCCTGATCTAGATCACCCTAGTTATTTGCATGCTAACCATTCACTTCCATCAAGGCTCGTTTGAGTGAGCAGCCAACAACCCTATTTCATTCCTTGGGAACATGATCAAAGGATATAAATTCAAACTTAGTGGCTAAAAAATGATTTTTTTGGCCACCAAAGCTAGCCTCCAATATTAATCTTATAAATTTACTCTATTCAAAAGATTGACAAAACTCATAAATTAAATCTCACAAATAATCTATTTCCAACCTCTAGCACAAACTCCTTCAAGAGAATAGAGAATATCCCATGATTACATTTGATTATTAGAATAAGAACCCAAGGAAGAAGAGAAAATAATGAAAAAAAACTATAAAATTATGATCAATACCACCAATACTGGCAGACCAAAAGTTACCTCTTGAGGATCCATCTATATTGTTTTTTTGGAAATCCCCAGGAGGAGGAGACCACTTACTTGAATGGTTCACCTTCCTAACATGTTGAACTATAGCATTAAACTTGTTATGAGAAGGAGAAACAAATATCTCTAAAATATTGTTAGTTTGGAGTTTTGAAGAAGTAAAATAGCCATCATCATAAAATTTGGCTTTAGTAGTCTCCTTAAGCATACCCTTTATTTTTTTCCAAACTTGAATAACTTCCTTTTGATCATTTTGAAATATGTAGTAGATTATTCCTAACCAAATTTGACAAAGGGTAAACAAGGGTCCAATTTCCCAAGCAAAAACAAGAAAAGAGGTTGAAGAAAGGGGCCTTCCTATACTATTTCAAAACTTGGACAAATATGTGGAATGAATAGCAATCCTATTCCAAAGTTTTTGTAATCACTTAAAATCTCACATTTCCCATATTTTGTCATAACATTTAATTATGATTATTTTTCCCTTCACATGATCCCATTAATTAAATAAATATTTTAATTTTTATTTAATTAATTCCCCTCTATCCTTTATCTATTTAATCCTAGCCGTCAATCTTGTTCACATGGATCATAATCTAAAATTTTCATCATGTGACAAGTGTCCCCTTCAAATGTCTAACTAACTCATATAAATTCATTGAACCTAGACACATCCTCCAAAGTCAAACTAACTTTTTATCTTTTCCACTCATCTCAATCTCACCTCTTAATCCTAGCCATTCACATATAATTATTTTTATCCTTATCCCAATCTTAAACATATATATTATCCCTCATGTACCACATGTCACATGACTACATCTTTGAGTCTAACCCTAATCCTCAATAAATCTTAGTTATCCATCATCAATAATTATTAGCCATTAATTTTTCCACTTCAAGACTCTATATCTAGAGGCTCTCAATATAGTTCCAAGATATCATGTACCCTTATGTTGTTATTTTGATCTCTCATATTGCAATCTTAATAAGGTTATATGCTAGAGTATTGAGCAATACACATACCATCAATATCAAAAAGAAAAAATCAAAAGGATCAAGGGTGCACTCTATTTTCTCTCAATAAGGAGTAAGAAAAT
Organism: Sequoia sempervirens; assembly: GCA_007258455.2. Classification (NCBI taxonomy): domain Eukaryota; kingdom Viridiplantae; phylum Streptophyta; class Pinopsida; order Cupressales; family Cupressaceae; genus Sequoia; species Sequoia sempervirens. The sequence continues at coordinate 511,051,491 of VDFB02000017.1, read as the reverse complement.
ATTCTAGGTAAAGGTATTATGTTTCATTGCATTATCTTTCATTTCTTTACCTTCAATATCTTCCTCATCTTCATTTTGTCATGCCTAGTGGGACATGCATCTCTTTTTAACCCTTTTTGGTGAAATTTTCATGATTTTTTGTGATGTATAAATTGTTTCTAGGTCCCAGACTATGAAATGGTGCCTATACTTCATAGAAAGGTGACTCTATAGCATAGAATTGTACCTTTGTTTCATAGAAATGGGCCTATATTCCATAAAATTGTGCATTTATCATCGAGAACTATGATTTTGTTTTGTGCATTTGATTTGATCATTTATGGATTGAATTAGGGTATGAATGACCTTTCATTCCTTCTTTCATAGGATATAATCATTCTAACACTTTATTTTTATAGTTTTTTAATTATTTTCTTGCAAAATTAGTGTTTCTAGGGTTTGTCAAAAGTTAGGGTTTCTTGCAAGTTTTCTAGGAGATCTAGGGTTTGCATCATCTTGAGATATTTTGGGCCTATCATCTAACCTATCTTTTCAATATATTTCCCTAATCTTATCTTATAGGTCTCTAAGCTAGTTTGGTAAAAAAATCATTATTTTTTTATCCCAAAGCATAATTTGCGGGCTTGTCTATGAAACAACACCTTTGTTGCATAGCACGTGGTGCCTCTATTTCACATATTTGTGCCTATCCATCACTAATTTGTGTCTCTACATAATAAAGTGGTGCCTCTATCTGGTATAATTGCACTTCTATTCTTCTTTGCATTTTCTAAGGTTTTTGAGAAAGTTTTCTCAACTAACCTTCATTTTTGGTCAACTAGCAAGTGGTGCAGCTTATAAATGCATGTCAAAGATTATTTACATCAAATATTACTATTGGTTTTATGTAGGTTACATTGGTCAAATATTTTATTTCTCACTAATATAGGAATTTAAAGTAGTTTAGTGGGTTAATTAACATTATTTTTCATGTTTGGAAGGTTGTGTATAGACACATGCTCTCTCCTTGAACTTAGCATGATCTTGTAGATTTGAAATATCACACTTCTTCATTTATTTCATGTTATATGTGTTGTCCCAAGGCTAACTAGTTTGTGTGTATGGTCTCCCCTTGCACTTTGTGTGATGTTGGGTAATAAAAAACACCTAGTATAGTCTTTCCCATTAAGAGGTATTCTTGGGTATTTGATCACATCAAGGATGACCTCAACTACATTTTTTGGTGGGGATTGGGGCATACAAAGTGGGAGAGAAAAATTTGTACCAAAAAGTGTGGCTAGTGTGATTCAAGTCAAGTTTGAAGACCCTTTGTCCATTGAGACTTGTTATGTGATGAGAGGAGAGACACTCTTAATCTTGAGCACTATTAGAAAAGCTCATTGCTCATGGGTCCACTATTCTTTTTGTATTTGGAAGACTTTAAGACCATTTGATCATTTCTTAGTGTGGTGCATGGTGCAATATCATACCCAAAGCTACTAACCATGTATCTCCCTAAGTAGAGGTAGATCTTGGGGCAATATCTTAGGATCTCCAAGGAAAGAGAAAAGGTAAGCCCTTGTGCCACTAGATCTCCAACTATTAAATATTAAAAGAGAGGTGTTTCAAACCAATCTTAACATATTATCCTTTTATTGGTGGGCTCGTGCTAATTATACACACCTAAGTTTGACTAATTATAGTAAATTGGGTTATCATGTTTGGTATGTTCTAATGTACAAAACCAGGGAAGCCATTTATCCTTGTAACCTTAAGAGTTGATTCAACTAATATTTCTTTGTGTTTTCTTATCTATTTCCAAAATAATCAAAAATACCTCCAAATTATCATTTAGTGCCTACATTTCATCCCCAAGAACTTTTGCTTCATCGAGAGTTTCTTGTACATAGTTTTCTGTGAAACTACACCTCTAGTTCAAAGAAAGGTGCCTCTATTTCACAAATTTATGCCTTTATTTCACAAATTTGTGTCTCTATTTCATAGAGTGGCACCTCTATTCCATAAATTTTCACATGTGTAATTTCACTGTCATTTGACCACTTTTGAGCTTTAATATGAGATTTTGACCTTTACAGACCTGAACCTAACCTGGGAGACCCTTCTCAACCCATCATTTTACTTGAAACATCAACCTTTTTCATCATATCCATCCACAAATTCCCATATTTCCTTCATCTCATCATTTTCATGTATCTCCATAACTTAAACAACATTATCATCATCCTTAGACCTTGGAAATATAAACAATCATCCAATATTTGCCATCATTTCATTGGGTGATCCCACAATAGTGGTTTACACTTTTTGGGACATCCTAATTTTTGTTGAAATCACATATTTTTAGAGAATATAATTATTTAATCCTTGAAAAGTTCCATTTAAAGGATTCCAATTGAAGAGGTTTTGATCAAACCACCTTAGATCAAACTCCCTTGGATAGAACCCTGCTAGTTTTAAACCATGTACCCATAATAGAGTCTCCTTTACACTTATCAAAATGTTGATAAAAAACCACTTTTGATTTACCTTTTGGGGGATCGAATGAATTTATTTGAAATTTATTTTTTGTAAGTATGTAGTCCTTATTATAAGCTTCCCAAAAATTATAATTTTAAATATATTTAATTTGATTATTATATTTATTGTTTATTTCTTGTGAATGTAGTATTTTCACTGAAAATCAAGCTCTATGTTTTGCACATGTGGAAAAATAGTAGATTATAAAAAAAATATGAAAAATGTCTATATGCACTTGTTATTAATGTCCTTGATCCAACAAAAAAAGTTGTGTTAGCAAGTAAACGTATATCTAAATTGTAATTGGTTTGACTTCAAATTTAATTAAGAAAAAAAATCAATAAAACACTATGAAACCAATTTCATGCACTAGATATCGTAGTTACAAATCTAAATTTGAAAAAAAATGAATTTTATCCTTCATAGAAAAAAAGTTGTGTTAGCAAGTACATGTTACTCTTTAAAAATGGTGTTTACTATTAAAAACTAGTTTTCGAAGGAGATGGAAAAAGAAATGCAATTTGATTCCAAAAATTTTAATATATATATATATATATATTTAGAATCTATAGAAAAAATGTCACAAATCACTAGTTTGCATCATCTTCAAATTCATCATGGTTTAGCAGCTATAGGTGCTCAAAAGTGAAGATTTAGTTAAAAAAATTAGTTCATTATCAAGTTTGGCCAAAAGGTGTAGAGCACTATTGTGGGATCACCTCATCATTATCATTTTATATCATCATTTATTTAATCATTAACCTATCCTATCTTTCTAATCCATCATATATCATCATCCACCTATCTTATCCTTCCCATCAATTCTTTTCAATCATTAACCAATATTATCATCTAATCCAATCCAAATCCATATCATATGCTAAACAAAATCAATCTTGTTAAGAGTCAAATCTAGATCCTAATCCATTTTTATCATCTAGCTTGCATAATTCTTGATAAATTTCATATCACAAGTAATATATTAAGTTATCCTCCATCACTTTGGTTTTCCTAGCATGGGAACTTGTCTCCCCCAAGTTAGATATCAAAATCCCCATCAAATCCTTTCTTAGGAAACTATCAACCCTAAATAAGAAAATCATCCCCATCCAAGCCTTGCTTAGGTAACTATCAACCATAAGTAATAAATTCATCCCCGTCCAAGCCTTGCTTAGGTAACAATCAACCATAAGAAAGAAAATAATCCCCATCCAAACCCTTCTTAGGTAACTTTCAACATTAAGTAATAAAATCATCCCCATCCAAGCCTTGCTTAGGTAACTGTCAACTCTATGTAAGAAAAACATCCCTATCTATCAAGGATCTAGATATACTTGAAACAATATTGGTCTTGTACACCTTGCACACCTATTGGTTCTCCATAGCATGAAAAATTTGTATCTATCATCATTATCCCCTTTCCATCCATCATAATTCTTTCAAATCCATCATTATCCCCTTTACATCCATCATCAATTTTAGATCTAAGTTTCATATTTTCATCTCCTTATCACATCATCATTATTTTTTCATCCAATCCCATCATTCCTAGGTCCTTTCCTTGGACTCTTATAAGAAGGTCACAAGCTATAAAATAAATCATGGTCTCCCAAGACTTCTCATCATCATCATCTAATGACATGTTCTTTGAAGAATTTTTCCATCATGTTCTCATGGGGAACACATACCCATGTCTATCCTACATCATAGAGGAGAACGATAAAAATTAAAGTGACCAAGATTCACTCACATCATTAGAGGAATTTTCTCAATACTTCCAATCCATTGAATTAATGTATTGATATATCATGAAGCATCCTAATCAATACATCCTTTTATTAGCTTATAAAGGTTCCAAATTACCATATGAATTTGACATATTCCAAATCACCTGACAACCTCCTTTAACACCCCCAACTTCTACTCATAATAATCCCACATACCTTTCATCATTTTATTAGCTAATAAAGGTTCCAAATTACCATATGAATTTGACATATTCCAAATCACCTAGCAACCTCCTTTAACCCTCCAAAGATGGGACACTTGTGAGCTCACTTGATAAGTTTCTAAGAAAGTGTCAATAGGTGTCTCAAGTGATGAAGAAATATGTCTCAATTTCATTAATTGAGACAAAAGCCTAAAAAAACTAAGTAAACTTAAGCTAGGAGTGTGAATAGGTCAATCCTAGAAAGGTGATTAGCTAACTAGGTAAATATTTAGACTAGCAACCCCCCTTATTTTAGATAAACACTAAAATCTTACACACAATACAATAAGAATTTTTTGAACATTTCTTATTCAATAGCACTTATCATCTTTATCAACCAACAACTAGAACAACTACTAGCAACTATATTTACTCCTTGACAACAGATCCCACTATATAGGGTCTATGAGGATTTTATTCTTCTAAGACTGAAAACAAACTCATAAAGTAATCATCCACTCTCCCTCAAAGATAAGAAGAGGACTTAGTTGGAAACAAATAATAATAATTATGAAACATGAGTAAAGAAAAAAAATTAGAACTTTGTGCCTAACAATTAACTACTATGATAGAGATGTGTTCTTGAAAATAGTCACATCATAAACCAACCCACTAAAAATAGACTCCTCCTCTTGATGGTCTTATTTTGTGAGAAAGAGTATGATGTAGTGACTCATGGTTTATCAATAAATGATCACCTTCATTCCCCTCTGAAATTTTTGCACCTTGGATGTTATAATCTCTCCTCTACAACCATCTGCAATTCTTATGTTGCAGGCTGGAAAACATGTTGTTGTGGATTAACAGTATTTCTTGCTAAAATATTTCAATCTCATTCCTAAGGAATCCACATTATTAACAATAATAATTTAAACATAGAATCATACAAAATTTCATAGACATCCATGCATTCATACAAACATATATCAACATAACTCATTTCCATTTACACATACTTGAAACTGCTTAAAAGTGTATGAAAGGAATATAAAATATATATAAGGTATCGAGAATGTCTTTGAAACTTAGCAGATGAAATGATAAAAGCATAAAATAGTAAAGTAAAACTAGCCATTAATTGAGCCCATCACTAGACTTGAACATCCTATGTTATTCAACAAATTTTTGAAGTAAGTGACTGCTTCCCCACTAATTCCCTCGGGTGTCTCCACAGTTGAGCCATCCACTTCTCGTAAGCTTGTGATTATATTAATTTATCTTCTTTCCTTTGTACTATTATGGAAATATTTTGTATTATTATCCCCTCTCGAGATCCAAGTCTCCCTTAATTTCTACCTCCAATACACATCCTCTTTCAGCTATACCTCCTCATATTCCTAGAACAACTCTTTTTCCTTCAAAAATATTTCATTATCCATTCCTAGAGATAGGACCTCTTCATTTAGTGCAATTAATTCTTCTTCCAACCTGCTCTTTGATTCAAATATGCTTTTGAATTGGATCATGTTCCACTCCTTTGATTGTTGCTTAAGAAGCTTCAACTTTGAAAGCATACCAAACATTTTGTACCCTTGATTTTCCACCTATTCCACCAAATGTTGATCACCACTAGGATGTTTTTCTCTTTGAACCACATATTTTAAGAATATGAAGGGGCACCTCACTGGTTTCCTTTTTCCCATAATTCTACTTTTATGGGGTAATTATCATACCCTAATTGGGGTAAAATGATGCCTTTAAGGGTGAATGGAAAATCTCACAGGTTTCCTTTAAATAGGAATCTCTCCAATTTTTCTACAATATGATTGAAACCTATCCTCCTAGTCATCCACATGTATTTGAGTAAAAGCACAAACATGTGTCACACTTTATAAAGGAATCAGCCAACAACAAAAAAAAAAAAATTGAACTTCGACCACATAAAAGTGGTCTTTATGTTTTGAATTTCAAAATGGTGTAAACTAATGAAATATAGAACTTTTGATGTAGTTTATTCCTGTAATTTTAAAAAAATTGTAAAAAATTGTTTTCATTATGTTTTTATCAATTTAAAGACAAATTTTGGACTACTGAAAATTTCAAAAAAGAGTGACTTCATGGGCCATCAAGAAACAAAATGAAAAAAAAAATCATTTCTCCCTATTTTTTTTCTCCAAATAGGTAACTTCAATATCTTGTGCATGGAAAAAAAATCGCATTTTGATGTATATTTTTCTCATAATAACATTTTAAAGTCAAACATGTCAAAATTTGACAGTTTTAATGGGCCGTCAACTATTTTCAATTTTTTTAATCATTTTCAAAAAACAAAATATACCCTTTTGAAGAAGACTCTCTCCTCTTGTGCCCCATATAAGATTTAAATTTTTTAAATAAGTTTTACTATCTTTTTTTTTAATTTCTAATCAGCCTCTTTTTTTATTTTTAAAACCTACTTGTATTATTTTAAAAATAAAATATATTAAAACTAATCAAAATATTATAAAAATTATATATTATATTCTACACTCTGTGCTCTACAAAAAGGTATTTTTATTTTTTGCAAAAAGATCATTTTGACTAGAGAAATACTCTGTCAAAAATGAATGTTTTAGAAAATTTTGAAAAAATGATGAGTTGGCTACCATGTAGGATGCCAACTAGACATTCTCAGCCGAGAGCGTTTCAGTCGAGCAGGTTTTAGCCAAAAATTAATTGGTTGAAACCCTACCGACCAACAAGAACTCAGCCGAAAGTGTTCGAATTTATTTTTTTTTAAATAATAATCTTTTTAATTTTTCAACTTAAGAAAATTCAAAAAAAAAAAGATATTTCAATTTTTTCGACGAGGAAAGCTATTTTCGATCAAAGAAGGTTTATTTCGACATTTTAGAAGGTTTATAATTTTAAAAATTTAGATGACTTATTTCATGAAAAGAAAACACATTTGGACAATAGGAGAGTTATTTTTGAAGGTATGTATTGATCTTCAACTTATTTAATTGATTGTGTCTTTATGAAAAATGCATTTGTTCAAAGTTTGTTTTCACTATTTTATTATTAAAATATTAACATCAAAGAAATATTTGTAAAAATATATTTATAAAGAATTATATAGAAAGAAGATTATTTTATTTTATTTATATTATTTATTGAACAATTATTTTATTTATATAAAAATTATTTTATTTATTTAAAAATTATTTTATTTATTTAAAAATTGTTTGAACATGAATGCATTTGTTGTTTTCACTATTTAAATTCTTAGATTTTATTATTATTTATCACCAATTCTATGTTATTTCATTCTTGTTCTTACATGTCCTCCTTAAATACCTATGTTTTATTAAATTTACCTTTGACTTTACTTTTATTTCCAATATATATACATAAAATTAGCATACTTATGTTTAGTAAAATTTATATAAAAAACATCAAAAATATCATTATCAAGAAGTTTATTTTTAATTTATTTATTTGAGAATTATATATAATTTTAAGTGTCTCTTATGTAAAATTATATATTTATAAATAATTATATAGAAAGAAGATTATTTTATTTTATTTATATTATTTATTGAACAATTATTTTATTTATTTAAAAATTATTTGAACATGAATGCATTTGTTGTTTTAACTATTTAAATTCTTAGATTTCATTATTATTGATCACCAATTCTATATTCTTCCAGTCTTGTTGTTACATGTCTTCCTTAAATACCTATGTTTTATTAAATTTACCTTTTCCTTTACTTTTATTTCCAACTTGGACTTATCTTTCATACATGTATATATTATTAAATTAAATATTTTATGTTTTGCATGTTTATGCTTATTAGACTTTGTTTAAATATTTTATGTTTAGTTTTTGCATCTAGTTACAAGCTTTTTAAAATATTTATGCTATATTAACTATACATGTTTCATTGAAAGCTCATGTGTACAAATTTGTATGCAGGTGAATTCAAATTTGAGTGCAATTTGTGACGACAAATCCAATGATTAGATTTAGGAAGTATGATCGAACACGAGTAAGACAAAGAAAGAGAAAAGTGGATGAAGGAACATCTATTGAACAACAACCCATGGAAAATATTGATGATCAAGGTGACATACATGTACAAGAACAAATTGAACCTAGTAATATAATTTTTTTGGACTATGGTATGAAAAATCTGATGGAGATGGATGAAGATTCTCTTTTCAATAGTATTTCATCTAAAGATATGTTATCTAAAAACACATTAAAATTACACTATAAAAAAACATGGGATGAATTTTTTGAAGAAAAGGCTCTAATTGGAAGAGCACAGTTAGTTGCAAAGTTATTTAGATGAAAAGAAATGACCCTTGTTTTGGAGTTGTTAGGGGTTGATAATAGAAAAATTTCATTATATTTTAAAAAAAAATTGTTGAAAACCTGCAAGAAGCATTGGAATGTATAGAAAAGAAGAGTCGATCTAGTGATTTAAGTGTTGCACGTAGAGCATTGATGACTGTAATTTCTATTAAGAAATTATCACATAGAAGACAAGTTCAAGCAATTTCTAAATTACTAAATGTTTCTAGGAGAATTGTTCAAAGGTATATTGAAAAGATAAATGAAATAGATGGAAAAATTGAGAAAATTTGGGTAAATATTTGTAGGGTTTCCCAAAAAGATAGAATTTCAGTAGATGTAAAGAAACAGGTAGTTGAATATTGGACCACCCTCTCTCATGTTTCTTCCACTAGAAGGGATACTATACAAATAATAGGTGATTATGGTACAAAACTTTCTCATCCAAAACATGTGATAGATACAACGTAAAGTGAACTTTTTGAAGCATTTAAACAAGAATTTTCAAATGTGAAGATTTTTCAAAGGATGTTTGAAACACTATGACCATCATTTGTATGTATAAATAAAGTACGTGAAACTTTTTGTTGTCAAAATCATGTTGAATTTGATCTACACCTACAATCATATAGAAAAGCTATGGCAACAATTGATCAAAATTTATCCATCCTTGGAAGCACAACACAATTTGTGAAGTCTCTTCTATGTGAAAAATGAGAAGATTCAAATGAATTCAATGTTTAGTACATATAAAAAATGTATGTAATGATTGTGGAGATTTGAAGAATCTTTTGCATGTTGACAATAATGAAATGCAAGTTACTTGGAAGAGATTTGAATATGATACATACTTAACAAAGTCAAGAGTTGAGGCCAAAAGAAATGTTCTCAAAGAGAGTGGATTGCCTTTTGATGAATTCATGAGTAAATTTTGCAATATCATATATCCACATATCCAGTATTGTCATGGTGCAAGATGGCAAGCTAAGCAATTTCATGATTCAAAGAATTGCTTTCCACCAAGTTGTATTCTCTCTATTATAGATTTCCTTTATAACTATACATTTAGTCCTCAAACTGAGATCCAAAGTCAATATTATCATTCAAAGCAAGTTGCAATCTTTGTGCAAGTTTGCTACAGGCATGTAGAGTTAGCGGTCAATGGAATACAAAGTAGCAAAGATGATCGAATTATCATCAAAGAGGTTCACTTTTATATCAGTGATGATACGAATCATGATGAAGCTATGTATCTCATTGTTTCAAAAAAAAAATTGAAGACCTAAGACAACATGGCATAAATCAAGAACAACACTGGATATGGTCTAATGGATGTGCTGGTAAGTACATTGTTTTTTTAATTTTTTTTGTTTTTTAAACTATATTTACTTTTAACTTTGATACTTAAATTGTTTAATTGCTTATATATATATATATAATTACTTTTTTGAAGCTATTTTGGTTTGAGTGTTTAATTATTTGTAACTTCACAGGACAATTTAAGATTGCAAAAGCTTTTGTTTGGTTAAGCAGTCAACATGCTAGATGTAACACCAATTTTTGTGGAATTTTTATGAGAGTGGACATGGAAAAGGAGAGTATGATGGAGCAGGAGCATGTGTGAAGCGTGCACTTTTTCAACATGAACTTGTTGTTATGTAACTTTCACCATATATATATATGGAATCTAGCTTGATATTTTCTAAAAGATTAGATATATATATTTAAAAACTAAATTAAATTCTTGTAAGTTCCTTGAAATTAATAGGTGACAAATTGTGCCAACTTGTGTGCTTGTAGGTAATTCCATATAGAATGCAAACAAAATTGTTGAATGGTGCAAATTCATTTTTCCGCTCGCGACTCAACATACAACACATGATATTTTTGGGAAGTTACAGGTACATCTAGTCAAAATTTGTTAAAAATTTGAATTTCAAAGTTCAAGTACATACATGATTTCAAATTGAATTTTTAAGTTTGAATTTACAAATATTGATCAATCAAATCCTTATAATTGTCAAGCAATTCATGGTATTAGAAATCTACATCAAATCATGACAACATGGAGTAGTAGGCCTTATGCAATTAATGTGAGAGAAAAATCATGTTTTTGTGTTGATTGCATTGAGGACAATGAAAATATTGATCAATGTGGGAATATTAGAGATGGGTATGTTTCACAATGGAAAATGAAACAATTAATATCAATGCCTCCTTTTGTTGAAGATGACAATGTCGATGTCTATGATCCACTATATTCAACTGCTTACAAACATGTATCTGATTTAGTTGTTACAGGCATGGAAATTGATTAATTTCTAGTTAAAATCAAGATTTAAATATATATTCTATGTTTAAGTAAGTTTCAAGCATGTTTATGTATATAAATTTATATATATAATTAAACATATATTTACAACTTAAATGTATTTACTTTATGTATATATGTGGTGTGTGCACAGGAGATATTTTCGTTGTAATTGTAGATCCTGAAAATGTGGAAGGTGTAGATTACTATCTACTAAGATGTACACAACCAAAAATAAAATTGGTGGAATCGATGACAAATGGTGATGGACAAGAGTATCCCATTGGATCGGTCATTATTTAAGGCACATATTATCAACAAATAAAGATAGATAAAAATGGTATTGTATTTTTTGATTATAGGCCAGGACAAAAGGTTCTACATTACAGTCACTTAGTTTTGGCAACAAAATTAAATTTAGAAACATTACCTAAAAGAGGATGTACCAAACAAAAGTGGAGGTTTCCTATCAAAGATCATGAAAAGATTTTAGAGATAATTAAAGATAGAGAGGATCCAGATTTTATGTACCAATATTTTTAAGTTGTTTTTTTGATATATGTACATGTATGACTAGAGAGAGATATATATATATATATATATATATATATATATATATATATATATATATATATATATATATATATATATATATATATATATGTATATATGTATATATATATAATATATGTATATATGTATATATGTATGTATGTATTCAAACTTAAATTATAGATCTATATCTATAATATATTTGTATCAAGATTGGACATGTGACTTGATTTAGAATGGGTTTTTTTCAAAGGCTTGGTTATTTATTTTTGGAATTGTATTTAAATAAATTTGTTCCATGTGGAATTCTTAAAATTTAGTTCAAGAATCTTTGATTTCATTTAATTTACATTTGAAACTCCACTTAAATTTACATGTATGCTAGATCATATATGCTTGATACAAAACCTAGTGACTTTAAAAATGTTTTCATTTACATTTTTCCTAAATTCCTTTAAATAATCTATTTCCAATTGCATTTTTATGTTGGAAATGGAATTATTTAAAGTTCAATCAAGAATCTTCGATTTCATTTGTTGAATCTTAGATCATACATGTATATGTACATGCACAATTTACTTGAAACCTAACTTGACTAAATTAAAAATTTCATGTATTTTTCCTAAATTCCTTTAAATCATCTCTAGATTCCTTGATTGTATTTTTATGTTTGAAATGGAATTGTTAAACTTTCACTTTCAAATCTTTGAATTTAAGTATTTTTTCAACTCTACTTATATATGAGCTAGATTGAATATATATACATGCAATTTTTACAAAACCTGGTTTATGTTCCAATTTTGCATTTAAATTTATGTTCCATGGAATTCTTAAGCTCATGAATTTTTCATTTCATTTGAACATTCAACTCCACAAACTTATATTATCTAGTTGATTTGGTGTTTGAGTGGTGAAGAATTTAGACATACATGTTGTCTCTAGTTTTCTTTATTTTTTATGTTACTAATGTGACATTCAATAATTTTAAATGATCATCTGGATTTTCATGTATCCTAATAATCACGTCCTAATTTTATTATTTTCATCAAGTAAGCATCCCCCATCCTAATCATCAAGTTAAGATCACCTTATCAGGTAATAACCCATTTAACCATAATCATCCTAGAATCATCCCTTCAGGTAGTCATTCATTACCATGTTCTAATCACATTATCAACCTAATCTCATCCTAATAAAATGGACTAGAATCTAATCCATCTATCCTCATCCAAAATATAATCATTTAAATTATCCATCTAGATCCATCTCAACCATACATCCACTCTCCATCCTTAATCAAAAATCATCACTTGAACATCAAAATTTGGTTAAGGTCTCAATCTAGTCCATACATCATATCGTACTTTCATCATCACCCAAATCTTTCAACATCTAGGGACCTTATCCTTAAGCTGGACTATCATCCATTTCAAATCCAATCTCCTAATAAAAAATCAAGACCTTAAAATTTGATTTCATCTTTAATCCAAATTTTCTTAAGAACATTAGCCTATCTTAAGTATAGTTATCAAATCCATTTTGTGAATGTTAGATTGTATCCAAGTTCTCTTGGATTGGTCTTTCTTGTTCACCTCAAGGTGCATTGGAATATATGAACATTGTAGTGAATCATAGTGATGATGTTTGGGGTGCTTCAAATAGCTACATTTTGGCATCAATTTAACTTTTTTTACCATGTATAGCTTGAGACTGTGTATGTAATGGTCCATCTCTCTAGTACAATTATATATGGATTGAAAAAAAATTAATTTATATAGAACTGTCATCCAGGAAGATCTAGATACTTATATTAAATTTACATAACTTGAGATTTAAATATATCAATTTCCAATTGCATATATAAAGTTTCCATGGAATTCTTAAGCATTCAAGAATAGAAATTTGATATCATTTACATTCAACTCCACTTATAGCTCAACTCATCTAGATCACTTTATTTGCATGCACAATCAAATTCATGTGTACACATGTTCTAGATTATATGGAATTCTTAAGTTCACTTGAATATATATTTTATTTCATTTACATTCAGCTGGACAAAAGTATAGCTCATCATCTAGTTCAAGAATTCTTTGCATGCACATTCAAATGAAAATGTGTATTAGATTATATGGAATTATTAAGTTCATGTTTAGCATGATATATTCACAATTTATGTAATTAACCTAGAGTAACTTTAAAAATGAACATTTAGAGCTTTAAAGAATTCAAGAACTATCAGCTATTTATAATTGCATTTTTATGTTCTACTTTTAAATATAGTATTAATATCAAGCATGTTTGCATTCAAAATTTTATATTTCTTGACTTATTTATTAAAGACAAATTCATTTCTATTTATTTAAATTAATTGTACATGTCCATCTTTTTAAATTTACAAATAGCAACCATTAGATAGTGGACAACATTTTGATTTCACAATGTAAATAGATTTGTACAAGTGCATTTGAACAAACCATAATTTAAATTTAAATAAAGGTACTTGAACTTTCTAAATAAATAAAACCATAAATTAATAATGCACGTATATAACAAACCTATTCAAACCATAAAACATAAATGTATGAATGTGATGTAAATCATAACAAGTATATACCATAAAACATAAGTACAGTACATGCAAATTTTCAATACATAAATCATAAAAAGTGTCTCCTGCATAATAATCTAATCTCAAATATGTAATACTATAAAATAGATCTCAAAGAGAGTGGTGTCTGGTATGAATAGAATCGTCAAATCTCTGGCCTGATCTATCCCTTGATCTCTCCCTCGACATCTCCCTTGATCCATGGCTCGATCTCTCCCTCAATCCATGACTTGATATCTCCGTCGATCCATGGATCGATCCCTTTGTTGATCCAAGATGTGTGGGTCCATGTCCCAATCCAAGATCTCCCGATTTGTATCCTGAGCCTTGTCCCAACCCCTACATGTGTTCAAGTACATACCCATGTTTAAATTTAATTTTTAATACATGTATATATATATGTGCACATATATGTAAAATTATCTAAAATTACAATGTGCAAGTTCAATGTGTTCAAACTTACATCAAGTAATGAATTATACCTAGTCAAGAGTGATCCTATGGTCCTCACTAATAACCTAATATGCTACTAGTAAATCCAAAACTAAGACTCTACACATAGTACGCAGAGTCATGTGAGTCATATGCTTGACATCTGAAATAGTAGGTAGATCGGCAAGAATAAATGGATCATATGATGTAGATGTAGCCTCAGTGGGAGGAAGGTTGATCTGTGGGTGTAATAATTATATACCAACTCGATTAGATGAAATCTGATCAATCTGTGTCATAATAGAGGCAATGTTATCAAAAAAATTCCTCTGAGTGGAGCCTGTTGCTACCTCCGCTACTGCTGCCAATTCCAAATGTTTTGTAAAAACAAAAGGTTTGGGCCAAATAATGCCCTCTTATCCATAGGTAGTGACAAATCTAAATGTCTAAACTATGGTTTGTCAAAAAAATGGCCTTTACCCTAGCCAACATGCTCAGGATAAGATGTGCAGTCCACCTCTATATGTAAATGAAATTATGCATATAAATATTTGACAAAATATTGTGGCAGCTCGTCATTGTGAGGCCATCTATGATGCACTACCAACCATCTAGGGTATATGAATGGAACAACAAGAGGATCTACACACCTCATAACCACATATCCTCTAATTTTATATTTTCCTATATAAAATGGAACATGGATAACACATTTTCACCTTAAACTAATTTGGAAACTTCTCCATATTTCACTGTGCCAATAACACTCCTAGCAAGAGACAAATAAAACTACTCAATGTTGATTTCATCATAAGGATTGTATGATTGAATTGTCTCAATCATTTTATAAATCTCTTGTCTAATAGTGACTAATCTATCTCGATTAGCCAAAACATACATACACATGTATTCATACACATGTACATGTAAATATATGTACATACATACATACACACATATATGTATGTATATATGCATACATACATGCATACACACATACACATACATTTATAATACATACATGCATACACACATACACATATGTATATAACACATACATACATGTACCCATGTACATATATGTACACATACACAAATGTATGTGCATTATGTACATAATGTATACATGTACACACATACACATATATATATGTACACACATGTACATACATATATGTATACATGTACATGTACACATGGTGAACTAGAAATTTGGGGTTTTCAATTTTGAGTTTATAGAAATGTAAATTTAGGAAAAATTTATGTATGTACATACACATGCATTTACATATATATGCGTACACATGTACATGTATGTACACTCAAGTACATACACATACATGTACACACATGCATACATGTAAGGTGAACCAACTTGTTTTCAATTGTGTTCCATACAACTTGTTTTCAATTGTGTTTCATACAAGAATTGTGATTTTGTGCTTCCTTTAGGTATTTTCTTTGGTGTTGGATGGCTTCTTCCATTTCATGGAGAATCGAAAACAGATTTGGATCAGTCTTTTTGTAATAAACATGTTTTGAACTTTCAAATTTTAGGGGGAAACTATAGCCAGATTGGATATGGAGAGGAAAAGGGGTTGCAGTTGATGGAAATAGATGAAATTTGAGACTAAGGATGCAACGGGTATGGAAAAAGGTACAAGATAGGCCAAAGTGAATCCCTTGAGCAAGGGACTAAATTTTTTAGAGTGATTTGAATAGTGGAGGTGGCAAAGGGATCCACAACATTGAGAATGGGATTTTGTTCAAAATAAAGGACTAGAGATTAGACTAATTAAATGGATTAAAAAAATGTGATTAAATGAAAATTTTCATATGTTGTTGGTTAAATGAAAAATGACCATAAAGTTAAACATATTGAATGGTCATATGTCAAGTCTAATTGTTCAAATGTTAAATATGTTTGCTAATATGTTAAAGTCCAATTCAGGAGAACAAAAGGAAAGATGAAATTAATATTCACAAATTGCCACATTAGGACAGTGGAACCCAAAATTATATTTAGAAAAAATAGCACAATAATTCCAGGCTTTGGAAATATAGATGAAATTTATGTAATACAGTTTGATATGGTTGTAAAATGTTGACATGCATTTTGCATGCTTCTTGATCTTCAAGTTTGTACATGTACTATTAATTCAAATTTTCAAGTTCCAGTCTACAGTAAGGAGGAAAGGGTCTGCTGCAGGTTTATGATATGCTTCAGTAATCATTCTCAATCATGAGAAATGAGTTTCATTTCCATTTATTGTTAAAATTTTGAAGTTACATGAAGTATCATTCTTCTCTTACCCAAATCTGTGGCTAGGTATCATCATGTCAGAAAATATGAAATGATATCTGTAAGAGACTCCTAGCATGCATGAATTGCACTTCAAGGTAATCTTTTTCAAGTTCCATTCTATAGTAAGGAGGAAGCTTGGGTCTACTACAAGTTTATAATATCCTTCAATAACCATTTTTTAGTCATGAGAAATGAGTTTCATTTCCATTTATTGTTAAAATGTTGGAGAAGCTACATGGAGTATCATTCTTCTCTTACCCAAATCTGTATCTATGGTCTAGGTATCATCATGTCAGAAAAATATGAAATGATATCTATAAGAGACTCCTAGCATGCATGAATTGCACTTCAAGGTAATCCTATCTTTAGGGCTGACCAATGCTCTGGAAACTTTCTAGGCCCTTGCAAACAAGTTAATATGGCCACAATAACTAATCTTGGGTCTTGGAGTAGAGCTTATGCATGATAGTACAACTCAAATCTTCAAGATTTTTAAGTTAAATGGAGCAAGTTCCAGTTCTATGCACATGAAAAAGAGACGATGGCAATCTTATGTGATTAAAAAACTGGGACTATTTGGCTGTAATTTTAAGGTTAGAATTGTTAATAGTAGTATAAAATATCCCCTAGACCCAAGTGCTTCAAGTTATGAACAAGAAAATTAGATTGCTAAGATCCCATGAATTGATATCAAAATCATCTACAAGAAAGGAAAATAAAACATTATCATATATATGGCATATGCTTTATTAATGAAGGTTCATGTTGCATCTCACTAGGTTATTTGCTTCAAGAATGTAGTAAGAACTATTAGAAGTTAAAATTAAATTTCTAGAATTAAATAGAGTAGCATATAATGTTTAATTAATTTTCTACCCATGAGATAGCAGGATAGACCATCAAAAGCAACAAGTGGAGGCATATTGGCTGGGAATGCAAGGACTTGGCCTTACTTCAACTTCTTGTTTTCCAAGGTATTATAGTATAATAACAATATCAATATCAACTTCATGGTGAGTAATATAAATATTGATGATTAATAGAGGGAATGTAATGATTTTTAGTTTTGGGTAGTCATAGTATCACCACTAAAATAGATCCATCTCAACATGGATCTGATCTATGCCAACAAGCATTAGAAAGACCACAAGTTTGGGATTGACATATCAAGTCTTTTCGATGCCTTTCAGCATGTATCAAATCCAATTGAAAAATGGGTCTATAGTGTGTACTACTTCTAGTGTGTGCTATTAAGAGAAGTGATAGAGACATATCATATATTGATTAAGAGGAAATAGAGACAAGAACCTACAGATATGCCATGTCAAGAAAGTGACAACACAATGATGCATTTGTAATAGATGGTGCAAGAAGGATTTAAAGAATAGTAAAGAAATGATAGTCATGAAAATTAATGAAGTGAAGGGAAGATAAAGAAGTAGGGACATTCCTCAAGTCTATTGAAGGGACTATCATTTCATTGATTGTCATTAAGATACAAGAGACAAAGATAAAAGCATTGAAAGGTAGCCCATGCATAACAATTTCAAGTGGTCAACAAAGCAACATTCCTTTCTGAGTTATGTGGTGCATCAAGTTCTCTAAAGTTGGAAAATTTAGTTCCACAAAGAAAACTTTCAAATTCAATTGGATAAGGAACACCATGCCTTCATTTGTTTTCAAGATTATTTCATGAATTCCCCTAAGCAATGGTAGGTTTGAGGCATATATATAGTCACTACAACCATGGTATGATAGTGAAGGATTATGAATAAGCTGGAGTTAATAGTAAGAGGCATGCAACTATGTATACTATGAAGGTAAGTTGGATAACCTAACAGGTAGGTTTTTCTATGGAAATAATTTAGAGTTATGGAGCACTCCCTTTTCTTCAACAAACTTTGCTAGTTCATGTATCAATTTCATGATATATGGGTGATGGGATAGGATTTCTTGAAGCTAAAGAAGATGAATACTTTATGAAAGTCCAAGGATTAGATGAGAAAAATAGGACAATTTTCATTTTGAAGATGGCAATCCCTTATTTTCTTTCATAGTTTCTACCACATTCTAATACCACATTATTTTCCCAAATCAAGAAATATATATTCCATTTCAATATTTCGTATAACTGCTTCTAATACATATAAGTCCAAGGGATATTTTGAGGTTTCTGTATAATTTGTAGCTTTAAATCATTGATGTTACACAAAATTACAAAACCCCAAATTTCTAATCCACCAGAGAAAATTAAATGGTTTAAACAATGAAAATTGGCATTTATTGTTTCAAATTACAAATCACAAAATATATGCATTTCCTTCATGTAAATCACAAACACCACAAATTTGCAACACATTCAACCAATAAAATGGAACTAGTCAAATTTCTTTCAACCAATCAAACAAACCCTAACTCCGACAGAACTCCCATACAAAATACTTCCCACAAAGCTGCCAAATCAAACGTATAATGAAGCAATACACAAAACCTAGGTATATATCGAAGTTGTTGATCTTGACCTCAGCTGATGAGCTCTCGACCCAAAACCTTTCACCGAAGCATGAAAAATGGTCGGGCTATGATTTTTTTTAATTTTATTTCGATTGTTTCAATCAGTACCTTTTCGACTGAGTGACTTTCGGCCAAAAGTCACTTGGTCGAGAAGGTACCACCACGTAGGCACCATCTCACTACCCTGTGGCTTTAGCTGAAACCCTATCATTGAAAATGTTTCGGACAAAAGTAATTCACTCGAAATTAATTTTATGGCCGAAAGTGCGACATAGTTTTGTGCTTTTACCCATTTTCCATTTTCTAGTGAATCTCAAAAGATTATTTACCCTAAAAGAATTCTCAAAATCTACTTGGTTGGTACTTCCTCTGTGTTCCTCCCAACTTGTTGTTGTTGTGTAGGATCATATTGAAATCTCCCCCTAAAATTCAACACTTGGGGGATGCACTGCTATAGAAATCTCCAAGCTCCAACCACAACTCTCTCTTTTGTATGCAACTTGAGGGGTCGTATACATTGATTAATGTGAAGAAAAAACTTGATGTCAAAATTTTCACCTTGGAAGCTATCCAATGACTATTTCCCATTATCTTTTATAAATAAACTATTTAAGGCCTCCAAATCATAAACAAGCCCCTAAAGGCTCTCGTTGTTTCCACAAGCTCTATGTTCCACCTTTTTCACTTCTTCTTAAACATGCATGCTTTTGTAATTACTATTGTCATCTCTTAAATCATATAGACACCAGTCATTGACATCTTCATGTGGTGCCTTAGAAGATGCTTTCTTTTAGAGGAATTCAAGCCCCTAACATTCCATGATATGATATGAATTTCCCCCTGAGAAGGGTACTTCCCTTCCCTGATCTTAACATCATGGTGAGTTGTCATTGACCTTTTGTATCACCATCCATAGTGGGTATGTGCAGAATCATCAATGAAAAAATAGGCCCTTAAGTGGCAAAAAATTCAGAAAAATTAAAGTTAGGAAACTTGACATAAAATTTTTAATAATTTATCTATATTATTTCAAAAATATGTAAGAATATAATTTATATCAAATTGAATGTACTTTCTAAACTATCAAGTTTATTTTAAAAAAAAATCTATTTGGTGAAAATTTGAAATTTCAATGCAGTAGTACTTAAATTTTAGGGAAAAAATAAGAATTAGGTGTTTCTCTGACCACCCGAACCACAATAAAATGATAATATTTGTTTACAATATTTTAGATATAAGTAGAGAACTCATGTCCTGATGTGATGCATATTTTATTGTAATTAATTATGATTTTTTTATTACAACTTTTAAAAAATATAAAAACTCATATGTCTGACCATCTTAACTTGGTCAAACTTCATGAAATTCAATTTTTTTTAAATCCTATAGTATATGAAGCATAGAATGTGACACATGTTTTGGATTCAAAAATGTGATACGGTTTGAAAGTTATAGATGTTTTTCAATTAGCCTATCAATCAAGACTTTAGTCGTAATTCAAATGAAAAATAAATAATAATTGTTTATTTAATTCAAAGTAAAGCATAATTTATATTGGTGGAAATCTGAGAATCTCCTTTAAAAATCCTTTTCATTTCATCAATTTTGGGTAAAAAAAAATCATCAACCACATACCTTACAAATACTCATCATAACGCCACTTTTTGGACCATCATGATCCTGCACATACCCTAGTTCTCTTTTCAATTTTTGAAAACCTACCTTTCCTCCTTCCTTCCCCATAGTATTGAGACTTCCTTTCCCTACTCCTTAGTTTTAGTCCCATTTTCCCTTGATTCATCAAGTTGGTTGGGATGTCTACATTGTCTTCCAGTAAAGTTGACTTATCTATCCCCTCTAGCTTTCAAACCTTTCCTTCTTCCAAGGTATTATTGTCCTTCAGAACTTGACCCTCCATAATATTGTTTTAATTATCCTCCAAGTCCAATTTCAATACTCCTCCCTTTGCAAGGGCTTCATATCCCATCAATTCACAACCAACTTCCATGATTTCCTTTAAACTAGTGAATTCTTCCCTAATCCCCTCTTCTTATGAGTTTATGGGTTATCCTAGAACCCCTTCTACGCCATTTTTTTGCATCCAAGGCTTCTTCCTCTTCAATATCTTCCCTGTCATTCTCTTGTTTGGTGGCCTGCTCTATCTCTTGACCCTGGGCATCCCCGTCCAATGTATTTTCCTCATTGTTTTTAGATCCACTTCCTGAACTGGCATAGTGGCCCCCCATGGGTTTGATCACCATTTTCATGGAATCATATTTTAGAAAGGTGGGAATCTTGTTAGCTGAGAGATCCCATTCTATTTACTGAAGCCACTTACCTTTCTCCATGATGATTTCTATCTCATCCAAAAGTGTGTTTTTTGGATAGATTTCTACATAGATTCTCACCTGGGTCCTCATTTCTCTGTGTAGAGATTTATCCACCCCAACAAAAGCACCCAATTAATTCATTATCAAGCTTAAGATCTCCTCTTCCCAATATTTTAGGGGTATATTGTATATATTCACCCATGCTTTCATTTTTTCCAATTCATATTTGTGGGGGTTTGAAGTTTGGTTCATATTCTTTAATGTAAAACCCTATTCAATCCATTTGCAAGAGTTTTCTATACATAATACTTTACTTCATTTGTGGTGTTGGGAAAATGACCAAAGAAAATTGTAATCCAAAAATTTTATATATACCTCTTTGCTCTATTGATATTTCTACCAATCCACCATTCTCTTAGCAGAGCATCCACCCTCACCCCACTTCACAAAAAAGTGTGCTCATTCAACATGTCCTTGGAATTTCATAGGGTTTTAGAAGGGATGACCATCGCCTTGCCACTTCTCCTAGGTTTATTGATGTCAATCCCTTTCCAAAATTCATCATAGTCCCTCCTTGCTTTGGATCCCTTATGTACACCTTCATGATTCCTCTCCATCAGATCTATAGTCCTCAGAGTCCTTCCTCTATTCCAACTAGTTGCATTTTCTTTGTGTTTCCCTAAACTCCATTTTGAAGGCTTCCCCTTCCAATGGTTGTGTAAGTCCACCAAGATCTCACCATTAATTTAACATGACCAACCATACCAACCCCCATATGTAAATTTCTCAGGTCGAGGTCTAATGTAATTCATTGATTTCCTAGGGAAATCCATTTGATCATACCATTGTTGGGATGGTGAGTGTGCTATCCTAGGTTTTCTACTAGTGTAATTTTAGTTTGTTCTAGCAGGATTCATCCCCCAAGTGTGCCTTGAATGTTATATTTGTGTCAGGGCCATCTAGGGGCCTCCATCCAAGGACCAGGCCAAGATGCCATCTGCCTCTATCCTACAAAAACCTTCTTGCTCAATGGAATATCATTGGTTCCAATGGCTTGGTGACAAACCAAAAAAAAAAATATTCTACCATCTACCTACATCAGCCTCAATGCTTCCCATTACCAACCACTTCTTCTCCATAACTTTGATCCTCTGATGAAGCTGCTCCATCAACCATTCCTACTCTACAAACACTTCCCATAGTGACCAAGGATATTAGTATGGGCTGATTATGCTTTATCCATGAAGAATCAAAGCATAACGAAGCCACTAATACTCAATCCAAATGTAAGATCAATTGAATTGAAGTTAAACTAGGCATTCATTAAAACAAAGCATTCTAAACTATGAAAGCATTTAAATATCTCCTTTAACCCATCTGAAACTTATCCCATTGTGAGATTGGTGTCATGTTGATATGAAATGACAACCCTTTCCCAATCTCATGATCAGTGAGTGTGTTTCAATCAATTCTATTGAAGAGAATCAATGAAAATATTGTGAGATGCGATTGAAAACATGATTTATGCTAAAATAAGTATGATGCAAAAGCTAATATAACATGATTTTATGCTAAATGATTTAGATATGCAATTTCTAAGCTAATATAAATGAGATTTAAGCTAAAAAAGATACCAAACCTAATTATATAATTAGCTAAATGGATGCATTATGGAAGCCATTAATGGAAGTTAAGATATTATGCAACTAGTTTAAACTAAAACATGCTAAATGTGAGTTAAAAATGAGTGTCAGTGTGAATGATTTCAATAGCACAAGTTTGCTCTAAAAAAGATGGATCCATTTTTCTTCAAATAGTGCTTTATTTATTGGAAATAAAATGAGAAATCGAGGGCTAAGATTGAAAAATTTAATCAATAGTCAAGGATACAAGAAATGGGAGGCATAGATCATGGATTTTCATCAACGGGTGATAATGCAAGATGAGATTTAATCAAGGGTTCTCATTCCTTCCAAACAAGCACACTTTTGACTTGTACAAGAGGTCAAAAGTTAACTTGCACAAGAAGTCACAAGTTAACTTGCATATGAAGCTAAGTGAGAATATTCCCTTTTTTAAATGATTGGAGGAAAGAGAATATTCTTCAGAATATTCTCATGGGTGAGGAAAAGGGATATTTTGAAAATTATAACAAATTTTAATTGTGCAAAAGGGGAGGTAATATTCCCATTTTAGAGGAATGTGCAAAGGAGGAATATTCCATTGCAAGTGGGGGGAAATTAGATTAATTAGATAATTGCTAATTAAACAAGGGCTTAATCATGCAATTAGGGGAATTAGAAGAATTAGATGATATTCATTAAATTAAATGATTTAATGAATGGGGGAAAGGTGAAATGACATTTAATTAAATAAGAAGACTAGGGAGAATTAAGTTAAATAGTTTGATTTATTTAATTTAATGAGATGAAATGTTAGCGTGAAAAGGGGTGAATTAACCCGATTAAATGAATTAGGTTAATATATGCAAATGATGCAATTAATTAAATAGCTAGGCCAATTTAATCAATTAAGAGAAAAGAGGATGGGTTTGAGGAGGAAATGATGTTAGTATACCTATTTCAAGTGTATGATATCATTCATGACATTTTTCAATGTCTACATTTTGCCCCTCTTTGAAGCAAGGTAATTTTTCCTTCAGTTCAAAGATTGGTGCTCTTTGGATTTAAAACTGCTACTTAAATCAAAAAATTAAAAAAAATCTAATTTTTTAGATGCCCTAGTGGAAGGATTAAGCTGGTTCCCTACCCCCTCGAGAAATCGAGCGAAATTTTTGAATTTTGGGTTGATTTCTCAACAAAGGTGAAAAGCTACCCTAAGGGGCCAAAAAGTCTCCGGGATGCAGAAAATATGCCAAAAAACATGAAAAACAATGCAAAATAAGCTTCAATTTGGAAAAATTGGTCAAAATGATGAAAAACCCCAATTCCATGGTTAAATTAGGACAAAAAACCCTAAAGCATAAATAGACCAAGAAAGGTCACTTTCAATTCATTTGTGCATTCACACCTTAAAGAATTCTTGCAAATTGATCTTTGAACCTCTGACGAGATGGCGCAACGTGTGCTACCATGACACATTTTCGATCGAGTTTGAGAGCACCAAAGGCTTCTAGGTGCAAGACCACCAATATGTGATTCGAAACTTGATTTGAAATTTGAATTTTTGATGCATTTATTACATTTTAGAATTTTAAACTTTGGTGGCGTTGCTCTAGAGTGATGATAATTTGAATTTTAGTGACACATATGTGTATTACAATGTAGTTCACAATTTAGAATTAGGGTTTCTATTTCTAAATCATGACACATATGTTTATAGCGACACATTTATTAATTTGAAAATTAGGGTTAGGGTTTCCAAACTTTAAATCCCAATGCACGTGTTTCTGGAAACACGACTTGTGATTTGCAATTTGAATTTATTGGGCATCGTAGTTTGAAATTTGTATTATAGTGACGTTCTTTTCATTTTAGAGCTAAAAATTCCAAACTTAGCCAAAAAAAATTTAATTTTGACGTTGTGCACTTCGTGGGTGCAAGAGGTGATCCCACCTTTGATGTCCAATGAGAAATAACTCATAGTTTTGGAGAGACTTGGTGATTTATCTAAGTTGTGATAGGAGCACCTGAGGGAAATTGATCTATGGTACATCGTGTGCATTCCCATCATTTGGATGCACTTGGCTATGATGATTGCATTTTGCGAGCAGTGGCATAATGAAGCTTTGTCATTCCACCTTCTCATAGGCAAGGCGATAGTGACACTAGAGGATGTATGGCAGATATTGTGTTTTCCCATACATGGAAATCATGTCATTTACGACTCTGATGGATCTGGAGGACATCATTCTAGTCACTTCCCAAATAGACCTTGAGATGTACAGAGGTCAAGTTCCCACTTTTAGATTGATCATTGCAACTATTATCTTAGGCTTGGTGGCTCTTGACTAACGGAGCAGAGGATTCAGCCTAGGATGGGGCCTGGTGTGGCATAGGATGCTCTTTAGGAGGAAACTATTTGCATGGGGGCTAGTGATTTTTTCCTTATTGTACCATGACATGCATAATTTTGTATACTATGATGTTAGGGCGATTGGAATAGGGGTTACCTTGCTACATATTTGGGCTTGCGAGCACATCATTGTGCTTCAACCAATTGTTCAAATGGTTGATATAGAGCCAAATGATTTAATGGTTTGGCAATACAGAGGAACCATTACATTACAACATATAGGGTAGCTTGGGATTCCATATTGGCACTAGGTGCTTGATGATATGACAATATTTAGATGGCGACCTTGGCTTCAGATGCTAGTGTAGTATGATGATGTTCAACAACTCTTCTTCACCTAACAGACCCAATATATGTAAGGTTGATATCACACCATTATTGAGAGATACCTGCCACATAGGGTGGCTCGATAGTTTAGAGAGAGGCAGGATAGGCCCGATGATGCATATAGAGCCATCTTTTCTATATTAGCACAAGAGGTGCCTACGTGGGGACCTACAATCCCATCCCTTAAGGTGGTTGGGAGATTTCGACAGTTGGTTGCTCAGTCATGGGCATATAATTAGGGATAGGTGGATTCTCAAGTGATTCCTGCATACAATGTATGGTTCACACCCCCTCGTCGGTTGACAGATCTAATGGGTGATTCTTGACAAGGGAGACCATGAGGGAGGGGTGCAAGCAGAGGCAGAGGTAGAGGTAGAGGACAAGATGGAAAGGATGGCTAGGATGGGAAGATTCCAAGGGAACCACCAGTTGATCAGTAGCCTCCACAGTAGCATCCCCCACAACAACAGCCTCTAGAACAACAACCACCAAGGCTAGATTCCTGAGATTCATATATTCATCAACTACAACAGCAAGTTCAGACCACTACAGGTGAGAGGGATTAGGCCCACCAATAGGTTTTGATGATTACTACTAAGAGGGACCAGTCTAGACAAAAAATAGTGGCCTTGATAGCTGAGAGAGACCAAGAGCAGTAGCTTAGACAAATTGCAGAGATACAACTAGCTCAGGAGGTCAAACGATGTTAGTAGCTTGAGATGATGATAGTTGTAGCTCAGAGGTGGACTGTGTTTGTGAGAGTATATAGAGAGGTTTTACCACAAGCACTCACAAAGCTAGATTACTCTCAGAGGAGTGGGTCGCACCCTAGAGCAGAGGATCAGCTAGAGAGGGGAGTAACCATTGGGACTAGTTCGATTGTACAAACATTTTTTTTATCATTCTCTAATTCTTTTATATAGATATACATTCATGGGCTCCTCTTTGATAGCCTCATGGATATTGTATTTATGACCAATATACATACACTGATTCAGATATTGTACCATGATAGTCATGATTTTTGATATATATATGATACAGATATGGATTTGATGTGATGTATTTTTTATTGCATGCTTATGAATGTATGGATGCATATGATGTGATGTTATGGAATTCTTATATTTTATCATGTATGGATGAACTTATTTTATTCTTATGCAATATGTGATGGTATATGGGATGAATGGATGCAATGTTACATTATTTTTCAGTATCTTTTCATGACATGTGATGGGATGGATGATATGATATGTAGATTTTATGCTATGATTATGTATGCAAATGTTTATGGATGCATTATTTTTGTGTATTTTCTATGTAATTTATTATGATATGATGATGTATGCATATGGATGTATGGATGGATAATGCAAATTTTTATACTTATGATATGATAATGTGATGCATGTTTATGATATGTGATGCAACGATTTAAGATGCTTAAAATAAAAAATCTATATTATTTTCCACAACTTAAATGATTATGATGATGCAAGATGGATGCTTTATGATATGCTATGATTATGTGAGATGTATGCATGCTGATGATTTTTGGATGCATGATGGATGCATTGATTTTTTGGTTGACTGTCCTAATACCAAGTTAGCACAAAGAGAAGATAGAAGAAACAAGATGAATGATAATTGATCTTGATGATTGCTTAAAAAGATCCAACAAGTCTATGATCCACCAAGAATTTATTAGAGATGGTGATGAGAAATGCATGAAGAGGATGATGATTATGGTGATGATGAATGTATGATGATTTGATCATATCTTGGGATTTGGATTTTGCATCATTCCTTATTGTTTGATATAACACATAGACACGATTCATCAAGGTATTAATAACTAGGATGGCATTGTATCTAGTGTAATGGACTTTGACTCTGCAACCAGATAGGATAGCTCTTGTTCACACTTTAACATACGGAAACCTCATTGGAATGTAAGTTAGAAGCCTAGAATATATTGGACCAAAGCATATGCAATAGTCAACAACATACACCAAACAACTTTCCTACACACAACTAATCAAGTATGTGCAAGGATTATTTTACAAGAATACCCAAAAGCACAAAAAACAAAAGATAATGATCAATTCCCCATTCCTTTCTCTCTAAATCATTTTGATACACATCATCGAGAGGTACTTGGCATGGGTCATTAAGATAAATCACAAGAAAAGATCAAAGACAAAGAGTAAGTGTTATCTATATCTCTTGTCAGTTTAACTTAGCTAAGGTGATTTTTGATATGGATGCCCATCGTAGGAAGGATACATAATAGGACATGTTGATTAGGAGTTGTTTGATGTAGGATGATGATGAGATTTATGATAAATGGTTGATAAAAAATTCACTGATGCATTTACCTATGATTTAGACTTTAGAGTTTAACATTTAGGTTCTCACTTTACAACTTTCTATACTTGCTTTCTATTTGTTTTTCCAAAGGTTGAAGGTGACAATTGATTTATTATGGATGAAGGTTCATTGTAGGTGAAAGTGAAATGGGATGGGTAGTTTTGGGATTTTTTGGAATATTTCAGTGTTTTTGGTATTTTGAAAATTTTCTAAGGTTGTTTTTCATCTTTTTGAAAGTTTATGCAAATCTTTTGGTTTTTGGATTATTTGAGGTTGTATAGGGTTTTCCAATTTTTTTGTGTTTTTCTAATTTTCAAATGTTTTGGGATTTTTGAGATTTTTAATGTTTAAGGTTTTTCCTAATTTTTCAAAAAAAATTGTTGTTTTTCTAAGTTTTCAAGATGTTTTTGGGGTTTTCTGAGATTTTGAATGTTTAAGGATTTTCTGATTTCAACCAAGAACCTAACCTAAAAGACCTATCCTAGGGGCCTCAGGGGCTAATCAAAGATAAGCCTTGCCTATGTTATACAGCAGAGACCATGTAGTTTGACTGACTCAACTTACTAATAATGAGTTATGAACATTTGAGGGGATGTCATTTTATTATGACAGACTCCTAAAGGACTGACCTAGGGTGTCTCGAGGGCACATCAATAATGCCCTTTCCTACGTTCAAGCTTAGAGACAATGTAGTTCGACAAGGGTACTATTTTGTATTTTTTATGTTTGACCCTTTTAGGGTTTTTCATGTGTTTTGGATGTTTTGGATTTTGTCTTTACAATTTTACAACTGTTTTTGGATTTTAGCTACACAGGATTTTGCAAATTTTTTTGGGTTTTTTTGATGAACATTTTATGAATGTTTTTGGTTTTTTCTGATGACCTTAAGATATACAAGAACTTGATCTGATCCATAATGAATTTTCCCCAATGTTTATGTGATATACTACCTTGATTCAGGTAGGACAAAATGACCTTTGGAATATGCCAAGCAGTACTAAAGGGGATACGATACCTCACAACATCAAGCTATGATATTGATGCAGATGGGTGATGGAATAAATAGGATGAATGATACGATGGATGGATGGTGATGAAAAGAATGGTAGGATAAAGGATAAAGAGGCAAAGAATATATGGAAGTGCTTTATTTATGTGAGGTACTTGTTTGTCAAGTTTTCACCAAGGTACTTACCCATAGCACCACCGAAGTGATTTTCACTAGAGGATGATTGTTTTTCTTTCTTTTTTCAATCCTTTTTCTCATTTTTTTTGGATTTTGATCATTTTTTTATTTTTTGTATTTTTAGATTTATACCCTTCAAGACTAGGCATAAAAATTTTTAAGATGCAAGTTGTTAGTTGGCTCATGCAAGGTTTCACCTTCAAGTGTTGACAATTGGTATGCTCCTAATCCATAGCTTGTGATTAAAAAGGGACCCAACCAATTAGGCTAAAAATTTATTTTATTGTCCTAATTTGGGATTTTTTTTATTCTTCTTGAGAACAAAGTCCCCTACCTAGAAAGACCAATATTTCATCTTCTTATCATAGCTTAATTTTAGTCAGTTTTATATACTTGCAAGTGATTGAGGGAGTCAAGACAACACTCGTCTAGGAATTCTAGCTCATTCGGTTGAGATACTCTATATTCTTCATTGGTAATCAAGTTCTGTAGTGGCACTTATAGTGATGGAAGCTCAACATCAATAGGAAAAATGGCTTATGATCCGTAGACCAAGAAGAAATGGATTGCACTTTTTAGTGTGTGGATACCGGTTTGATAGGCCCAATGAGTGGGATTTAACTACATATGCCAGTCTCAGCCAGCTTCATTGACCATTTTCTTCAAGATTTTCATAATGGTATTGTTTGTAGCCTTAGCTTGACCATTGTTTTGGGGATAATAGGGGGTAGAGAATCACTGTAGGATGTTGAATATTTGACATAGCTCTTTCACATCTTGATTCTTGAAGGGTCTTTCATTGTCTGAGATTAGGGTTTGCGGAACATGATAATGGAAGATTATGTAATTCAGGATAAACTTGGAAATTTTATTCCCCATTAGGTAGGTCATAAGAATGGATTCAACCCACTTGGTAAAGTATTCAATGGTTATTATGATAAACTTGTGGCCATTGGACCAGGTTGAAGTGATCTTTCCTATGAGGTTGAGTCCCCACTCTAAAAAAGGCCAAGGTGTGATCATTGGTTGCAACTCTTGAGATAGATCATGAATCGAATCTCCATTTTGTTGGCACTGGACACATTTCTACACATATTGATAGGCTTCTCTTTTCATGGTTGACCAGTAGTATCTTGTCCTCAACAATTTCTTGGCTAGAGTCATACCGCTAGAATGGGAACCACATATGCCATCGTGTACTTCTTTTAAAGTGCTTAATGCTTTATCTTCGTTAAGACATCATAGTAATATCCCTTTAATGCTTCAACGGTAAAGGGTATCACCTAGGATCACAAATTGGGATGTCTTTTTAACAAAGTTCTTCTTAAGGTTGGAGGTGATATCAAATGGGAGGGTTCCTTTGTTTAGGTAAAGATGTCATGGTACCATGGGGATCCAAGACCAACAATGAAACATATGAATTCAAATTCAGGTATTTTGAAAGTTGGTGTGAGAATTTTTTCTACCAAGAATTCACATTAAAGGACATTGTTCAACGTGTCTAATAGTAATCTAATTTTTGCCATAGTGCTTGCTACTCTGTTGTTCTTGCAAGAAATCTGCTTAAAATTAATGTCAATGAAAAGGTCCTTGAGATTCTCCACCATATTTTTGTAAGGAGTGATCTTTTCATCCTTAGTTTGATAGTCATCATTGACTTGGTTGATAACTAGTTGTGAGTCTCTGTAGACTTGAACATCTCTTGTATCTTCTAGTGACTTGTTATCCTTAGACCTGTGATTAGGGTTTTGTACTCAACAATGTTGTTAATGCATGGGAATGATAGCCTGTATGACTTCGGAATGCAATCACCTTGAGGGGTGATGAAAATTATACATGTTCCTAATCCATGTTGGGTGAATGATCCATCAAATTACATCTTCCATTGACTTGTGAGATTGATAAGGAATATTGATTCATCAAGGAACTCAGATATCAAGGGGTTTTCAGCACAGATAAGTGCATTTTCTAGTTGATCTGCGATCACTTGTACCTTGATTGCTTTGCACTCCAAATACTCTATGTAAAATTCAATTAAGATCATCACCCATTTTTCCATTCTCCCAGTGAGAGTTGCATTGGATAACAAGTATTTTAGTGGGTCGATCTTTGTAATAAGTTTGATTTGATGTGACAACATATAATGTCTAAATTTTTTTGAAGAAAAAACTACTGCTAAGCATGCTTTCTCAATGGGTGAATAGTTCATTTCATAGCCTACCAAGGTCCTACTAATGTAATAAATATCCCTTTCTTTTCCATTTTCATCATGTTGTGCTAGAAGAACTCCTAATGTTGTTGATGTTAATGAGATATACAGGATTAGTGATTTTTTTGATATCGGTGGCATGAGCACTAGAGGTGTCAATAGATAGTATTTGATTTGTTGGAAAGATTTATTACACTTCTCATCCCACTTGTAATTTATTCCTTTATGGAGTAGATGTGAAAAAGGGTGGATTTTGTTTGATATTTTTGTTATAAACCTTTTTATGGACTACAATCTTCCTTGTAATCATCTCATCTGCTTTAGTGTTTGTGGTGGTTCCATGTCAAGAATTTTACCTTTGATGGATACATTTCTATCACTCTTTGTGAGATGATATAGCCAATATTTTTCCTTGATGTAACCCCAAAGACACACTTTTTTGGATTCAATTGTACCTTGTATTCTTCAAGTCTCTCAAAGATGGGTCCTAAGACTTGTATGTGCTAACTTCTTTTCTTTGATTTAGCCAAAATATCATCCACATAATCTTCAACTATTTTGTGGATCATGTCATGAAAGATGAGGTTAATTTCTCTTTGATAGGTTGCTCCTACATTCTTTAACCTGAATGGCATCACGTTCCAGCAATAGGTTCCCCATGGACAAGTGAATGTAGTTTTGAGTTGATCCCCTTTTGTGATCATGATTTGATTGTAGCCTGAAAAACTGTCCATGAGTGATATCATTTCATGGTTTGTTGTTAAGTCCACAATGAGGTTGATGTTAGGAAGGGGGAAATCATCCTTCAAACATGATTTTTCCAAGTCTCTAAAGTCAGTGTAGATTCTGATACCCCCAGTTGGTTTTGAGGTTGGTACCAAGTTTGAAACCCACTCAAGCTAATCTATCATTTGGATGAATCCAACATCAAGAAGCTTTTGTAATTCTAGTTTCACCAAGACCTCCATCTGAGGGTGCATCTTCCTTAATTTCCACTTTACTAGCTTGGCTTCAGGATAGACTACTAGATGATGCACAACCACTTCTAGATTGAGCCTTGGCATATCTGTGTTTGACCATGAAAATTTAGCTCTTCGCTCTTTCAAGAAGGTTTCTAGGTTCTCCTGTTCTTCATCCAACAAGGATTTGGCATGTAGAAAGTGATTTTAGGTGCCTCTTTTGTTCTCACATTGACTCAAGTGGACTTTTTTTCTAGCACTACTAACTTCTCTAGATGCATTGCACTAAGGGGGAGATTTAATCCCTCATCCTTACGCACCTCAGAGAGATTTCCAACCTCAAATACATCCTTTTTTTTACTAATTTAGGATTAGAGAGTGCCACAGTGTGGTTTTCACTCAAAGATCTGCATGTTAGTTTCATTTCATCAATTTTGCAATTGAATGATTCAATCGTCTCTTCATAGTATTCCCATGTGTCTAGTTCTATTTTAAAACCTTCTTTGTGACATGCCCATGGTAAATTGTCACGGAGACCCATGAATTTTGAGATCGCTTCATTATTTTTGAATAAATCAAGAATTGGTGGTCCTTGTTGGTCCATGTCAATTAGTTGTGGGTAGACTAGGCATATTTCCATTGGTTGATTGCTCAGAGTAAAGGATGTTATGGATGTCATGAAGAGGGAGTTGTTCTCAAATAGGTTAGCAACATCAAGGGGAAAGTCATCTAGGGTGGTATCACATGATGGAGGTAACCAAGAGGAAGCCTTAGCCCATTTAGTTGAAGTACCTTTGCCAATAAGGGTGACCTTGCTAGTAGGACAACCTAGAACAAGATTCTTTAGTCATTTCTTAGGAACAATGGGTTCTAGTAAACTATTATCATTATGTCCTAGCTTCTCGTTGTTGTTATATCATATTCCCTACATTAGTTGCAAGCCTTTATCATCATCATCCATGGGAAGAGTAGGGACAAATCATTCATCCTAATAAAGGAGTTTAGAGATATCTTCCTCATTGACATCTTCTTGATTCAAATCCCCCCACTTGGTGAAGGTAGTAGCTGTCATCTTGATAGTTTCAAGCTCTTTATTGCTAGATGTGGGTTTCCCGTGATATTGAGGAGAAATAGGTATCTCTTCTAAGACAAAGGTGATCTTCATTAGCTTATAGTTCCCACAACCATCATCCTAGATCACTTATTTGATGTTAGGAATACTCTGCACTAAAGGTATCTTTTTTTCTAAGGTAGATGCAAGGGATGGTGGGTCAACAAATGAGGTAGAAGGTGTGGGACCTTCATAATTTTTTTGTATTTGGCCCGGATCTTATAGAACTTGGGATCAAGATTTTTTCAATAGTAAAAAGGCTTAGGATCTCTATGGATAGTAATTTCTCTGCCCTTGAAAGGAAACTTTACACATTGATGATAGGTTGAGGCTGTAGCTTTTAGGGCATGGATCCATGGTCATCCAAGTAGGATGTTGTAGGGAAGATCAAGGTCTAACACTTGGAATGTATTTTCTACAATGGTAGGTCCCACTTGGATGGGAGTGTAATAATGCCTTGTGATACCCGTTCTTGGTTGTCATATGCTCTAATGGTGTTACTCTTTTCTTTATCAATGATATCCTATGAATAGCTCAGGTTCTTGATCAACTGGAGGGTACAAATATTCAAACCAGCACCTCCATCTACTAATACTCTTTTGACCTTGTTCTTATGAATGATAACCTCAAGATGTAAAGCACGGTTATTAGATGGTTGTGACAGTAGGTCTTGTTCTAAGAAGGTGAGAAGATGATTGGTGATATGCCCTACCATAGCTTGAAATTGATTTGTATCAATATCCTCGAGGACGGATGACTTTGACAAGGCTTTAGATCTAATATTTTCTTATGTGTGGGTGATAGCCTCAATAGTTCTAAGATGGATATTTGTGTAGGGGTTTTCTTAAGTTGATATAGGAGATTGTACTTGCTAGGATTTGATGTTGGAAAAGTAGAATGTGTCTTAGATTGAGATGGGACTCTAAAGAATATGGCCTAATTATGGGTACGCACCTATGGATTCAGCAAGATGGTTGGTCTAGGTGCCTAAGGGGAGCACCACCACTGAAATAAAAATGTCATTCTCATCCCTTATCAGTCCCCCACACCCAGCTGGCCCAAGATTACCCTTTGCCGCCCCATCAAAGTTAATTTTAATCCAATTGGGAGGAGGAAGACTCCATTGAATGCTATCCCTAACACCCTTAGCCAAATTAAGGGGAGAAGAAATATCCAATTTAATCTTCCAAGCTTCCACAATTCTAACCTCATAATTGTAGCAACTGACCCTAACTTTAGCTTTTGTTTTGCTACCTAACCAATTTAAATTCTCTCTCATAGCTCTGTAAATTTTACCAAAACAACTTCCTTTGAGAGAGCATGGTCTCTAAAGATCATGCTATTGGGTTATTTCCAAATACCCCACACAAGGTGTGGAAATATGTACTCCCAGAGCAACTTTAGCACCTGATTGTTTGACAGAGAATTCCACTAGCAGTAGAAGTCCCAAATAGAACCAGGAAAGACCCAACTAAGGTTCCACAACTCCAAGACCTCACACCATATATTATAACCAAAAGGATAGAGAAGAAATAGGTGTGAAACTATCTCAGCCTCTGCGCAACAAAGATAACATCTATTAGGAAGAGAAATACCATGTTGACAAAGGTTTTCATTGGTCAAAACTTTATTCTGAAGAAGGATCCAAGTAAAAATGTTGACTTTAGGAGTAAGGTTATACACCCAAGCCTTGGCCCACAAAGGAGAAGATGAACTAAGAAAAAAAGAAGCCACCATTGTAGAAATAGATTAGGCCCCTTTAGAAGATAAATTCCAAACCATAGTATCCTCCTGGCCCCTCAGATTCAAAACCATAGAATTAAGGAGCAATTGCAAAGGAGCAAGGTTTGGCCTAATAGAGGAAATACGAAACCACAGGCTATTTCTCCAATAGTCCCCCACCAGAGAACCATACCTAAATTTGCACTCCTCCATATGACTCTAGAACATTATGATCACATAGCGGCTCATTCCCAATCCATTTTTCTTCCCAAAATAAAACCTTTCTACCATTTCCAACTTTCTAGAAAGCACCTTTAGCAACAAGATCCCTAGCCTTAATGACACTATTCCAAAGATTAGAGCCATGTGGGAGGCTTTGAGAGCTAAGAAAATCCTTGTGAGAGTTGAATTCACAAAGATATTTACTCTTCTAAATATCATTCCATTCTCAAACTTCAGAAAAGGTCCTCCAAACTTGCTTCGCTAGAAGAGCTTTATTAAAGACTAATATTCTACAAACCAAGACCTCCACACTTCTTGGGATTTCACACATTCTCCCAAGAAACTAGCGGGATTATCTTCTTCTCCTCAAACCCTAACCACAAAAATCACTTCTGTATCTTCTCAATAATATCCACAAATTTGGAGGGGATCTTGAATAGACTTAGAGCGTAGACAGGTAGATTCTAGAGTGACGACTTTAGCAGCAAAAGTTTACCAGCTTGCCTAAGGAGGGGCCCTTTCTGGCCAGCGAGCTTCTTATTAAACCTATCCACCAGAGACAACCAAAAAGAATCAAGGGGCTTAGATCCCAAAGGAAGAACTAGATAGGTGGAGGGGAGGTGGTTAAATGCATAGCCAAGAATGTCAACTATCTTCCTTTGCCTAGGTTCAAGAGTGTTAAAAAAGAACAAGGATCTCTTGATCCTATTTATTTTATGCCTAGAGGCCTCTTCATAAAGAACCAAAGTGCTTTTCAAATTCCAATAGTAGAACTTCCCAACAAAATATTGTCATAAAAAAATTGCTAGGGAGAACATACATGATTTTCTGAAGACAGTCTTAACCCTTTTAGACTTCCCTCCATCACCTTTTTTTGAAGAAGTCTCCCAAATCTTTCCACCATTGAAGTAAAAAGGATAGGAGAAATAGGATCCCCTTGTCTCACCCCCTAGAAACCTTTAAAAAATGAGAAGGAGAACCATTAATAATAACAACAATGCTAGTGGTAGAGATCAATTCCCAAATCAATAGAAGGAACCTCTCTGAGAAGTCGAAAGCTCTCAGAATCTTCAACAAAAACCCCCAATCCACTTAGTCATAGGCCTTGGACATGTCCAGTTTTAACAAAAATCCTTGACTCTTAGAAGCCTCTAACAAGTGGATGTTTTCATGGACAGTGATGATAAAATCCAAGATCTGTCTACCCAGGAAAAATCAATTCTACTGAGGATAAATCAAGAGTGGAAGCACATTTAGTAGTCTAGTAACTTAACCACTTTTGAAATTATCTTGTAGAAACCACTAAGCTATTAGTAGTTCAACTTTGTTGCATTTCAATGTTATTGATCTGATTGTTTTGAGGAGGCAGTGTTTGTTTCACCATTGGTTGAATGTTAGCAACTTGATTATTGTTGTTTGGTCGAGGAGCACTTAGGACCACCTTAGCATCTACTGCACCATATTTTTTGTGTTCTTGGCCCAGACACGAGGCTTGTCATTTGAACTAGTTGATGGGCGATTATCTTTGTAAGCTTGAGTATTTCCCTGTGAGATTAGAGCCCACTCGATGTTAAGTGCTCTAGGGACAATCTCGTCATAAGATTTGATGCACTTCATTTTCAAGTGGAAGGCTAGATCAAGATCTAGATTCACTATGATGATTACCACTTTTTATTCATTGGGAAGAGGTCATTTTCTTTTACTATCTCTTTATCTCCAACATTGCAAGAAATTAGTGAAAGTTTCTCCTTTGTTTTATCTTAGAGTGTACAATTCTTCTAGACTTCATCCATGTCAAGACTAAAGGAGAAGTGTGATGAATTTATCAGTAATTTCTTGGAAAGTTTTGATGCCAGGATGTAGATGAGAAAACCAATCCATGGAAGGACCTGTTAAACTTTGGGGGAAGAGGTGCATTAAATAAGAATCATTATAGGCCACCTCCATACACATGACGTTAAATTCTTTGACATGGTCTACAAGACTTCCTCTCCCTTTGTATTTATCAAATTTGGGGATTTCAAAGCTGAGAGGGAATGGTACCATTTTTTATGTTTCAATCAAATGGATAAGGACAAATTTTGTGTATGGGGCTTCTTTGTCTTGCCCATCTGAAGGTCTTGTATTTCTTGGGATAGCACCTTAAACTGCGATGCTAGATTGTTTTGTGGGTTTGGTGGAGGAACATACAGTGGGATGACAAATGTGTTTTGATATTATAAGTTGTTGTATGGTATGTATGGTGTGTGAGATTCTATGAAGGTGATTGAGGTGTTGACGTGTATGTTCCTAATGCGTTTGTATTGACGATGTTCTATTGAGGATTATAGTAGGAACTAGTTTGTTATTGTTGTTGTTGGGAATACTGATGAGCTAGTAAGGCTTGTTGTTTTTGTTGCATCACAAGGGCTTGTTATTGGGATTTTTGTTGTTGTTGTGATGCTAAGGCTACTTGATGAGCTTAATGTTGTTGTTGTGCTAAGGTTTCTTGTTGTGCTGCTAAGGCTAATTCTTGTTGTTGTTGTTGTTGTTGGGAAACTTGATGTGTTGCTAAGGCTACTTGTTGTTGTTATTTTTGTGCTGCTAGGGTTGCTTTCTATTGTTGTGCTACTAAGACTGCTTTTTGTTGTTGTTGTTGTTGTGCTGCTAGGGTTGCTTGTTTTTGTTGCTATTGTTGTGCTACTAAGACTTCTTGCTATTGTTGTGTTGCTAGGGATGCTTGTTGTTTTGTTGCTAAGACTACTTTTTTTCCTATTGTTGGATGGATTGCTAATAACCTTGTTGTGCTTGTTATAAAGCTAAGGCATGTCCTTGCAATGTAAGATCAAATGGTTTTTGAGACATCTGTGGTGGATTGGGGGTATGTATGTTTTGAGTAGGTAGTGGATTGTTGATGAGAGGTTGAGGGTTCCCTTGGTTTAACATCCCTTGTAAGATGGTGGATTGAGGTGGACGAATATAAGTTTGAGGTCTCAATTGATTTTTCATGGTAAAGGGGACTATGGGGAAAGATGAGGATGGTTCCATTAGATTTTGTGATGATAATGACACACTAGGACCTTGATTCCATTGATTAAAAAGGTTCCCCTGTCCCATGTCTTGAGGATTTCCTTGTGCTAGAGATGTAAACAAGATATTAACTAGGTTGATGGGATTCATGACCAAGTAATTGTTTTAGGATGGATTGATAATGGATGGGATGGATTTATTTTGTGAAACCAATGGTATGGATGAAACAATTGGAGGATTTGGTAAATATGTCCCTATCTGCATTAAGGGTTGGCTATGTGGTATGGTATTGACATGCCCTTATGTGTTATTTTGAGACACTTGGTCCACACTTCTTTCTGTGATGGTGGGAACACTTGTAGTACTAAAGGGTATGGATGTGGAGGATTGGCCTTGAAATGTTGAAGTGGTTGTGGAGTAATGAAGTTCAAGAGATTTATATGGTTTTTTGGGGTCTTTAGGAATGGGAGGAGCACCAAAGGTAGGTGTCCAAGTGGTTGTTTGGGATGGAGGATTGGTATCAAGGGTACCCACAAGTATGCTACCTTCAAATGGAAGAGTTAGACCAAATTCCTTGGCAAGGCTAGTTGCAAGACTGGGAGTGGATGTTTGGTTTAGCCCTAGTGATGGAGTTGTTAATCCTTGTGCCAAATTTTGTACAACAAATGATGGGGAAATAGGAACTACATTTTCAAAGGATTGATGTTTCATGATTTCCTCCAAGCTAGTAAGTTCAAATGGATTGTTCATGATGTCTTCTATCTCATATGGCACTGATGGTGATGAATTTTTTTGTGATGGGGTAACTTGACTTCTTGGATCAAATTCTGGAGGATTCAGATCACTTGAGATAAAGGTGACTTTTCTTTTCTCCATGATTCTTGTGTTGTGATCTTGTCTTTACCATAAATTTTGGGTCACCTATGGGTGAGTTATGTTGTGATTTTTAATGTTTGAACTCTCTATTTCACTCAGACCTAGGTAAAAGGGACACTCAAAGTATTTTTAAAGAAATGATGATAATGGGGGATGAAAAGGCAGATGATGTGGAGAGAGATATTTGCAAATTTTTTGGGACAACACTTTTGACTCAAGTTTAATGTTTTGATGTTAGGATAAAGGATGTTGATGAACTTAGAAATCTTTAGGGTAGACTCATGACCTTCAAGATAAACTAGTTCAAAGGTGATAACTAACTTAACTAATTGCATGTGGAAAAGGATACATTCCACATAAAAAGTAGCTAAGTTAGGGTTTGGATTTTAAGTCAAAAAGCATTGGTGTATTCAAAAATTTTGTAAAGTTTCATGAAGAGAAGGATGAAATTTTGACAAAGGGGTGAATGAAGTGTTTGAACCAATGTTGACCTAGAGTGAACCTTTGTTTGGCAAGACCAAGGTAGTGAGAAACATGCTAGACCTCTAAAGTTTTGAAATCCTAAAGACCCAATGTTTTATGTAGGTTGATTATCCTGAAAAAGACCTATATTTTGACCCATAAAGAACATATACATGTCTGGATGTTTCCTTAGTGCACGTTCATTAAATTTTATTAACAACTTGTTCCTATTTTGGTAGAGTTTTGAAACACAGTTTTTTATTTCTTTTGAACTAAGATTCCTAAGTTTGAAGTGATGACCTATAGACCTTCTTTTGGGGATTCTAATTTTGCGTGAGATCATTTAGAGGAGTTCAAGTTTATGGAAGAAAGGAGGATATTTATTTCCATGCGAGTGGTGCTAATATGGGAATTCCAACCCCAATATCAGC
The DNA here is from genome assembly GCA_007258455.2 of Sequoia sempervirens. Lineage (NCBI taxonomy): Eukaryota > Viridiplantae > Streptophyta > Pinopsida > Cupressales > Cupressaceae > Sequoia > Sequoia sempervirens. Next base: position 511,010,728 of record VDFB02000017.1, on the reverse strand, counting down.
TTGTTCCTCTTCTTCATCTATAACATTTGTTGTGTTTCTCCACTAGGTAGGTATTTCTTTTGTTTCAAAACTAAAGCTTCTCAAACTATTAATGATATCAGTTTGTTCTCCATTAATGAGTTCAAAGTTTGGTTGAATGATAGCACCTTCAAGATCTGGTTGTTCAATGGGGGAAATCAGTCTCCAAATAGTCATGTGGGGTTCAAATTGTCAACTTATCTTGCTTAAGTGAATTTATTTTACCATAAACACTTGTCTTGATTAAATTTTCAAACTATATGTTTATGTCACAAACATCATATCTTTCACAACATCCATTTTGTGAGAATCGTGAGGTTGAAGCCATAATTACGTATGTTGTCTTTGGAAAATATGGATTGAGATATGAGTTAAGATATTTAGAAATATATAAGGATATAAATCCTTAGGATGTAAGTACTAATATCAAGGCTATTTCAAAAGGTATTCATATTTAAGCCAAAGTTTTTGAAATTTTGAGGAAGATAGTGAAGGTTTGTTTGTAACATTTTGGAACCAAGTAATGTATTAAACTGACTCACAATCATTTACAATCCTAGGTTTGAAATGGCCATACTTGTTGAGTCCCCAATCATATTTCTCCAATCACCAGGACATTGCGAACAATTAGAAATTTGGCAACACTAGCTCCCCTCCATGACACACACTTCTCGGGACCACCAAATCTTAAAATCTTGAAAATCCTAAGATCCTAAGGATTTTCCTATTTCAACAATGAATAGTACAAATGTGGGGTGGCTTCAAAATAGTTGTTCTTGCACCAACAAGCATTAAGTATTTTTAGTAACTAAACAATTTGGTTCTTAGTAACAAACCAAGAACACCCAGTCGTATACACACCCGCTTTGCCATTTAAGGCTCTTACTATTTTTCTCATTCCACTTAAGGAATGGTACTAGGTGCAGTACGTTATACACTCTAGGATAGAAGGTAATTTCTCATGATTTTCCAACCTTTAATATAGCTTGTTGGTAAATGTGCTTGCAAGAAATTTCCTATGAGTTTCCCATTGTGGGGTGTATCTCATAGTAATTCCTCTCTTAAGGGTGACATAAAGCATAAAAGTGTAATTAATTATTTATCTTCACCCAAGATCGCATGAAACACAAGGGGATTGGATATGTACTATAGGTGCACACAAACAACAAAGTAAACTTGGAGTATTTCTCTTCTCACAATATTGTACAAAGCATAAGGGGATTGGATACGCACCACAAGTGTGTCACAACAAAGAAAAACTCATTAATTTTACTGACTAAAGCTAAGGTTATTTCATTTTATGCGCCAAATGAAATATTAAGTTGCCTTGATCAATTTTAAAACCCAAAAGACAATGATGAGATGAGGGTTCAATTCTAGTCTCATTTGAGCATTTGTTTTAAACCCACATGAAATTTAGTAAGGTCCGAGAGAATAAAGTAAAAATCATAATAAATTGGGTTATAATTTCCCCAAAGTTTCAAACACTTGTTACAATCATAAAATATTAAGTTGAAAATGTTGCGTGTCATCCAATCCTGCAAAACCCTGTTAGTCTAAAAACCAGAACAACGTTAAAGGCATGTTAGTACTCTGATGAAGCAAAAAAATTAAAACACATGCTAAAAAAGGATCATTAAATTCCATACCAGAGTTGGGTTTTTCTATTCACGATAGCATCACTGTGGTGAACTAGGGGTCACTCTAGTGAATTTGGGTGTTGCTCTGTAGAGAAACTAGTGAGCACAATAGCATCATTGTTTAGTTGGGTGTCATCGTTTACAAATTTTGATACCTATATAAAGTATTAGCGTCATCATTTTTTTAATCAGCATTAGTGCATTTAATAGGCATTGCTATTTTTAATGATGATAGTGTCACTATATGGTGACACCCTACAAAGGCGTCATTGAAATTGTGTAGGGCATCACTCTTTCCTACATAAGTCAAAACGAATAGAATTCAATATAAAAATTGATAAAATTTGATTAGTTTTCCCTCCTAGCATCAAAATTTTATTGAGGATATTAGTATGCGCCAATTAAGCTTCATCTATGAAGAATCAAAACATAAAGAAGCCACTAATACTCAATCCAAACAAGTTCAATTGAATTGAAGTTAAACTAGAAATTCATTAAAACAAAGCATTCTAAACTATGAAAGCATTTAAATATCTACTCTAACCCATTTGAAACTTATCCCCTTGTGATATTGGTGTTATGTTGATGTGAAACAACAACCCTTTCTCAATCCCATGATCAGTGAGCATGTTTTAATCGATTCTATTGAAGAGAATCAATGAAACAGTTGTGAGATGCAATTGAAAACATGATTTATGCTAAAATAATTATGATTCAAAAGCTAAAATAACATGATTTCATGTTAAATGATTCAGATATGTAATTGCTAAGCTAATCTTAATGAGATTTAAGCTAAAAAAGATACCAACCCTAATTATCTAATTAGCTAAATGGATGCATTATGGAAGTTATTAATGGAAGCTACGCTATTATGCAACTAATTTAAACTAAAACATGCTAAATGTGAGTTAAAAATGAGTGTGAGTGTGAGTTATCTCAACAACATAAGTTTTCTCTAAAAAAGATGGATCCATTTGTCTCCAAATAGTGTTCTATTTATAGGAAAGAAAATCAGAAATGGAGGGTTGAGATTGAAAATGCTAATCAATGGTCAAGGATGGAGGAAATGGGACGCATGGATCATGGATTCTCATTAACGAGTGAGAATGAAAGATGAGATTTAATCAAGAGTTCTCATTCCTTCCAAACAAGCACACTTTTGATCTATACAAGAGGTGAAAAGTTAACTTGCACAAGAAGTCACAAGTTAACTTGCATATGAAGGTACGTGAGAATATTCCCTTTTTTAAATGATTGGAGGAAATAGAATATTCTTTGGAATATTCACATGGGTGAGGAAAAAGGATATTTTGAAAGTTAAAACAAATTTTAATTGTGCAAAAGGAGAGGGAATAGAATATCCCCCTTTTGGAGGAATGTGTAAAGTAGGAATATTCCCTTACAATATTCCCTTACAAGTAGGGGGAAATTAGATTAATTTGATAATTTCTAATTAAACAAGGGTTTGGGGTGAGGGGCCTAGCTTTATTTGCTAAAGCATCCTATTACAGGAAAGAGGGCATGTCATGCCAGTGCCATCGGTCACATGAAAAATGTTTACCAGACACACTGCAGTTTATAGGGGGACGGATACCCAATCGATACCTGTAGTGTAAAAAAAAAAGGGTTTAATCAGGCTATTAGGGGAATTAGAAGAATAAGACGATATTCATTAAATTAAATGATTTAATGAATTGGGGGAAAGGTGAATTGAAATCTAATTAAATAACTTAGGGTTATTTAATTAAATAAGAATGCTTAGGGAGAATTAAATTAAATAGTTTGATTTATTTAATTTAATGAGATGAAATGTTAGCATGAAAAGGGCTGAATTAACCTAATTAAATGAATTAGGTGAATAGATGCAAATGATGCAATTAATTAAATAGCTACGCTAATTTAATCAATTAAGCAAAAAGAGGATGGGTTTGAGGAGGAAATGATATTAGTATACCTTTTTTGAATGTATGATATCATTCAGGCATTTAGTGTCTACATCCACAAACTTGTGTCACCTACCATACATTATCGTAAAATTGACAATTATTTTTTATGCTAAGCATTATTTTTTTTGTTGGAGGATAGATATGTATATGAATTATTTATTTTCTGGGGTTTGATATTAAAGATGGATGGTTATCTATTTCATCAAATTTATTTGAACTTGGTCTTATTTTTTTATGGTGTGAGATCTTTGTATTTGATAATAATAATAATAATTTCCTAGTACTTGTGTCCTATAAAAGGAATATTTTATTATTCTTGAATGTAAAGTGTTTCAATGGAGTAGATATGATATGTAATTACCATTCATTTTTCCACAGTTTAACTTTGTTTCAAGGATCAAAAGTGGGAATAAAATTTATTTTGCAATCTTAGAAAGCAAATTTATAGATTTAATCTTTTAATTTGAGCCTACAATTACATTTAAACTTTAAATCTAATCACTAATTATGCCAAAGGTGTATCCTTTTTTAAATGAATTGAGCTTCATTTCGCCATTAATGGCATGCAATTCTGAAGAAGGCATGCAAGACGATTGAAAGCATGTCAACCATCTGATTCACCATGCACATTCTTCTCTGTGACATCGCAACTTGCAAATACCTAAATGTATTTAGTATATCTCACACCTAAAAACAATACCATGCAATTGAAAAATTCCTTGCCTCACATCTGAAAAAAAAATTGACTCGCATTTAATAGTGTTGTTTAAAAGGCTAAAAAAATCTCGCTGATCTCCAAATCAAATCAAACTTGAGTAGCCCTAAAACCTCAATATTTTTAAATCTACTATTGTTTACTATGATTCAAGCAACATATGAAGGGAGATAGGTTTTGGTTCATCTTATTTTAAAAATATTTTGCTATGGTAGGGTTTTGTAAATTTTTCCTACAAACTTCTACATTTTTTCTCATGGGCATCATTGAGAGCATGACACAATTTGTGCATAATCTTGAGGTAAGTCATTTTTATAGTTTCAATGATTTTTTTCTTTTTTGGAATCTATACGCGATAGTAAAATAATTATGTTGTTATTTTGTAAATGAAGGGAAATTTGTCTCACACTCGGAAAAACAACTTCCAGCTAGTTGAAACATTCCTCGCCTCATGCCTGAAAACAAACTTTAACTCACAACTAATAATGTCTTCTTAAAAGGCTGCAACAATCTTGTTTCAAGCTCAAGAATCTAGTACCCCCAAAACACTAATATATTTAGATGCTTAATTAAGTGTACGTACAAAAATTGGGACATCAATTTTGTTAGGAATTAAAATTATAGGGTTTGAAATCCTATGGTTTCACTAGATCCAACTACCAAACCATCTGCCTCAGCAACCCATTGTGACAAATTGGCACCGTATTTGTTAAGCAGGTGTCAACCAAATTTTTTTACGAAAAATGGATGAAATGTGTTACACACCCCAACGATGTCATAAAGCACCTTCCTTGATTTTTTTCCTAGCATCAAAATTTTTCCTTTAGCAGAGTCTTAAGCCTCAACTTTTCCTTTGATTTTTTCACTAGAAAGTTTATAATAAATAGTTCAATTATCAGAAGCACTAATAATTACCCTTACTATAGTAAAATTACTATATATAGTAAATTAAAAAACATGGCTATGCTTACCAAGCCTGTCATTCACTCTTCTAAGGTATTGTCTTTTTGTAAAGCATCAACATATATACCATATAGAATTGGGTTTTGTAGCATGTGAAAGTAAAGATAAGTGTATCCCAAGCATGTGCATGCCTCCCTTGCTTTTTGAGTTGTATGAAATAAAATGTCATTTAACCATTTCACATCTATTGGGATGAGAAACAAGGGGACCATAAAACATGCCATCCTTTGAGTTAGTCCTCAACCCTCTTCTAAATGATGGCTACCTACCTCTACACATTCCCTTTCCATATCCTTGCATGGTGCAATTTTTTTCCACAATCCCATTACCCTTAGATTCCTCCTTTACCTTGTGTCTTTTAACATTCATGCCAAATCTTCTCCATATTAGACCAAATGTTCAATTGTCCATCCATTCTAATTTAATTGATGACATTCTAATCTACTCTTTTCGTTATGAAAATGATGACATTTGGAAGCATGTTTCCATTACTATAAATATAAAAACCAATTATTCAATTGAAATTTGCACTCGATTACCATTTACAAGTGTGGTTTGTTTTCCTTTAGCTTCATGTTTTGCTAATCTCAACCTTGTATGAAAGTGGGATTCCGTTTATGTTTCTTTTCATTTTAAACATACCATGTAAGAAAGTTGTTTGTTTTCTTCAGTAAATTTTAATGTAAAGATTGTGTTAAGAGTAATAGTAAATCTAAAATGGGATAATCAAAATCTAGAATGGGATATTTTCTTGAGAGTTATAAATGGTATTTATTTTTCAAATGTTTTAATAAATGAATTTTTTAAGTTTTAAATTTTTAGTTGGTATTGGTGGTTTCTCTTTACTAAGTATCTTTCGTATCCAATCATATATGAATGTCTCGTGTATATGATTGAGAGAGCTCTCTCTAAAATCTATAGAGCTTGTTTTTCTTATGCTTACTTTATACCTTATATATTACTGATTTTCATAATGAAGTTTCAAATTCAATTTTAATTGTTCATTATTTTCCACTAACAGCCACTCTAGATCTACTGCTTAAACTTAGTGAGTTGATATTTTCTCATGTAATTTATGAGATGTATGTGTTTCAACTATAGGATTTGTGAACAACCCTTATCTTGATGTAATATAACTCTAATTTATAAAGTAGGTTGTTAAAAAAATGAATAAAGATGTGTAGTAACTGTTTTAAATTTTCAAGTTATTTTTCTCTCTTTACTTTGTATATACTATAATATTATATTCTTACAATATATAGTTATATAATATTTTTATCATATATAAAATAATTATTATATAATATTATATATTATCAATATAATTGAAACTATCAATTCTTCGTTGAGCTCTTTGTTGCACAAACATATTTGACTAAATGACCTACCAATTGACCTCATTTATCACACAAATGTATGTAAAAATTTATCCTTCTTTGGTGTACCCATTGCACACCAAGGTTTGAAATTTTACATTTCAAAATTCTATGATTTGATTTTTTTTTTGGATTTTGATTATGGGGTTTAAATTTTTTAGGATTTTCTTATGTGACACTTTTCTTCTATTTTTTTTTGAATGTGATGGCAAATGAAATCTAAAAACATAGGATTTTGGGTGGCAATATTGTAGGATTGACATGGCACCCTCTTTGCACAAGCCTGTACCCTTTTGAATGAATGATGGGATTGAGTTTCCTACAATGACTACATTTCAATTACCCACAGACATCACAACTACCTTAAATCTTTCTACAACCGATCAAGCTAGGGTTCAAAATATCATTCAAGAAATTATACCCCTTTGTGTCATTCCACTTGATTTGGTGAATACTGTTGTAGAGGCCCTTGTGTTTGTGATTCAATCTTCCCTTGCCCTATAAGGCATAAGATAATACAAACCAATAAAAAAAGGATTTCAAAATTTACATTATTTTAAAGATTTGTTGATTTTTTGCCATCTTTAGGTAATGTAATGTGAATCAATACATATCTTTGCCTATTAATTGAATGAGTGTTGTAAAAAAAAAAAAATTATGATTGTATTTGGCATCAAGGAGGTTGGAATGATGTAGTAGTCCATGGGATGCAATCTTCCAAAGCTTCTTAATGTGTGATTTCCAATAGGAGATTATTTCAAAGTTCACATATCTCATCTTTCTATGAAGTTATCTTTTATTTTTTTCACTCACTTTAGATGTTCACAACATTTGGCTATATTGGTTATCCGTATTGACATTTCAAATTTACCTCTGGTTACGTTATGGATGTTTATCAAAAAAAATTATATTGGTACATATTGAAAACATAACATGAGCATGTTTGTAATGGAACCTAATTATCTTCTTGATTCAAAGGTTTTGTTTCAGTCATGTTTGGAACCCTATAAGTGCATGCATATAGTTGATTTGAAGCTATCGTTGTTCTATTCAGACCTTTGTTGCATAAATTCATTTTCTAAATGGCCTACCAAATGACCTCATGTATTGCACAAATGTATGCAAAAAATAGACCAAAATTTTCCTTAATTGAATTTGCACAAGTCTTTGGCATACCCATTGCACACCAAGGTGTGATTGCTAGTAATACAAATATTACCTCTTTTAGATAGAGTAATAGATTATATAATTGTAAAACCTCCATAATAGATAGACCCACAAAAAACTATTGTTAAAAATAGATAGCTAAAATTATTATTGTCTTCCACTTGATCATCTTCACAATAGTATTAATTATTTTTTAATATTAATTACTTATTTTGTTGAAAATTAAATATTAAAAACAAATATTTATTAAGATATTTTTGTTTAAATATAAAATATGTGTTTCACCATTAAAATAATTAAAACATATCCAAACAAATCATTAAATTATTGTGAAGATACCATTTTCCTTGGTACAAGGAGATTAAAGAATCCTTTTTAATCTAAAAAATTCATTGGACTACCAAGCTTAAGATTAATGTGATAGATGATACATCTCAATAAATCTAGACTTATGACAGACTAGGGCAAGAAGCTTCACATGCCCTAAAAGAAAAAGGTAGGAATACAACTTGAAAGCAACCTTTCCATATTCATTGGCATCAATAAAGGAAAAATAAATTTTGGTAAGCTTTTCCATGGAATCAATGTTGGCTCTTATTTTGTTGTCTTCCTATGTCAACTTAGTGAATTGTTCCTTTTCTGTCTTTTCAAGATTTTACTTGAATTTTTTTTTTATTTTTTTTTTGAATAAATGGATTTTCCTAAAGAAGATTACTTTAGTCTTATTGGTTTCTTTAAATTAAGTGTTTAGATTAGTTGTTATTAAATTATACAATTGACTATTTGGAAATAAATATTACTTCCGTATAATTGTATTTCTCCATAGGACCCATCATATTCTTGCCCACACAATATTTTATGTTATCTCCTTGAATTTCCCATTGATGTCACATTAGGCCTTCACATATATACATAACATCAAAGTTTATTATGTAGTTTCATTTAAGCATTGGTCATTAGATTCTTCAAATTATCATTATATACTTTCAAATCACCATGAAATAACCACTAATCACATGATTTAGATTCCATACTAATGAATTTTAATGCATTTTAATTTTACCATATATTTGTTAATCCAACTACCATTTTAAACCTATAAAAGGGCTTTTGCTATAATGTTAAGATATTTTTATAACATAACAATTTTCAAATAGTTTGGGAAAATAATAGTTTATCCTCACTATCCAATGCCACGACCTCTATTTAGTAACATTATTTGAGGCTAGGTGTCTCTTATGGATGAAAATGGAGGTAAAATTTTAGATAATAGCATCTATTTCAGTTATAGAAGAAAGAAAAAATAATGCTAGATTAGTGGTGAAATTACCTTCTAAATTCAACAATGATTATTGTTCTTAAAAGGAATATGATCCTTCTAAGATTTTGTAGCCTTTTTCTATGATAGTTTAGATTTCAAGATTATCATTTTCCTTTTTTGTTCTATTCCAAGGATCCAAAATGGGGATAAAATTTACAAGATTTTATATTTTTTTGGAGTATTTAAATGTGAAAATATTTCTCTTGAAACTAAACACAATAATAATATTAGAAAATATAGGTTTGATTTTATAATTACACAAACTTTGAATCTAATCACTTTTATTTAAGAATTTTTTTTTTCAAGAATTACTAGTTTTTAGATATAGAATTGGAATTCTATTTATTTTCTAGACTAAGTTGTTTTGAAAGTGATATATTGATTTTTTTGTTGTGCATGTAAAATAATATTTTTTTATTGTTTTAGTAACTCTACAAGGCTTGGCATGGATGTTGAGGAAAATTTCAATACTATCAATTGCACTTTGATATGCAATAGGTACGCTAAAGAGGTGTGGATTGTAATTAATGGGGAATTTTGGTTTTTGTTTTTTTAGAGATGTTCAATTTATTTTTTAAAGATTTTTTTTGTATAGATACACAAAATATGAGTAGTCATGTTGAAGTAAAATAGGCAACATTTGTTTGTTGCAGGCAAGAGGTCACAAGGTCTAGTCTCCCCCCAAACCCATGGTATCAGAGGGCATGTAGCGCGTCACATTCATGTAGTCTAAAAAAGAATAAAATAATAATTAATTATAAGTCTCACTAATAATTAACTATTATATCAAGAAACATTACTATACTAACATTAAAAAATTATTATAATAATATGAGTGTATTCACTAAAAACCCTTAAACTAAATATAATGATCATTTTTACATCAAATTAATAATTAGAAATTCAATACAATGTTTAAAAATATAAAATCATTTGATATAATAAAATAATTAATTATAAAGACTCACTAATAATTAATTATTTTATCAAGAGGCATTACTATTCTAGAAAAATATATAATAATGTGAGTGTATTCACTAAAAACTCTTAATTTAAATATGATGGTCATTTTTACATTAAATAAATAATTAGAATTTAAATTATAATTTTAAAAGTAATATAATTTGATACAATAAAATATTTAATAATGAATATTAATTATATTCTATTATATCTCTAAACCTCTATAAAATAAATATATTTAATTACATAAATATTAAATTTTATTATCTTTTTATAATTTTATTATCTCTAAATGCATGGAAAACAAGTAATGACAAAATTAGCTGCAAGATACATCTCCATTGGTGGAGAAGAGGAGATCTCGTTAGAGATGGGTAATCTTCAGTTATCTCTAGTTTTAAATTACCTACAAGATACATCACCGCCCAAGACAAAATAAAGCCTAAATTAAATCTACGACTATCATTTACCACACTGTCAACCAAGCCCTCTCCATGCTTATAAACCATTGATTGACAAATTGAGCTTGAAAACTCAAATAGGGACATGCCTGGCGTAATAATATAAAACAAGTTGTACAAGAGTATTGATGAATATTTTAAATTTCTTTTAATATTTTTTACCCATTGAGAAGACAATGATTAGATTTTTGGAAGAGGTGATCTTCTTGAAGCTCATGTAGGTGGCTATTCCTTGCTCACCAAGCTTAAAAAAATGGTTTCATTATGCTATCAATCCATATTGTATCATGGTGTTAGATATTTAAAATACCAAAAAAATGAAAACAAAATTATTCTTAAAATTCACAATTGCTAATTCATTTACCAAATAGGCATTGAGAGTTTATCATAATCACTTAAAGCTTTGAAGGGATCGTCTAAAAGTTAATTGGGAGCTCTATTTAGAGAACTTTGTAATTTTAGAAGAATTCATGATCTATGGTCTCACATATTCATATGAATGATTCATTCACTAGCTTTATATTATGTCTATTAAAAGTATTAATATAATATCAACTTAAAATATTCAAGTTTTTTGAATGATGTTGTATATTTATAAAAAGTCCAACTTAAATTACTAAATTGAAAATAAATCAAATTAATGAATATATATATCATTGTCAATTATTTTTAAAAATAAACACCAAATTAAAATTCATGGGCCACCAAGCCCACAACTTACTCTTAAGAAAATTGAGTGGTGACTAGCCAAAATAAGCTAAGCAGTTTCATGAAGACGTGTGTGCATAAGGTAGATTATTAGTCGATAGGCTACATATAGTGTGAGATTTGAGTTTGAAACAAAGGCTACATATAGTGTGAGATTTGAGTTTGAAACAAATCTCAGAGTCATTGGAAAACAAGTTCTAGCCTCCAAAATCTCACTTATCACATAAAAGCTAGATAACTATTGATTTGACAACTGGATGAGAACATTCTATTTCCATTTGAAGTGTTTTTTGTCAATTTAATGGCAACTTTCTTTTTGCATTTGCATTGCTTTATGTTTTAAATATTTCATAATCACATAATAGGCCTACTTAATTTCTTTAAAGGAAAAAATCTAAATTTGTCTAATTTATTTCATTCCATTTATTTAACACTTATTATTAATTGTTTAATCTAACAATTAGAATTTGCAGCACATCCATACACAAACACATACTATCTAACTGTATGGTCCCATGGGGGGCCTTGGGCTTCTATTTTCATGGACCAGGGGATCCCATGGGAAGAAAAAAATGGTGCTACAAGATTAATTGGAATCTTTTCGAGAAAAATAGGAGCCCCTACCTTTTAGGAATGAACATTTCAGGTCTAAAATTGGGGTGGGGCTAGAAATTTTCCCTACAGCTTAGGAGTTTTTTATGCCACTTGTCTCTCATCTAAAATTTTAAATTCTTATTAGAAAATAAAAATGAGAGAATTTTGATTTATTTATTATTTTTTATCAAAGCACTATAATTCATTCCTTAAATTTTGAAGCTTAAAATTTTAAGCAATTGCAAGATTAAATCCATGGGACCAAGATCTTTAAAATATTCCTAGAAAAATTAAACAACATACGCTGAGATTTTTAAGAAAGTCCCCTCCATAAGACCTTACCCCCTCCATAAGAACTTACCCTAAAATATTAGCATACATTTTTCTGTCAGCCTAATCCTTGAACCTCTCCTTTAGGTGTGAGTGCTAGTATAATTATGCATTTAATAGGAGATACAAGGTCATTGCCGTCATCTTCACAATAGAATTGAAATTCTGAGATGCAGAAACACAAATGGCATGAGCGGCGAGATCATCTTGCCATGGTTGGATTCGCAGGTGCTGCCATGGCAGTCCCCATTCCGCCCTGTTGTTTTCGCAGGTTCCCTACCCAACCTGCAACAAAGAAAATAAAAAATCAATTTCAAACCCAGCTGAACAACTCCAAATATCAAGATCTACTCGCACAAATGCATTACCCAGTGCAGGGTCATATCCTCTCTGTTTGAGTTCTCTATATTCCTGGCACAGCGCGCAGGATTCGCAGCAACAATGGACCAGACAATCTGCGCAGGGGATATCCCCCAAGTTGAATTTGGCCCGAATCTTGGTTCGGTACAAACACGAATAGCAGCACGCAAGCCCCGTGAAATAGAACAGCGCGCCATAGATCGCTCCGCTTACACAGCACGCTGCGTCAAGTTCCACAATTCAGCCTTTCCAAACAAGAATAACAATCCAATAAATATAACAATTGATTTGTGCACTTACAGGGAGAACCTCCATCCACTATCTCCGCTATCTGCCCAAATGTGATGCAGGGGCACCAGAATGTGAGGCAACCTGCACAAATCCAACATTTCACCTTTTGTTATTATTATTACCATATAAAAGGATGGAGAAGGGAGGAGAATAGTAAATTGAGTGCCATACAAACGGATTGATCTGCGCAGCAGGCGCAAAGGCTAGAGGACCACACTGTGGGGCGATCAGGGACGCCTTGTTGAGGATAAGGCTGAGGCGGCGGCTGTACATATTGTTGGGGAGCAGAGAAATTTTGAGATGGCAGAGGAAACCCTGCTGCTATCTGCTGCGGAGGGTGATATACATGGAAAGTAGCGGATGGTTGAGGTCCTTGCTCGGCCTTAGGGGCGTGCATTTCGGTCCTCTCCTCTGCTATTTCAATTTACAAGTACTAGTTTTAGTCTGTTAGGGCAGGCATTTATCATTTACAGCATTCAAAGGCCGTTCCTTGGTTTCTCCGATTTGAAGCGTACAGCTTTGGGAGGTGGTTCCTAGATGTTTCTCCCATTTGCATTGTCGAGGCTTTTGGCTGACCTTTCAATGCACTGAAGGAACTAGGTATGCGGTGTTGACTGGAGGAGACCTTTTATGATCCCACAAATTCTTTCTTGCGAGGTGCGGCTGAAATTGTATTTGAGACGATCATATTCATTTTTGAAAATTAAAAAAATTAAAGTAAGATAATCATTAAGAGATGAGGAATTTTTCAAACATTATAGATTAGGCTTAACCATTTCGTATGATTCTTGGAAGTATCGTTTGTCTTTATATTAAAAAATTGAGTTTCAGGAAAACCATTTAAAATAAATAGTAATAATAAACTTAGTCAAGTTCAAGAATAAATAAATAAAATCAGAAGCACCAACATATTAGCAAGAAGCACATCAAGTACTGTTTAGGAGTTTAAGGTGCACAAAGTTAGGTTGGGCGGTTACTAGGTCTTTTCCCTAAATAGATTTTGCTAGTCTTAAAAAATTTATGGCATATTCATTTTTGAAATTTAAAAAAAAAAATAGATAATCATTAAGAGAGGAGAAATTTTTCAAACACCATAGACTAGGCTTAATTCTTTCTCCTTAATATTGTATATGTTATGGTTCTTGGAAGTAATGTTTGCCTTTATATTAAAAAGTAGAGTTGTAGGAAAACCACTTAAAACAAATAGTAATAATAAATGTAGCCCTGGAGAAAAAAATAAAAAAAAGAACCATAAGAACCAACATACTAGCAAGAAGCACATCAACAAGAATCAAAAATTTAGAGAAACGTTATAGTTAGCATTCACAATATAACACTAAACAACAACCTTATTTTCTAGTATTCTAGTATGGTTCAACTTAACAACAACAAGAATCAAGAATCGACAACCATATTTTCTAGTATTCTAGTATGGTTCAACTTAACAACATTGAAATCATGAATGAGGATGTTGATGTATTACTCACGTTCATTAAACTACCACTACTAGAAATGAGAGAAAGACTTCATTTTAAACTAATCAACCAAGATTTTAGAGTTAAATTATAGAATAATATAACTAAAATGCTTTCAGTTAGCTTCTAAATGGCCTTAACTTCGAAAAACATATTAGAATCGACACAAAGATTACCAATTGTATAGAAGCGAATTTGCACCCCTTACGCAAATTCCCCTTTCACATACCTTCACCTTAGAAAATCAAATCCGAAGGCGAAAATCCACATCACCCAATTGCCTTCTTTCCACTTGGCATTTGTCTGTTGTGTTGGTGAAAGAATTTTTGTAGCGGACATGCGTGCGACGCACAGACGTTCGTGCAGCGCATTAACATCCTGATGGATTCTTGCATCTGAAGTTGGCAAAGGCGTTACACTTTCGATTAGGAACGATTTGTAACGTCCATCTTCAACCAACTGACCCCAAAAATGGAAAATTATTCCCTCTTCTCCTTCATATTCATCCATCTTCATCTCATTTGATCCTCTTGCATGCTTTCACATCCTCTAGCAATTCAGCTTTATTTTCTTGGCACTCTTCACTCCCAAGCAGCACTTCAACACTCCATTACAGCAGTAGCAGCACTCCATCAACTCCACATAGCAAGTGTGAAGCAAGCCATTGCAGTGTGGGCTTGGAGTCTTATGAGGCTTCACTTCATCACAGTTGCAGCTATGGTGACCATATCAAGTCTGTTTTCTCCTCCATTGGCTAGTGAGCTTTTGGGTGGAGGCGGTGACTCTTCACTCCTCTCCTTTGTGATCTGGTTGAGTAGCACTTTACTATTTTGTAGTGTTTATTGCACTTCCTACTGTCTTTGCTTCTTTATCACATATTTCTATCTCATTTCTATTTGGCTACCCATGGAGGTGGAAACACTAAAACGAGGGTTTGACTAAGGCAGGCCCCTGTACAACCCCAACAATTTTTTCCTCTTTCTTTTGTGTAGGTGAACATGCATTCAAAGCTAACTAGAAAACATGTGCTATTGTGAAATCATATTCATCACCTTAGCCTTTATTTATTTACTTTATCATATTCGTCTCTACTTCTCGTACTTGTTCATTCTATTATTTCCCATTAAAATCAACTAGTTAGGTTGTTAGTCAGTTTTTGAGTAGTTTGTAATGTGTTCACTATTTTCTGACTGTATGGACGCCAACACGCATGAGAGATGCCAACGCGCCTCGCTGACATCTCAAAACTACGTTGTCATCCTCAGACAGAGAGTTGTCTGAGGCACAGTACCGACTTTGAAAAACTAGCTCGCCTAGCCCAAACCTAATTTTGGGATCTACAGAGTGATTGAAGTACCTTATAGTCCTCATCATTCTCGATCCCTATCTCAAACACCCCTTTAGAGTGAGGTAAGTTAGGGAAACGCTCTGCTCTTGGCTCTCCGTGACCTGGAGCCTTTATGTGGTTGGTCCCCTTCTCTTACATTTTTTGGTGAACTTGACATGAACCAATGACTGCTCGTTCATTGGTGTTGAGACTCTTCCCTTGTACCTTGTGATTGTTGAATGCTTGAGTGTTGTGAAGGTTTATGAGCATCACAACCCAGTCTACGACTTCCGGGTATGTTGTTAGGAGAAGTGTGTGACACCTTCTGATGGAAAGGACAAAGGTCACTACTAGTTTCTCTATAGGCCTTTTTGTTGGATCCATCATTGGTCTTGCTACTCTAGAGAAGTTATCAAGAGGTGAGGTAGGGTTCTCCGATGAGACCAACCACGTCCCCACTCCTCCTATGTCTCCTAGACCATTTTCGGTAGACGAGCTTGAGGTCGTTCACATTCCTTTAGAATATATCTCTACCCTTAGCAAAGGACTAGGTGACTTGGAAAATCACCTAGAAAAAGACTCAAAGATGGCTAGGGTCACTCAAGTTATTAGTGAAATAAAGTATATGGTGGGAAAAGACCCAACGGGCATAGAACTCCTAGCTAGTCTCTCTAGTCTAACTGAAGCATGTGCCCCTCCAAACAACCTTAACCTCCTACAAGGGGCCATTCTCGAAGAACATGATCTAGATAGTTAGGAATGTTGATGCCTCCCACGTCTGTGTACATGGCCAACATAGTCCCAAAAATTAGCATCCCTTCTGCCTCTGAGAGATCTGAAACTATCAAAGCAAACATAATACCCTTAGGTTTTAGTTTTACCCCTCATGTCACCTCTAGTGGTGGAGGCTTTGGTGAGTTGAGTAGTGGAGGCTTTGGTAGTGGTGGTGGCTTCGACGGTGGAAGTGATGTTGGCGAAGCTGGTTTCGGTGGAGGTCATGGTGGTGGCTTTGGAAGTAGAGGTGGCCTCAGTGGAGGCCCTATTGGTGGCAGTGGCTCTAGCAGTATTTCTAGCAGTAGTCACAATAATGGTTCCGAAGGTGGCTCTAGTGGTGGTTCTGGAGGAGGTTCCACTAGACCTTTGTCATCCCAAGACCCTATTCTAAATACTCTTCTTCAAAATAAGGGTAAGATGCAAAACCAACTGGTGAGTCTCTCTTAAGCATTTACTCAGCCTATCTTTCAACCCTTCTTCCAACATAGCCCATTGTCAGTAGCAATCTTAAACACTCCCTTCCCATAAGAAATGGAGATTCCCAAATTCAAAAAGTGTGGCAGTAAAAGGGACCCACAAATGCATGTGTCCACCTTTAATGCCCCTTGTATAGATTTCTTCCATCACGATGCGTTGATGGAAAAACTATTCCCTCGATCTCTTAAGGATACAGTGCTTGAATGGTAGTGTTCCTTACCTAAAAACTCTAACTTCTCATTCAATCAACTTGTAAATCAGTTTCGCTGATAGTTCCAAGCCAACATCGGGACGAAGATGACCTTTTTCAAATATTATTCAATGCAAACAAGGGGATAATGAGAAGATTACTAATTTCATAGCGCAGTACCAAGTGCTCTTCTCACATATATCGTACGCGCTGCCTGATTCTGACGTGTAGAAGGTATTCATAGGGAACTTACAAAGGCCTTGGCAAGAGAATTTTTCCCTTATGAAGTATCCTTCTTTCGCGCATTTGTGTGCAGCACTCAGGAGTAATAACAAATGACAATTTAGTTTGGGGGATCCTCCTTGTGCTCCCATTCTAAAGGAAAATTCATTGTATCGATCTCTAGGAAAGGTAAGGTTGTTGCGAATATAGTAGCCGCTACGAATGACAACGGCCTCAGACACAACAAAAAGTTCACAAAGTTAGTGAGAATCTTATTCTTCCATCTTACAGAGACTGTTGAAGGATAAAATCATAACCTTGGAGAACCCTAAATCTCTCAAGGAACCTTACCCTAGTTGGTATGATGAAAATGCCTTCTGTCAATACCATTGAGTTAATGGACATGATACTGAACATTGTATGCGCCTGCATCACAAGATATAGGACCGCATCGAGGATGGTACTATTCATCTTGATGGAAATAAACAAAATGCAAACAAATCGGTGGAAAAAGTGAATAGTGAATTGCAGATATACACTGATCCATTTCCATCACATTCTACTAAAATGATTGTCGATCCCTCTAATTCTACCATTCAGCCTGAGGCCTATGTTAACATGGTCACGGTTACCTCTACCACGCAACCTGTGATTGGCTCGTCGGACGTGGCATTCACATCATAGGATTTTCCCTTAAACAACAAGCCCTCTCCCCTTTACATTCCTACTCACCTCAATGGAAACATTGTGACAAGGGTCTTTGTCGACCTCGCGAGTCGAGTGAATGTCATTATAGAAGAGACATTATGGCTTAATTCATTGCATAAAAAGGAGTACAAAGAAACAAAATCTACCATTTGTACGCACGATGTCTTTGTCTAAAGCCAAATGGCTCAATAACTATGTATGTCCTAGTTGGACCTAGGGCTGTAGACATAGTCTTTAATGTTATTCTAGAGTCAAATCTATTTAGGTTGAAGTTAGGCATACCTTAGCTAGCTTCCATGAATGGAATCGCCTCCGTCATCCATAAGTGTTTGAATTTTTCCCATGAAGGTGTTGTGCACGTAGTGCATGACACTAAATACCAGCCATTGGTGTCCTATGGGGGATATTCATTGGATCAATTTTGGCCTGCCTCGGTCGGTCTTCTCCCACCAAGACCTGACCTACTTTACAAGAAATATGTGAAGTATAAGACTGGGGGCAAGGGACAACCAAAATTGACTCTTCCGGTAGCATAGCAGTTAGCTCCCTCCTCTTCTCAAAAGGGAAAAGAGAAGCTACCTCATGCTCGGGATGGCTCTCCCACTCCTCTTTCTAGAGAATATTTTTGGATGAATATGCCTAGCTTTTACCCATTGAGTTCGATGATACCAGCTTGGCGAAAACCCAAGATCAGGATATTAGACCTCACTACTAAACCGTCTTGTCCCTACTTGTATGGCAAGGGAAAGGGTCCCTATGGTGAATCCTCTTTTTCTCAGCCTCCACAACCTCCCACTGCCTCTTCTCCCAAAGCAATAAATGACAAGAGGCCCGCTATCGAGGCACTAAAGCCGACTCCCCTTGTTGTCTCTCAACCCGCTCCTCCTGCTCCCATTCAAGAGCCTATCCCTCCACTAGGAATGGTTTAGTGGACACTCCCATGGCTGAGTAGGAGCCTTCCATCCCTTCGTAGCTCTTAGCCTTTGGCTCGAAGAGTCATAAAAATTGCCTTGTGCACGAGCACAAGCATCAATGAAAGGCTCTCACGACTAAGTGGGCCACTTTGAAGAAGAAGGAAGAGGAGACGACCACCCCTATTTTAGGGCCTCCTGATGCATCCTCCTCTTTCCTCCCCTTTTCTTCTATTCAGTCTAGTCTATTCTTACTTTCGACTCCTATTGTGAGTGCCCCTGACCCCAAAAAGGTGCGGGTGTTCATCGCTCCTTTGATTGAGCCACCCTCGCTAGTGTCCCTTATAGACATCCCTGCTTTCCTGAACCCATGAATATGTCGAATACTTTGGTGGTATTTTTTGTGATTTTCTCCTCCTCTTCCTCTACGCCTCTCGCTTAATCTATGGGGAGTTCACATCCCCAGACGAAGCTGAAAGTAGAGGTTGGACCCTCCAACAATGGAGGGCCTAAGAGGATCCTACCTTCTTCGAAAGGTGGTTCTGTGCTAGCTTGTTCTGTCCTAGTGGCAGACCATGCCCCAACTTCCCCTAAGTTTGTCACCACTCCCAAGTCATTAAGTGAGCCTAGCAGTGAACCTCAGGTGCCACCCTATTCATCTGTTGAGTTAAGACATGGTACTCCAATAAAGTGCATGTTTAACTCTCTTGATGAAGTTTTGGCCTTGTCAACGATCTTCGCAAAATCGCTAACCATAGTTCCACAAGAACCTAGTGGAGAGGAGCTTGCAAGGTCTTATTCCTTAGCCCTTGTTGTGGGAGGGTCGGAAGCTTCTCCCCTTAATATTCCACCACTACAGGCTCATCCTCCTTCCCCTTACAATGATCTAGATTGGGAAGTAGATAACCTCTTGGTCAATCAGTGTTAGGGGGAGGCCTCTTCTTTATCTTTAGATTAGATGTGTGTGTGTGTGTGATGTGATGTGTCCCCCCATGATTTTTCTGTGTTTTTGGATGAGTCGTATCACCCTTGTTGGTGCTTGGATACAGGAGTTATTTTGTGTCATAAACCTTCTTCTATTCATGTCATCATTCTTCCATGTTTGTGCTTGATTTTTGACAAATTGGGAACAATGCAAAGCATTGGTGGCATTTAGGCTTCCCTTCCATGTTGACCCAATTTTTTATTTTTACTTTGTCTTCTCATGCATTCTTCACATGGTCTGATATAGTAGGGGGTTGATGATAGTTCATTTTATATATTATTAGTATACCTATAATATATATATATATATATATATATATATATATTTATATTTATATTTATATTTATGAGTAGCTCTAACCCCAAAATATCATATCACCCATGTGTTCTTTGTTTGTGATGTCTTTGTCCCTCTTTGTTTTTCTTTATATTTCTCTCTTCTTTGCTTGAGTTGTCCATTTCATGTGTGACAACACCATTTCTATGGTGCTTTGATTTTCAAAAAACACATTCGTCGCCAACAAATCTTTTCTCAAAAATCCTCATGAACATTTCTTTTTTCAAAAACCGCATTCACAACTAGGACCTTTAATGGAACGTGTTTCCTTCATCATGGGTACACAAAGAAAGAACTCAAGAACTCTTCTCTGAGGTGGAAGCAACTTTGGTCTTCCCCTCATGAGGGGGCATTTTCTTCCTTTCAAATTCCTTGCTGAAGTGAACATCTTTCAAAAGGATTCTTTGATGACGAATTGATTTGAGATGTCTTTTTTGCACTTTCAAATAGTGCGTCCCTTGAGTGGACCCCTCTTCATTTCAAGTTCCCAAAGGACCCCTTTGAAAGATTTCCAACCTATTGATGGTCTGTGTAATTGTCTGCTTATTTTCCTATGTGGCTACTTTGTTTCTCAGCATGTTTTATCTACGGGTAAACATGTCATTTTGCAAGTGCATCTACAAAGCCGCTTTTACAATCTGACTATGCGGAGTCTCCTCCTTTGGGTTTCCTCCATGAAAGGGATCTTGGGGGACGCCTCCTTACAGGTTTGTGGGCCTATAAGGTGCTTTTTTCTGGGTTTCCTTCATGTGAGAGATCTTGGGGGATACCTTCTTGCGGGTCTACGGGCCTGTAAGGTGCATACTTCACAGGGCTTCCTTCATGTGAGAGATCTTGGGGGCTTCCTCCTTGCAGGTCTGTGGGCCTGTAAGACACTTTTCATCCTATGGGATTTTTCCATAGCCAGTCTGAGGGCCTTCAATGTACCTTGTGCAACTTCATAGTTCTATAGGGCTATGGAGTCTTTTGTTTGAAACTCCTTATGAAGCATACCTATGGAGTCCTTTGCCTATCTTGCACTTTCGAGTTCACCAAATTGTCATATGCTTCCTTGACAGTTTAGGTATAAATTTCTAACCCTACTAACGCTTTGATCTACTTTACTGAAGCACTCATCAGTATTTGTGCTCACTAAAATGGGGGCAAAATATATAGGAGCAAATTTGCACCCCTTATGCAAATTCCCCTTTCACATACCTTCACCTTAGAAAATCAAATCTGAAGGAGAAAATCCACATCACCCAACTTCCTTCTTTCCACTTAGCATATGTTTGTTGTGTCGATGAGAGAATTTTTGTCGGGGATGCGCATGCGACATGCAGACATCCACATAGTGCGCTACCATCCCTGATGGATTCCTGCATCTAAAGTTGGTAGAGGCGTTACACTTTCGATTGGGAACAATTTGTAATGTCCCACTTTGACCAACTGACCTTGAAAATGGAAGATTCTTCCCTCTTCTCCTTCAAATTCATCCATCCTCATCTCATTTGATCCTCTTGCATGCTTTCACATCCTCTAGCAATTCAGCTTTATTGTCTTGGCACTCTTCACTCTCAAGCAGCACTTCAACACTCCATTACAACAGCAAAAACACTCCATCAACTCCACATAGCAAGTGTGAAGCAAGTCATTGCAGTGTGGGCTTGGAGCCTTGTGAGGCTTCCCTTCATCATAGTTGCAGTTATGGTCACCGTATCAAGTATGTTTTCTCCTCCATTGGATAGTGAGCTTTTGGGTGGAGGTGGTCATGCTTCGCTCCTCTCCTTTGTGATTTGGTTGAGTAGCACTTTACTATTTTGCAATGTTTATTGCACTTCCTACTCTTTACTTATTTATCACATATTTCTATCTCGTTGCTATCTGGCTATCCTTGGAGGTGGAAACACCAAAATGGGGGTCTGACTGAGGTAGGCCCCTATACAGCCCCAACAAATTTCCCCTCTTTCTTGTGTGCAGGTGAACGTGCATTTGGAGCTAACTAGTGAACAAGCACTATTGTGATATCATATTCATCACCCTAGCCTTTATTCATTTACTTTATCATATTTGTCTCTACTTCTCATACTTGTTCATTCTGTTCTTTCCTGTTAAAATCAACTAGCTAGGTTGTTAGTCATTTTTTGAGTAGTTTGTAGTGTGTTCATTATTTTCTGACCATACGAACGTCAGTGCACCCAAGAGATGCAAGTGTTCCGCACTGACATCCTAGAACTACATTGTCGTCCTTGGATAGAGAGTTGTTTGAGGCACAGTACCGACTTCGAAAACCAGCTCACCTAGCCCAAACTTGATTTCGGGATCTATAGAGTGATTAAAATACCTTATAGTCCTCATCATTCTCGATCCCTATTTGAAACACCCCTTTAGAGTGAGGTAAGTTAGGGCAGACCTCCACTCTCAGCTCTCTGTGACCTGAAGCCTTGACATAGTTGGTCCCCCTCTCTTACACCAACACCCTATCATTATGTTCACAACAAACACCTCCCATGCTAGCATTTATAGGATTTTCTTTTAAAGCTCCATCAACATTAATTTTAACTAATCCCTATCTAAAACACCCCTTTAGAGTGAGGTAAGTTATGGCATCTCTCTGCTCTCAACTCTCTGTGACAAGGAGCATTGACATGGTTGGTTCCCCCTCTCTTACACCAACACCCTATCATTATGTTCACAACAAGCACCTCCCATGCTAGCATTTATAGGATTGTATTTTAAAGCTCCATCAACATTAATTTTAACTAATCCTAAAGGAGGATGTTCCTATAAGTAAGTTGATACTCCTAAAGAGTTATTATTGGAAGAGGCAAAAGAGGGATAAACCATAGAAACACCAAATATCATCACAACTCTAAATTCCCACCAAGAACTTGCTTAATAATCTTGAATCCAAAATTGAGAAGTTTCTTTCAAATTGACCACTATTATACTCTAAACTTGATTAATATGCCTAGTATAATTAGCAATCCTTTGATTGTGTTCCCACAAGTATTCCAACATATTTGATAAAAACAATGTCATGCAACAAATTAAAATCTTTTAGCTTAACAAAAGGTTATGGTCAATTCACAAGAAATTCCTAGATAGAATCATAAAGAGATATTCTAGGATGCTAAAATATTAGCTAATCGATCAATGAGAAGAGGGGATTATTGACCTAGAGCAAGAAATATTTAAGTTTCCATTCCAAATTCTCACACCATCCTACATGACCTTATATTTAAAACCATAAGTTACATAACTCCAACCAACTTTAACACATTTATATTTTAATATCACATCTTGTTTCATATTTACTAAGTTACTTTTACCTACATAAGTAAATATAATGGTAGATGTTAATTATGACTTTAATATGTTCATCAAATGAGTGAAATACTAAAATACGCAATAATATGTTATTGATTTCAAAGGAATGAATATGTTTTAAATGCTATGTATTGCAATATGAACATTCTAATGCTTTGTTGATACAAATGCATTATGATGCAAATGGATTTACTATGAATGTCTAACTACCTTGGTGTTGTACTAAGTTGGATGCAGGAATAGGTTCAATCCTTTGAAAGGGAGGGGAAGTATCACTTAGAAGAAGTGACTGATCAGGTAACCCAAGTTAATGAAACCTTATTGAGCTTATACACACACATGACCTAGACTTGGTTTAGAAGAGTCGAGGCAAATGGGATTTGGTAAGTGAACCCTTTGTCTTAATCTTGGCTTATTGCAATTGGTTGGTCTAGATGAGTCGGGTCGGTTGGAACCCAATAAGTAACCTTTGAGGATAGGTTGAAATGCTTGTGCAAATGTCTTTTATTTCTTTGATTGCGTGATCAAGTTATCGTGATTGAATCTTTCATTTTTTGAGCTTTGTGAATAGTTATCTATACATTGATTTGTATCTACATTAAAAGTATACATGTAGATATGTATATATATATATAAGACTCATGCATAAGATCATAATTGCATTTATACATATATACATGAGTAGAAATAATCACGAGCATACTTGCATGAGGAATCAATTATATATATGTGTATATATATATATGTACACTTAATGTGTATGCCTGTCAATGAGGATATGAATGCATTTATGTTAATAAGAAATAGTAACATGATATGTGTATGAATAAATGTATATGCATATATACATATATACACACATGATGATATATGCACATGTGTGATGTGATGGAGTATCCATATGAGTGCAATGATATATGTATATATACATATGTGTATATAGATATATGCTTATGGTATTGTTTATGGATAAATGATAACATGGATATACGCATTCGTATATCGAATGGTTTATTTGATGAACTTGTTCGTTAATGAGTATATGCTCTTTTGTATATTAATTGAACGAGAACGATATATAAATATATACACTATTAGCCATAGTGGAAGTATGAGTTTGGTAAAATAAATGAATATGATTATACTTATGTATTAATTAGCAATTAATACTTTTGATAGTTTTGGAGTGAATATATATATATTATATATGAATATATATATGAATATATATATATGTATATATAAGTGAATATATATATATATATATATATATTATATATATGAATATATATATATATATATGTATATATAAATAATATGTATATATAAATAATATGTTAATATATATATACAAATATATATAATAGATATATACTATGTATTATAAATGTAAATGGTGTTGTTATTGTCATAGCGCAATGAGATTATATGGCTAATTCATAGAGTATATGGCATGGCCGATGTAAGGTGAATGTAGAGCTACATGTAGCAGTGCAATGTCAAGTATTGAACCACATTTATCATTCAGAATAATAAGTGATGGAAATACAAAGTATTAATCTGTTGTGTAAAGTTTATTCCAACACAATGACAAAGTGTTGCACACTATTTTCTGCTACATACTGAGTCAAACATTAAACAACACTATTAAAAAGGAGCTTGATTCATTGAAAGGTTTCGATTGCTAAGTGTTTGACCAAGTTGACTATGAGATACATAGCCAAGAAGTGTTTGACTTATTCCTCTATTTTAAATAGCAGCTTGTGAATAGGAAATGTGATGAATAGGTGGCTCCATAATATGAATATTGTGTTTCTTTTAGAAGTCTTCTTATAACTTGTAAGTCAATTTCTTGAATGAAGCATGTGCTTTATCAACCAGTCAAACTGCTATTGGCAAGCATAGGGTTGATCTATTATCCTTTTTGAGTGACTAATGAGATTGAAATCCACCACCTTTTCATTGATAAAATGAGTCGAAGGTATTTGGCTGAGAAGTGTCATAGCCTAAGCATTGATTATAGGCTATAGATGTTGGTTTTTGGGTATAAATATGAGGCATCATCACCTCATTTGGATACAATTATTCTTTGCATCATTACACTACTCCAATATGTTGTATTTTCATTTAGAGATTCATATTTTGTTGAGAGTTATTGTGAGGGAGATTTGATGAGAGAAATTGAGAGGGATTTGTTGCTAAGTTGATTTTAGGAGGGGGCCAAGCTTGAGATTTGTGAGACAATTGGCATAAGCGATTAACAGGAATGAGATTCTATTCTCTTCATGTTTTATCTCTTATTGAAAGATTGTTTGTCTTGTATGTTTAAATTGGAAATTGCATTAGTTTGCTTGAAATAGAGTAAAGATCTATTTGTTGGTTTGGAAAGGAAAAGAATCATGAATGTTATGATTTCCTTATGAGTGTTTTACTTACTCCATAGTAAGGAGTTATTGTTTATCATTAGTATTATATACTAGATTTGATGAAAGTTTGAGTAGCTTAAGGGAGTGATTTAATACACTTATATACCTTATATGGGAACTCAGATGATGTTTCTATACATAGATAGTTTACACTACATGTATAATGTGAAATGTATCGATGTCATGAAGTGACTTGACACTGTTAGGTTATAATGCTAGGAAACCTTATGAATGAAAAGGTTTAGCAATACAACAATAGTGATGGTATGAAAGATATGATAAGACGAGACGTCATATTTCTAAGCTATACTTGAATGATCACTTGATCATTACTTTACTGTTAAATGAAATCCTAGGTTGAGAGTAACCTATTTGGGTCGAGAAGTATATTGAAACCCTAGGTTAAGAATTACCTACTAGGTTGGAGTATTTAGTTGATTACCCATTAGAACCAATAGGTTGAGAATAACCTACACATTCAGACTGATTGTTTATTATAGATTATATTTGGGATTAGGGTATACCAAGGTTGAGACTCACCTATGTGGTTAAGTAGATCACTTGAGTTTATGAAATACTATTTTTTTGGAGCCATAGGTGGGATCACCTATTGGATTAGAGTTGTCACATGTTTGGTTGCTTTATACTCTTGATGTGAAGTCATATTGTTGACAAGATTCTACTCTTTGAATAACCCTTTTTACTAAGGAGATTACACTCTCAAATAAAATCATTTATTGATATGATTGCTCTTCGATTGAGGTCATTTATTAATGAGATTATACTCTTGATGAGAATCACTTGTTGTCGTGATATATTACTAAATGAATTCAGTTATATATGAATATTTATTATATGATAAGATGAAGCTTATGTTTATGTAGCTATACTTTAGATTATAAAGTTATTCCTAGAACTAGGTTGTCCATTAAAGGGAATAACTTGTTAAGTTGTTTATGCAAAGTCAATTTGTAGGCTAGAAAAGCTCATATGTTATATGTGGGATGGGAATATCCATTGAAGGGGGTAGCTTATGCTTATGCTTTAATGGTGGAGATACCATTATGTTTTGGAAAAAGGGAATAGGTTATTTATGAGGTTAATGATTACCTCTGGAATGAAATTACCTAAGCATAGTATAGGAATGGTTATAATCCAAACCGAGCTATGCTAGTGTATGTGAATAAGATGACTATGACTCAAAGTAAATGGTGAAAATACTTTGGCCAAAGTAGTGTAATTTTCCACTAGTTGCATTGTCAATTCACTATGTTCCTTTTATGCATTCTAGTTTAGGATTTTCATACTCATAGGTGTTGCTACTATATGATTAGGTTCTAGTTATGTAGGACACTAAGCTTAGACGAGCTATTTTTTATGGGGTTTTACCAACCAATATCTTCGTCGAAGGGTAGGGCCATCTTGTCATATGTGGTAGATGTGCGGGGGACCGCATTTGAGTCTATGGTTGGAGGAAAAGCGCTTGAGTGATACTTCTCCTCATCAATTGGAAGTTGAGGTTTGTGAATGTTTGCATCAGATTGGGGACAGTTGGAGTGTGTGCACCAAACAATAGAGACATCTCTAGAGAATGTATGCACCAATGCGGTGTCATCAAGACTAGTTTGTATATCTATTGTCAAATGAAGCTCAGAAGAGCTATGTATGTATTTTGTACCCATTTATACGGAAGGGTGTATTCTTGAATGATAAACTTGAGCTTATTCAATATGAAATATATGTTATGGAAATATTTGTGAAATTACAATGAAATTCAATTGACGTTTGGAATAGTGTTTATTTCAAATGTGCATGTAGTTTACATTATGGAAAAGAAAAAGAAAAACTCTATGTTATGGCATCATGGATCATTCACTTGAGGTGAAAACTTTGAAATTTTATTGCCCATAGAACACCAGGGTTGTTACATTTAATTTAAGAAAGATTGTAGAAGTCCACAAAGAGGGATGTGTTGGTCCCACACATCATCCAAGCAAAGAGCAAGGTTACCTTTCCTCACAACCCAAAAAAGGTCAAATTTAATCATATTACTATCCATTTTCATTAGTTTTTATATTTGAGAACACTTTCCAAGGGTCAACATCCTAGAAAAAGAAAGACATTTAATCCTCTAAATTCAAATACTTGAACTTAATAATTCTCCACCATAAAGCATGTTCCTCCACATACCATCTCCAATATAATTTGGCAACAAGAGTGATACTATTAATGATAGAAGATCTCATACCTAATCTACCCATCTTTAGGCTACACAATTTTTACCAATTAACCAAAGCCAATTTTCTCTTGATTTTATTTCAAAAAAATATCATCTTACAATCCAAAATGTGAGGAATTCCTTTTTGGATCCACAAGAGCCATACATTTATAAATTGAGAGATCTTGAATCATAACTTTGAGGACTATAAAACCAAGCAAAGAGAGGCATTTATGTGTCCAATAACTAATATGAAATTAGGAGAAATAAGGATACTTAAATATTTGCAAAGAGGAAAAGCAACATAGAATTAAGAATATTAGCAATATGTTCCTAAAGATGAGGATCCCTATGGAAGAAGAAAACTTTAGATTTTTAATCATTCAAGACTTGACCAAACACATTGATATAAATATCAAGAGCTTTCCTAAGGAAATTAGGAGAAATAAGGATACTTAAATATTTGCAAAGAGGAAAAGCAACATAGAATTAAGAATATTAGCAATATGTTCCTAAAGATGAGGATCCCTATGGAAGAAGAAAACTTTAGATTTTTAATCATTCAAGACTTGACCAAACACATTGATATAAATATCAAGAGCTTTCCTAAGGAAATTAGGAGAAATAAGGATACTTAAATATTTGCAAAGAGGAAAAGCAACATAGAATTAAAAATATTAGCAATATGTTCTTAAAGATGAGGATCCCTATGGAAGAAGAAAACTTTAGATTTTTAATCATTCAAGACTTGACCAAACACATTGATATAAATATCAAGAGCTTTCCTAAGGAAATTAGGAGAAATAAGGATACTTAAATATTTGCAAAGAGGAAAAGCAACATAGAATTAAGAATATTAGCAATATGTTCCTAAAGATGAGGATCCCTATGGAAGAAGAAAACTTTAGATTTTTAATCATTCAAGACTTGACCAAACACATTGATATAAATATCAAGAGCTTTCCTAAGGAAATTAGGAGAAATAAGGATACTTAAATATTTGCAAAGAGGAAAAGCAACATAGAATTAAGAATATTAGCAATATGTTCCTAAAGATGAGGATCCCTATGGAAGAAGAAAACTTTAGATTTTTAATCATTCAAGACTTGACCAAACACATTGATATAAATATAAAGAGCCTTCCTAAGAGTAATAAATTCCTCATGAGAAACATTTCTCATCAAACAAGTGTCATCCACAAACTAAAGATGGGTTAATGGATTTATACCTTGCATAATGTGAACAAAAAATAGAGCCAAAATAATTGAGGTGCTTTAATAAACTACCAATTCCTACTAAAATTAAAAAGAGATAGAAAGAGAGGATCTACTAGATGCATACCTCTTTTAGAATCAAAAATAGTAGAAGGAGAACCATTTATAATAATAAAAAAAAGGAGAGGTAGAACAATATATGACTCATTGAATCTAATTATCATCAAAACCAAAGGCATGTAAGAAGGATGCCAACAAGAATTGAGAATCCAAAGAGGCATTGTAATCATCATTCACAATCCTACTAAAGTCTTTGCTTGAGTCCTTAAAGTTGATTTAGAAAATAAATCAACAAACTTATTTCCTTCCCTTCTGGTAAGGTTCCACAAGAACATTGAAACCATGAATGGGGGTTTTGATGTCTTTCTTACATTCATTCAACTACAACTAATGTAAAGGGGAGAAAGGATTCTTCTTAAAGCAATCTACTAATATTTCAATGTCAATTTTTAGAATGATATCAACAAAATGTTTTACCTTAGCTTCTAAAAGAGGTTGAAAAATGGTCATAAATTCAACAAAATTATTAAAATCAACACAAAGACTAAATTTACAAACCAAAACATAAGTCTACCATTATGTTCACAACAAACACCTTCCATGCTAGCATTTCCAAGATTGTCTTTTAAATTTTAGAGTGCATGTACACTATCTCTTACAATATTTATTTAAGTCAGTTTAGTCAATGTTGAATTATTCCATTAAATTTATTAGATCTTGTTTGTTAACTATAATGAGCTCAAATGAGCTACACTATCTATTATGTTAATTTTTACTAATCTTCTCTAAATTAAGTTCTTATGTTAATTATTATTAAATTATACAATTGACTATGTGGAAATAAATAACCTCTCCCTATAATTGTATTTCCCCATAGGACCCACCATATTGTTTCCAACACAATATTTGATGTTATCTCCTTGAAGTGCCCATTGATGCCATAATAGACATTCATATTTATACATAACAAATTTTTTCATGTCATTTCCTTCAAGCATTAACCATTAGATGCTTCAATTTTCCATTATATGCTTTGCAATCACCATGAAATGACCACTAATCACATGATTTAGATTCCTTAAGGCATTTTAATTTATTTTAATTGTACTAGATGTATTTGTTAACTCAACTACCATTTTAAACCTATAGGAGAGCTTCCACTATAATGTTAAGATATTTTTATAATAAAACAATTTTCAAACATTTTCAAAGACCTTGGACAACCAACAGTTCAACCTCACTATCCAATGCCACAACATCTATTAAGTAACATTATTTGAGGCTAGGTGTCCCTTATGGATGACGATGGAGGTCAAATTTTGGATAATAACATCTATTTTAGTTATAGGAGAAAGACAAAAGAATGCTACATTAGTAATAAAATTACCTTCTAAATTCAGCAACTAAGATTATTTTTAAAAGAAATATGATCCTTCTAAGATTGTATAGCCTTTTGTTATGCTATTCTAGATTTCAAGATTATTGTTTTCCTTTTTTCTTTTATTCCAATGATCAAAAGTGGGGATACAATCTATAATATTTTTCATTGTAGGTTTATTTAAATGTGAAAATATTTTTCTTGAAACTAAATTCAATAACAATCTTAGATAGGAAATATAGGTTTGATTTTATAATTACATAAACTTTCAACCTAACCACTTTTTACTTAATATTTGTTTTTTTCTTCAAGAAATTACTAGTTTTTGGATATAAATTTGGAATTTTGTTTATTTTCTCGACTAACTTGCTTTGAAAGTGATATATTGATTTTTTTGTTGTGCATGTAAAGAATATATTTTCAATTTCTTAGTAACTCTACAAAGCTTGGCATGGATGATGAGAAAAACTTAAATATAATTCAAAACAAGTTATACAAAAGTATTGATGAATATTTTTTTAAAAAATTCTTATTTTTGGTCCATGGAGAAGGCAATTGTTAGGTTTTAGGAAGAGGTTATCTTCTTGGAGCTCATGTAGGTGGTTAATCCTTGCTCACCAAGCTTGAAAATGGCTTCTAAATAAATAGAAAAGAATGCTATTAACTCATTTTGTATCATGGTGTTAGACATTTAAAACATTAAAAAAATTAAAAATTAAATAATTCTTAAAATTCACAATTAACCAAATAGACATTGAGAGTTTTTAATACTCACTTAAAGCTTTGAAAAGATCTGTTAAAAGCTGATTGGGAACTCTATTTAGAGAACTTTTTTATTTTAGAAGAGGAAATCATGATCTATGGTCCCTTGTAAAATATGGATGATTCATTCGCTAGCTTTAGATTATGCCTATTAAAATTATTAATATAACATCAAGGTAAAATATTCAAGTCTCTTGAACAATGTTGTAGATTTTATAAAAGATCAACTTAAATTACTAAATTGAAAATAAATTTAAGCTTGTGAATTTTTTAGTTCTTTACCAATCAAAACGTTATAATTAAAAATAGATTACAATATGCATGCAAACTCAAGAAATGGTCATTCCAAATAGTTATTTATTACTAACAAAAGTTCAATAATTAAATTATAGTCCAAATTAACAATTTTGTACAATAAGAATTACACATCTATTAGCCATATTTAATAAATATTTAAAACAAAAACTAAGTTATATATGTAGATTTGAATTTTGGTGGATGGTGAAATTAAGGAATGTACTATATTATTGCCAATTATTTTCAATCAAGTAAACTACAATCCTTTAGTGTAAATTTTAATTTGATAATAATAAAATGATGACATTTTATCAAGATTTAATTACATAATATTTGAGTCAAACTCATTGACCCATCATTAATAGTAATTTATATTTGAGTCAAACTCATTGACCCATCATGGTCCTCTCCTCTGCTATTTCAATTTACAAGTACTAGTTTTAGTTTGTTAGGGCAGGCATTTATCATTTACAGCATTCAAAGGTCATTCCTTGGTTTCTCCAAATTGAAGCGTACAACTTTGGGAGGTGGTTCCTGGATGTTTCTGCATTTGAATTTTTTAAGCTTTTGGTTGAACTTTCAATGCGCTGAAGGAACTTTGCCATGATGACTGGACACCATTTAACATTCACCACAAATTCTTTCTTGCGAGCTGTGGCTGAAATTGTATTTGAGATGACGATAAATTGGTTGGGTAGTGTTATTAAATCGATTGAATGCATCTTCTCATAATTTCTTTAATTGAAAACCTCTAAAGGTTAATCCCCATTTGAGTCACAAATCAATGGACATGGCTACACAAGGAAAAGAACAAAAACATTGTACATCAACAGTACTAAAAAAAATCTAGGAAAAAACTAAATATATCTTCCATGCCTTACAAGACTCCATGAAGAAAATTGGACATGTTGACTTTGAGCCTAGACTTCTAATCATTCAAGACTTGACCTAATACATTGATATAAATGTCAAGAGCTTTCCTATTAGTAATAAATTCTTCATGAGAAATTTTTCCCATCAAATAGGTGTCATTCACAAACTAGATATGTGTCAATGGATCTATACCTTACATAACGTGAACAAAAAATAGAGCCAAAATAATTGAGGTGCTTTAAAAACCTACCAAGTCCTACTAAAATTAAAAAGAGATACAAAGAGGGAGGATCCCTTATATGCATACCTCTTTTAGAATGAAAATAGTAGAAGGAGATCCATTTATAATCACAAAAAAAGGAGAGGTACAACAAACTATGACCCATTGAATCTAATCATCATCAAAACCAAAGGCATGTAAGGATGCCAACAAGAATTGAGAATCCAAAGAGGCATTGTAGTCATCATTCACAATAATACTAAAGTATTTTCTCAAGTCCTAGATAATGCAATCCTAATTATTTCTAGTGTCAATCTTGATGACGTTCTAGTTAAAAAGGTCGATTTAGAAAATAAAACAACAAATTTATTTCCTTCCCTTCTAGTAAGGTTCCACAAGAACATTGAAACCATGAATGAGGATTTTGATATCTTTCTTACATTCATTCAACTACAACTAATGGAAGGGAGGAAAGGTTTACTTTTAAAGCAATCTACTAATATTTTAGTGTCAAATTTTAGAATGATATCAACAATTTTTTTTACCTCGGCTTCTAAAAGAGTTTGACAAATGGTCATAACTTAAAAAAATTTATTAAAATTGACACCAAGACTATCAACAAACCAAAAAGTAAGCCTACCATTATGTTCACAATAAACACCTCTCATGCTAGCATTTCTAAGATTGTCTTTTAAAGTTTAGAGTGTAGGTACACTATCTCTTACAACATGTATTTAAGTTGTTATAGTCAATTTTGAATTATTCCATTAAATTTATTAGATCTTGTTTGTAAACTAGATAACAAGCTCAAATGAGCTACACTATCTATTATGTTATTTTTTTTATTAATATTCTCTAAATTAAGTGATTATGTTAATTGTTATTAAATTTTACAACTGACTATGTAAATAAATAATCTCTCCCTATAATTGTATTCCCCATAGGACCCACCATATTGTTGCCAATACAATAAATACAATATTTGATGGTATCTCCTTGAAGTGCCCATTAATGCCACAATAGGCCTTCACATTTATACATAACAATAAAGTTTATCATGTGGTTTCCTTCAAGCATTGACCATTAGGTTCTTTAAGTTGCTAATGTATGGTTTCCAATCACCATGAAATAACCACTAATCACATGATTTAGATTCCATATTAAAGCATTTTAATTTATTTTATTTTTACCATGTATTTTTTAATTCAAGTACCATTTTAAACCTATAGGAGAGCTTCCACTATAATGTTAAGATACTTTTATAACATAACAATCTTCAAACATTTTCAAAGAGCTTGAGCAACCAATAATTCAACCTCACTATCCAATGCCACGACCTCTATTTAATAACATTATTTGAGGTTAGGTGTCCCTTATCGATGGCAATGGAGGTCAAATTTTGATAATAACATCTATTTTAGTTATAGGAGAAAGACAAAGAATGCTAGATTAGTGATTAAATTACCTTTTAAGTTCAATAACGAAGATTGTTTCTAAGATTTTGTAGCCTTTTGTTATGCTAGTTTAGATTTTAAGATTACCATTTTATTTTTGTCTTCCATTCCAAGGATCAAAAGTGAGGATAAAATTTATAAGATTTTGCATTCTAGGGTTATTTAAATGTGAAAATATTTCTCTTGAAACTAAACTCAATAATAATATTAAGAAATATAGGTTTGATTTTATAATTACATAAACTTTGAATCTAACCACTTTTTATTTAAGATTTGTATTGTTTTTGAGAAATTGTTAATTTTTTTATATAGATTTGGAATTCTATTTATTTTCTAGACTAAGTTGTTTAGAAAGTGATATATTATTTTATTTTTTTTGCGCATGTAAAAGAATGTATTTGGCTTGGCATGGTTGTTGAGGAAAATTTAAATATAATAAAAATCAAGTTATAAAAGAGTATTGATGAATGTTTTAAATTTCCTTTTCTTATTTTTTGTCCATGGAGAATACAATGATTAGGTTTTAGGAAAAGGAGGTCTTCTTAGAGCTCATGTAAGTGGCTATTCCTTGCTCACCGAGCTTAAAAAATGACTTCTAAATAAATGATGAAGAATGTTATTAACCCATATTGTATCACAACATTAGACATTTAAAATACCAAAAATTTGAAAATTAAATAATTCTTAAAATTCACAATTGCTAATTCATTGACCAAATAGACATTGAGAGTTTTTAATACTCACTTAAAGATTTGAAGGGGTCTTTTAAAAGCCAATTGGGAACTCTATTTAAAGAACTTTATTATTTTAGAAGATAGGAAATTGTGATCTATGGTCCCTTGTATTCATATGGTTCATTCATTCGCTAGTTGTAGATTATGCCTATTAAAATTATTAATATAACATAAAATTAAAACATTCAAATTTCTTGAACGATCTTGTAGATTTTATAAAAGATCAACTTAAATTACTAAATTGAAAACAAATTCAAGCTTGCCTTCAATTTTTTAGTTCTTTACCTATCAAAATGTTTAGTAAAAATGGATTGTAATATGCATGCAAACTCGAGAAATGACCATTCCAAATAGCTATTTATTACTAACAAAAGTTCAATAATTAAATTATAGTCCAAATTTATAATTTTGTACAATAAGAATCACACATCTATTAGCCACATTTAATAAATATTTAAAACAAAAACTAAGTTACATATGTGGATTTGAATTCTCTATATGTTGAAATTAAGGAATTTGTACTATATTATTGTAAATTAATTTCAATCAATTAAACTACAATTCTCTACTATAAAGTTTAATTTGATAATAATACAATGATGACATTTTATCAAGATTTAATTGCATAATATTTGAGTCAAACTTATTAACCCATCTCTTATTAACAATGATTTATATAAATCAATTTATTATGAATACAAATTATGTATCAAACATTCATTATGCCTAAACGATAATTTTAATAATAAAATATTTTTTATAAAATAAATAACAACATCCTACTTTTTGAAAGAACTAATAATACAAATATTACCTCCATAAATAGGATAACAAATTATATAATTACAAAACCTCAACAATAAGTAGGTACTACCTAACAAAACTGCATTTAATAGGAGATACCAAGGTTATTGTCGGTCGGGCTTAAAGATCACACACTAAGATTTGACTCCTTAAGTGGCTCGTGGGCCCATCCTTACTCTATTCCGTCGGATTTATTTTCCTTCGGTCCACCATTTTTTTTCCATTGCGGTTATCTTAATTCCCCCTAGTCAGTGTCACCGCAGCGGTTATGTTTGAATCTGCATCAGTCACTGTCACCGTAGTTGTTATGTTTGAATCTACATCTCCCACCCAATCCTTGGAAGAGCAATGACATTCCCTCCTTTTTCAACTACATTCTCAACAACACCAGTCGAGCAGATTTCACCTCTCCGTTACTCTCCAAATTAGATGAATGCATAACAATAAGTTTCAAATTCTTTAATCTAGAAATTTCTTCCCATTGATAACCCAAGAAATGTGCACTGTTTCACAGATGAAGAATTAACTCATTACTCCCATGTGACTTGACAGAGGTTTTACAATCGTTGGGCAAGGAAATTCATTGTAATGAACATTCCACGTTTGGGATGTGCCCCTACTGCCAGATATTTGGTAAAGTTTATAAATAAAGGAGGATGTCCCATGCTTGTAAACAAGGTGATTGTGTCATATAACACTGCTTTTAGCTCATCTCAAACTGAACTCGATGAAGTGACCATTATCTAACTTAATGCTAGTGATCTTGTAATGAACATTATAAAAAATGGTGAAGACTACGGTAAGCTGCTCTCTTTAAAGAATCTCTTATTTTTATCAAGTTCTTGCTTCATTTGGATTAAGTGATTATGTGGTTGAAACAATGTAATGAATTCACCCAAAATTTGGGTGCAGGTTTTAACGATACTACATCAGCATGCTGTGGATCAGGAGACTTTGGTGCAAAAACTAGCCATGGAAAGACTAATCTGTTGAACTTATTTTGCAATGATACAAGAACATATGTAATCCGGGATGAACTTCATGAATCTAAAAAAGTTTATAGCATTATTTTAGAGCAGCTTTATAGTGGAAACACTTATATTGCATTTCTGTTTAATCTCTCTACACTAGTCTTGGGAGAAACTTGTTACTTCTGCCCATGGCAGAATACTAAACCATTCATTCAATTCAATTTTTTTGAGTGATAGTGACAATCCAACCAATAAGCATCTAGAATTAAAAACTTTACCAACAATTTTATACAGTCTATTTAAAATTGTCAAAATATTCTTTATCTTTCTTTTTATTGGTTCATGTTGTCAACAGTCATTGCAAAAATTATGATTTTTTTTTTCTAAATTGTGTGCAATGCAATGCATTTAATTTATGAATCAAATTTCAAACCTATTAATGACTTGAATGACATGAGCACTATTACATACATCATCATAAAATTACATTGTTGAGTTACAAGTATTATTTTACATATTTTATTTAATAATTGGTAAGATTTTAAAACTTATTAAATAAATTTGAGTACACTCAATGCATATTTTAGCAAAGAAAAAATTACATAAATATCACATTATCAAAAGGATAAAAATAAATATATGTATATATATGGAATTATTATAATAATATATTTTTATAATTGCATATTTTTTATTTTTGGAACATTAATTAACTATAATAATAACATTATACAACAACAAACAATTATATTACACCCCTACTTACTTCTATTAACTAAATGTATAAAACAACAAAACACACCCATATGAATTTTATTTTTTATTTATGCAACATTAATCAACTAGAATAATAACATTATGCAACAACAAACAATCATATTACACCCCTAGCTATTTCTATTAACTAAATGTTTAAAACAACAAGTACACCCCACAAGATTTTTTATTTTTATTTTTCAATATTAATCAACTATAATAATGACATTATAAAACAACAAACAATCACATTAAACCCCTCGCTATTTCTATTAACTAGATGTTTAAACAACCAAGCACACCCCACAATGGGCAGAACTTGATGCAAATGTGTCTCTTGTTTGATTAGTAATGATGCAACAATCATGTCAGAGATGTAGTTGTTATTGTTTCATTTCTGAGGGTTGCAAAATTCACAACTAAGAACTAAATATTTAGGAATAAGTTCACACAATTAGAGTATTTGTGTGAAAAACTTATTTTTAATTATTATTAATGACTTATTAAGTTCCTTAAGGTGAAAGTGTCTATTTGAAGGGAAGATAAAAAGATTTCTATTGCAAACCAACAAACAAAAAGGATTAAATTTTATGGACTGCCAAGATATTGGAGTCTTTTCTCTACAACCATGTGTTTTGCTTGGGAGAGAAAAATGTGCTATTTTTGTTACTATTGATGAGGCCAATGAACAAATCATCTAATTATTTGAATGACCAATAGATGTGTTGGGATCATCAAAGCATGTCTAAAAAGGTTATCAAAGGAAATATAGGTTCCTTGACATGTCTCCATTTGAGTATTGGAGGAGGAGAGGTGCTTGAGGTCTGAAAGGGCATGGTGTGCCCATTTCATAATTTAATGGATGCTCAATTGTAAGAATGAAAGGGAGAATTCATAATTTATAATATGAAAATGTTAGATATCATAGACTTCACTTCTTCATGAAAGAAAAGTGTTGGGATTTGTAAATAAATGCATAATCATATTGTTGGTAGTGTTAGTTTCAACTCTAGCAATTTGTTAGAGTATTCTCTTAAGAGGTGGTAAATTGATTTCATTTAGTTGTCAAGTTTAGATTCAAGTTTGTAATAATTGGTTGTACCTCTTAAGACAATAAAAATCATGTAATCTTTTGAAGTATTCATATAAGAGATAGTTTCATTTGTGTGTATCTTTTTTCTTTGTCTTGTTGCTATCTCTCTAATTTTTATCAACTTGTAGGAGTTTTGAAAATTAAGACTAGCCTAATAATTGTAAATGATTTTTGTCACCTCCTACCATAGCTCAACCAATGTTCTACTTCCTAATTTTAAATTTTGGTATATTACTTTTATTAGTTGATCTATTTATCAGTTGTGACTTGATATATTATAAATTTTTACTTGTTTCATTCCATTTGGGCATTTATTTAATTGCATATTTTCATCATTTTATTGTTCAAGATGGGAATTTGAGTTTATCATCTTTAAGTAATTTTGATTAGGTTTTGGAACATCAATTTTGGAGTAGGAACTCCCTCTTTAACCTCAAATTCATCTTAATAAACTTTACTAAATGATCAATAATTGCATCAAATAGGTTTACCTCATCAGGTGATTTATTGTGGTCTTTAATGTTATCCAACACTCTTTGTTCTCTATGCAACTTTACATTATCACCATGCAAAGGAATAGTGGAATAGGAAAGGTTTGTCTATATAATCCCACAAATGGATGCTACCTATATTCTAGTTAATAACATACCTCACCTAGGAGGGCGATCCACTATTATAATATCCATGAAGAAATATTTGTTTGTGTAAGTGGTCAATTGTAATTTTGAATTATTCACTACTAGATGACATTCACCTATGCGGAATCCATAGAAAAACATTTTCCATATGACTTTGACACTTGAAAACCTAGTTCATTCATTACCTAAAGTGGCATGACATTACTAGATGCACCAAAGTCTAGCATATAATTATGGATCAACCATTCATTTATTATCAAAGTGGTATAAAAGGATCAACACTCAACTAAATTTTGATAACAGAAGCTCCAAGGTATACCTCAATGGTCTCCTCATTTTCTACATTTTACTCTTGATTTGGAACACTAACTAGTTGTTCAAGTGCAATAGTAGAGCTAAAAGAAAATTCTTACATATGACCTATGCTCTAAAATTTTAAGAGCCTCACCTAGTGGTAAGTAAATCCTTACCTAACTCAAGGTATGTGCTACATCAATTAGCGTATATATTGTTAAAGGTGCATTGGGTGCTAGAGTTCAATCATTTGCATTAGGAATGCAAAGCACCACTAGGCTGGAAGAGGGAGCAATACCATTATCTTTCACCTATTTTCTATCTTAAACATCTCCAACTATGTGTTTTGAGGATACCTCTTTATCACTCCTAGATTCCTTGGTATCAAGAAAAAAAATTTCCCATGAACAACAATGCTGCCTATTTGTAATGATTGATTCTAGACCTTCGGCATTTTATTTTTTTACTATCTTAGATTCTTCCCATTTTCTACAACCTTTTTTATTGGAATATTGTGTCTATCATCAACACTCACCTAAGTCTACCTATCAACATCATTTTTTTTTGCTATCACATTTTATTTACTAGCTCATTGTCCCTTCATAGGGACTGTAGACATGAAAAATTTGCATCATGCAGTTAATTAGGTCCATTCATCAACATTAATTTCATTTCTAAGGTTATTCATTTAATAAACAAAAAATTCAAGTCAAAAGGGGTCAAAACATCCTAATCATCATTAGGTTAATCTAATCCTGATTAAATTAACCTAACCACCCACTTGCACAAATAAATCAATTTATTGATTTATTAAAATCCTTAATTTCTTTCAACATGGCATCTTTGAGGAATATTCCCCACTCAACATTTTTAGAATTTTAAATTCTGACATCTCCCCCATTCAAATTTTTAAATTCTTACATGTCCCCCATTCAGAATTTTAAATTCTGACATGTCCCCCACTCAGAATTTTAAATTCTCACATGTCCCCCACTCATAATTTTAAATTATGTCATGTCCCCCACTTAGAATTTTAAATTCTGACA
Organism: Sequoia sempervirens; assembly: GCA_007258455.2. Taxonomy (NCBI): domain Eukaryota; kingdom Viridiplantae; phylum Streptophyta; class Pinopsida; order Cupressales; family Cupressaceae; genus Sequoia; species Sequoia sempervirens. Next base: position 510,969,923 of record VDFB02000017.1, on the reverse strand, counting down.
TATCCCCCACTCAACATTTTTAGAATTTTAAATTCTAACATGTCCCCCACTCAGAATTTTAAATTCTTTGGCACATTGACCAAAATGTGCTCCTTCCTCAACCACTCACAAGTTGACAAGTGGCCTCTTTTCATTAGCTTATCTTTAGTCCCACATCCTCCATGATTTGCATCCTCCTATCAATATATTCTATAAATAGAGCGCTTCTCTTTTGTTCAACTCCTCCAGAATCTTGAGATCTTCCTCCATATCATATCTTCTTAACATTCCATATCATATTCAAAGCAATTTCATCATTTAAGCTTATCAAAAGGGGTTGGGAAAGGGCTACTTTCCACATCAAAGTAGCACCAATCCCCCTATGAGATGATGTTTGAGTAGTTTAGGAATAGAATTCATGCTTATTTCATTTATAATTTCATGTTAGTTTATGATATTATTGTTCCTTTTACATTTTCTAAACAATTTCATAGGGAGAATGATTATCTCATTTATTCAATGTTGACAGATTTCTCCTTATTTGTCAAACATCGATAAATGTAAGGTTTTTATTCTCACATTTGGCACCCACTGTGGGGCTTGAATATTGTGCTCCATCTAACACCAACTTGTTTTCCATCTTAGTAAATTTTGTGATATTTCATTGCTCAAAATGCTATGTATTAGTCCATTTAGTCCATTTTAGATCACAATGTTTAAAAAAAAATCACACAGACACACACATCGACCTTGTTTATTAAGCAATAAGCCAATTGTAAGTTGATGTTCTTTGGATTTACTAAATATTGCATTGGATTCTCCAAACTTCCTTTTTCGATTGACTATTTTACAGGAATTTTGTATTGGTTGTTTTGAAAGCAATTTGTACTGGTTTGTTAGATGAAGTAAAGTTAATTTTCATAGCCTCCCATCGCCCTCTGAACTCTAGCACATTCTGCCATAGCTTGCCCATATTTATTGCTTGGCCTATGCGTCCTTATTATGTACTCTAAATCTATTCAGAGTTTTGGCTCTACAAAATGCTTTTAATATATTTAGAGTTCACCCTCGTTGTGAACAAAACAAAACTTCATGGCTTATGTTGTGTGTAACACCTCTCTTCATGTGATGAAGATGCGTGTGATGTAAATGATACCATAGTTTGAGAACACCTTATGGTATATGTGGATTAGGCTATACATGTCTTTCGACAAAATACAAAAATCATAGCATATGGAGTTAGGAGTTTCATAGGATGACGACAAGTGAATCAATGCTCTCTCTTGACTACCACAAAATCCATTAGCTCCATTAACTTATTATGATGGTTAAGGATATTATACATATGAATGACAGAGTAGGTCACAATTAATACATCAAGATTTGATGTCGAAGTATTCTTTCATTTTTCCAAGCTTGTTGTTGACCATATTAACAAATAGTAGTCAGCTAAATTAGAGCGAATATGATGGATTTTGGAGTATTTCAAAAAGTAAGTGTAGTTTTCATTGATTGATTTTGGAAGTTGAGGTGTACTGTAGACTGACCACACATTCTAGCTACTTTAGCACCTCCACCAAGATATCCTCATCCTGATGCCACCACAGTCACAGTGTTGCCTAGATTTTTAATTCCTTCTTTGTGCGGCTACCACAGTTGTTTTACTGTGTCATTCACTTGATTTCTCGTTTCGGCCATTTGGAAAAGTTGATCGAAGGCATGGGGTCCCATTAGAGCACTCCACCAGCTTGTGGAGCTTCTAAGAGTTTGGTTTCCTAGATGACTAAAGAATATTTTCATTGGATTTGACCCAATTAGCTTCTCGTCTAGTGCCTCTCGAGCTTCGTTTAATCATTTATTCACTGGTATGCATCAACAACTATGTTGACCACCAACTACATTGACTTGCTGAGAAAATTATCATAATATTGATTCTTTGCAATCACCTTTAATGTTTGTTCTGACACATGGAAACATTTTTTTCTGTTGTCTATTCTTCTTTTAAATTGCCTATGATTTTGAAGAAGCTGTGTATGAGTTAAGATAACAATAGATCAATGAAATAAAGTATTTGTTCCTTACTCCAAGCTTTGTGCATCAGAAAAGTCTTTGTTCTTGTTGGCAAGCTTTGCACGCTTGTTGCTATTATCTTTGTGTTTGCAAGTTTATTTCAAGGTAGTAAAGGCACACCACTCAATTCATAGAATTCATAAATTCATTCCGACGAAAGAAAAATGGGCATTTCCAAATCCTAGGTGTATGCCTAAAAAAAAAATGTGCTTAGATTTGTCTAAATGTTGCCATCGAGCCTGCCCTTGAGAGGAGTGAGCCTGCCCTCCCTGATTGATATATGATTCTCTTCATTTTGTGTATAAAGATCTAAGACTTGGGTACACTAATTAGACTTGCTAGGGGTGATCCCACAATAGTGGTTTACAATTTTTGGCCAAACTGGACACTAATTTTATTTTTTTTTAATTAAATCTTCACATTCGGGCACCTATAGCGATTAAACAGTGAGGAATTTGAAGATGATACAAACTAGAGTCTTGTCACATTTTGTCTCTAGATTCTAAAAATATTTTTTTCAATTTTTTGGAATCAAATTGCACTTTTTTCCATCTCCCACGAAAATTGGTTTTTTCAAAAAACAACATTTTTAAAAAGTCCACACACCGTATAATGCATAACTTTTTTTCCTTGAAAGATAAAATTCCAATTCTTTCAAATTTAGATTTTTAACTCCGATATCTAGTGCTTCCACTTGGTTAGATAGTTTATTATTAAATATTTTTTCTTTAATCAAGTTTCAAAGTCAAATCAATTACAATTCAAACATAACACAACTATAACATAACTTTATCGTATGTAAACGAAATTTTTTGGTTGGATCAAGGACTCCAATATCTAGTGCAATCATATTTTTAAATTATTTTTTTTGATAATCTTCTATTTTTCCACTTGTGCAGAACAGAGAGTTTTATTTTCGGTGAAAAACCTATATTTAATAAAACTTAAAAAATAGATGGATAATACAATCAAATCATATTAAAATTATATTCATTTGATAGCTCGTTTTGAGAGGAATCTGATACTAGTTAGGTTTCTGAGATCTCCTCCATTTTCATTCTCAAATTGAGCTTTGAAGTGCAAAATTCTCAGCAATTTTGGTGCCTCAGGGGGTGAGGGTGAAAAAATGTGGGTTTGGTCAAACAAAAAAATAATGTTAGGTCGAATAGGGGTTCAACTGAACCCATGTTCGATCAAACCAACACAACATAGAATAAAAAAAATGATTTTAAATGGGTTCGACCTAACATTCTAAAGATGGTCAGTCAAACACCTTCTTTTAAAAATTAATTTTTAATATTAATTATATTCTTTTTAAATGATGACTTGAGAGAAAGATATGGAGGGAGTGGGGGTAGGCGGTAGGGCTTAAATTTGATGGCCATATGACCGTATTTAGAGATTTTTTCCATAGAATACAATCAAAATTTTAAGAAGATTGTATCAGATAAAAGGAGATATTTTGGATAGATTGCCAAACTTTATATATAATTATAATGATATATATGTTTGATTTATATATAATTTTACATACACTAAGGTATATCATAATGTTTTAAGGGCACCCTTGAATAGTTAACTGTCATTAAAAAAAAATTGACAGGCAAAGTCGACCATCAAATTTAATCCTTGGTAGGAG
>VDFB02000017.1:510843873-510966135 GCA_007258455.2 Sequoia sempervirens | reverse complement strand
TTTATGCTCCAAGTGAATCAAAATTATTCAAGTGTACATGGAATAACTAGATCCTAGTTTAAATTAATCAAGTAGTAAACAAACAAGTTATTTCATTGTGGAGTTTGTTGTTATTTAATTCATAGGTATGCGTGCAACATATCTAGTAATTTTAGAATTTTGTTAAAGTGTCAAAAATGTATATTAGAGGTATAATTTGAATTGAATTTTCTTAATTATATTTGAATTGAATTTCAAGTTAGTTGTCGTAAATGTATAATAGAGTTATAATTTGAATTAAATTTTCTTAATTCTATTTGAATTGAATTTCAAGTTACTTGTAAAAAATGTATAATAGCTCGATATAATTTGAATTGAATTTCAAGTTACTTGTCAAAAAGATTATATCGTGTTCTCAACTCAATGGTTCATGTTTTTGATAAAGGGTAAAATGGGTTTTACAGGGACCCAAAACCACAAAGTTTACAGAAAAAAGACAGGACACAAAAGTCCAGCAGAAAACACCAGCTACTTAAAATAAAAAGGAAAGAGCAAACAACAGCCAACTACAACAGACCAGAAAGGTCAAGCCAAAAGGATCAACAAAGCAACCAACAAAAAACCCGCCACAACTAGCTTAGAGTCTTGACGACAGACTCCGTCTTTGCCTCCAAGTTCTGCATGTCATTGACCCCCTTTTTAAAAATTTGAATCATCTTCGGAGTAGGGGTGGGCTTTCGCTTCATATTGGCTCTGGTTCTTTTAGAAATTCTAGCATCTGTATCCTAACTTTTGTAATCGGTTTCCTCCAGATCCACCACCAGAGACCTCTGTTGGGCTCTTTCAAGCTTCTCATTCATCGCATGAATGATAATGGCATTGTTTCTAGCCATTTGATTGTTCTACTCTGCAATAATTTTGATGGTGTTCCTCATATTATCCACCTTAGAGTCAATACTTCTATTTTTGAAAGGATCCTTACTGAGACCATGATCACCACTATCCACGTCTTTCTTTCCAATCGCTTAAACCTTGTCACCCAGTTCATCCAGCTTGCTTTGAAGGGCCCAATTTTTTCTCTTTAACTCATTAATTTCATTGGATGTCCATTCCGACAGTTTGAAATGGGAATCAACATTAGTTTTGGCTAAATTCATAACATCCAGAGAAGGATCCCTTCCAGTTTTAAAATGAGTTTTCTCATATTCAGGGGTAACAGGGGAGTCATATTTAGTAGGTCTAACCAACAAAGGGTCGGCACAAGACTCAGTTTTTTTGGCACCAAACTCCTCAAAATCAGAGGAATCTTTAGAATATGAAACAAGGTTTTTAGCCTCGGGGGTCTTATCAGTAAGACTCTTCTTAACGGAGGGGCTTCCCAGCTCAAACTCAGCTCAAGCTCTGTCAAAAAAAGGGATAGGGTTTTTATTCCCAGAAGGGACAACATGTAGACTAAGGACAGTTGTAGTTGGACTTACATTAGGTAGAAACTTCTAGCAACTGGGCTCAGTGTCATCACCCTCAAAGTCAGGAAGAGTATCTAGAATAGCAGGGACAGGCATTTTTTGATTATGCTCTACAATCAATCTAATCAACCCAGTATGCAGGATAAGGAATCTTCTAGGGTTTTCCTTATGATCATCCAAGCTTTTCCTAAGAGAACAAAAAAGATAATAGGGAAAAGAAACCCTAACCTTGTAGTGGAAGTGATTGAGCAGAGCAAAGTGGTAGCCATAGACCCTAGTGAAGCACCCATCCACCGTTATGTACTCCATGATGACCTGAAGGACCTTTCTCCAAATGGATTGTATGGTATCAGCTTCAAAGTAGTTGTTAGCAATTTTCACCAGACTCAACCTTTCTTTATCTTTTTTAGGAAATCTTATCACGGCTTCGTCAGAAAAAACCCTGTCCCTGAAGAACTTCTTCCCATTAGTAGACAAACTCGTAACATTAGCTATCAGTTTTTCATTGAGCTCCACATTCCTACCAAATAGGGTCAGGTTTCCATTATTCCAATTTTTTACAAAGAGGTTTGTAGCCTCCTGATTGGAGCCATGGAGCTTCTCCAGGAAGGGAAGTAACCTGCCGTTTTTAACTTTATTCCAAACCTTAAAATTTTTTGTATGCATCTCATAGCTTTCCGGCTTGATTCTTTTCCTATCTCCACCCATCTTGGCCAACACAGTAGGGTAGAAACAGAAAAAATCTTTACTAGAATTGGCCCCACCAGATCTGAGAACCTCCAAAGCGTGTGGAGCTTTCTTGTCGACTAAGCCACTGAGCTCGATCCCATACAATCTAATGATTGTGATGTGAAAGATCCAACCTTTTCTCATTAAAGGGATGACACATCTCTTGTCCATACAATTTATCATAATTCAATAGGGTGCAGACATTAGAATTTAGATCACTAACATTAATCCAGGTGCGCAAATCATTACTCCTAACTCCTTCATTAGCGAAAAAATCTGCAATAGCATTGGCTTCTCTAGATAAGCATGTGATATTTTAACTTTTTCAAATTTAGCCAAGGTCAATATGGCATCATCAACCCAAGATTTTATTGTCCATGAGGGGGGATAATTTCCATGGAGGAAATCAATTATAATTTTGGAATCTCCTTCGAGCCATAGATTTTTAAAGTTAAGACTTTGGGATAATTTTATGATGTGAAAAGTGCCAGCAGCCTCCGCCAAATGATTGGTTTGGGAACCGAGAGGAGATGTCATTGAACCAAGGAAATTACCAAAGGAATCCCTTATGACTCCGCCATAGCTAGCCACCCCTGGGTTACCTTTAGCCACTCCATCAAAGTTAGCTTTGATCCATCCATTAGGCAGAAAAGACCAACGAACACCCTCTCTGTCCTTCTTGGCTTCCATAGGAGCATAAGGCAAATCAAGGCTTATGTTCCAATCCTTAGCAACTGTAATGTCATAGGGTGAATGTCCCACTTTCACAGACAAGTATTCCTTCTGGAACAAGACACCGATATTTTCCTTCAAAAATCTGACAATTTTATCAAAAACCATTTCCACAGGAGCTTCTTTATCTCTGTAAATTCTATTGTTGTGTTCTTTCCAAAGTTCCCAAGCAACATGAGGGTAGGAGAAGTCCCATAAAGTCCTGAGAATAGAATTTTTGGTTGGGGCTTTCCATTGAAGGAAGAAGTCTTCAATGGACGAAGGAAAAACCCAAGAAAGATGCCATAACTTGATAATTTTCTCCCAAATAGTAGCAACAAATGAGCAATGAAGGAACAAGTGACTCACAGATTCAACCTCCATCTTACAAAGAGAACACATGTTAGGTATTTGAAATCCACGTTTGCAAAGGTTATCAATTGTGAGCACCTTGTTTTGGAGAAGGATCCAGAACTCAATGGTTCATGTTGCTTAAGTCATTTTTTTAAAAATATTTATTGTGATCAATATGAATAAACTTAATTATAGAGTGGCATTGATTTCCCTAAAATTCTACTAGAGATCAAATGTATATTGAATATAAAATGTTGGGTGAATTACAAAATGTTGTTACGGGTATTGAATATCAAAATAAATGGTAAATATATTATGTGTAACATGTTTGAAACCATATAAACACATGTACATATATGTAAAGGGATTCATAAGAGTAAACATAACACATATTATAAAGTTAAAAGAGGAAATGTATGTATATATCACATAAGAAAATATATGTACATATATCATAAAAGCAAAATGAAAATTAAAGATCATCTAATGTCAAATACTAAAGATCAAAAAACAAGCAAATGTATGTATATCATATAAGCAAGTGTAAGAGATCATCAAATATCAAATACTATTTTAAAGATCATCATATATAATCAAATACACATGTGATAAAGATCATAAATATAGAATGCATGGCCTAATAAGAATGTCTACTCCTAGATGAATGGCCATCTGAATGAGAACGGTCCTGCTCTGATGGATGTGCTGAGCCCTGCAAATAAAATTGTGTACAAGATATGTTACAATACAGAGCACTTATTAAATGAATTTTACAAAGTTATTTTTAAATGAGCTAAGGGCTTTTGTGAATATAAGTCTAGATCTATGGCTATACAAATATATTGCATGTACATATACACTTTTTGACAGGTAAACAAAACTCATGTCCAATGACAGTGCATTCATCCAGAGTCACATCGATCATGCACACAATCTAGACTTCAAGGCCAGGAAGATATGAGCTATGTCTACACAAAATAATATATATACATATATATCAACTTACATGAATATCTAGGTTAAAAATAATAATAATAATAATGAAAGAATTGAAGCCATACATGCACACATACATGAATATCATCTAATATCAGATGACCCAAGTCCTCTAAAATAGTCGCCTCCACCATATCCACCAAACGATCAAGCGACGAATCAAGATTTGCATCCATCTGATCTATCCCATGTCATGCCAGAAATGATGAATGTAGAGGAATATGAAGGTGAGATGGTATCACTGGCGATGAACTAATCCAATCATATTAGTAAAACCTATAGTCTATGTAGCCACCGTGATGAACTGTGAGGGTGGATCCTAATGTGCAATTTAAAAGCCGCCTTTAGAGTGATGGGATCCTAAAATCAACCATCGCATTCCAAATGCTCTAACATGCTCTATACCCAACAATGGTGTCCCCACCAAACAATGTAAGAGTCATGTGACATATCTCCTCGTAAGTCCACTGTCGTAGGAGTAGGGATGCCAACCACTATGTGCTAGATCCGTGGTCCACCGTTGAAAATGGTGGACTGTGAAAGGTCCGGACATCAAACAACGCCTCACACGATCATCAACATCCTATGTGGTAAACTGTGAATAGTCACCATTGTCAATTGCCTTTTAGGAAGCAACAACAACCTCATCTGCTATGGGGGCTAGAGCTGGGGTGAGAGCAGGAGACCTGTCACCAACCAATACCCTAAACATTGGGGGTGGTCTATCTGCTTGACAATAGGTGGGCCTATCAGCAATCCTACCACACCGGAATTAGCATATGGTGGAATGTCCGTGTTAATTTTGAGACTCAAAATGGACCCTCAACATATAACCAGAACAAATACAATGGAATCTAGGCTCATTGTTTGGGTATAGAGGCCAGTGGTGTGGAGAAATCGCGTGGTAGATCAACAGCCATAGCATGATCGATATATTCAGTGACTCGCATTCCTGTCTCACGGCATTTTAATCAAATGGAAACAAGTGGATTTTACTTCATTTTGGTGACACTACCTTTAGCTGCTGGTGGGAATGCCCATGTACTTCTTCCCAGAAGTTAAATAGCTGGATCATCTTGGGAAGAAAATCAGCCCTTCAAGTTCACCTTGGGGATGCACACACATGCAATAGTCATCATAACCGGTTTGCAATCTATCCTAATGAATTCTCTCAATTTTTTTATCTCATTACTAGTATTTGCAAACAAAGAACTGCATGTGTGGAACATGATCTGAATATTTTCCATGTTATATATATATATACAATATACACCTAAAAAGCAAACATGACTGGTAAATAATATATCTAGATAAAGAGAATATAAATCTAAAATAGAACTTGTAATAATTCATCTACTCATCAATAATATTTTCATACTATTAACAATTTAAAAAGAATTGGAAGACAACTATAATCTATAACATAGCATCCTTAAATGGTTCAAATTTTAAATGAAACGATGAAAATAATAATAAGAAATATATAGTTATATTTCTTGTATTGGGAACTAAATTAGAGAGAAATAGACCAACCACTCAACTCCTTAGAAAATAAGCTCATGAATCTCAAACATTATTCCAATAAAAACATTAAAAATAATGATTCAATTCTCTTTTCTTAATGCAAGAATCAAATTTTTCTATAGAAAAATGTGATCAACATAGATTAAATTCTTCACCTCTGATAATGGCTGGTTGTATGAATGTACCTAGTCTGGAGGAAATACCCATTAAGGGATTGTCCCTGGAAATAGGAATTCTTGTCCCCTTTCATTCTCCTTATGATAACCCTTGCTCAAAAGGGGTACAGGATCAGGAGATTGCCACTTTGGAAGTGGTGAAGGATACTTATGAGACCCAAAGCATGAGTTTGAAAACACCTAATGTCAATTCTTCAGAAGCCAAGAATGGCTTAATGGAAACCCTCCCTTGGGACCAGAGGTTGTATTTTGAGAAGGATGGGGAATCAGGAAGAGAGCTGGAAAGCCAAGATGAAACTGAATGGGAGGAGGTTATTTCACATTCAAAGTCAAAGAAGGAAAAAAAGAAGAAGACAGAAACTTCAAGTGGAATGGTCACCAGAACTAGGGCCAAGGCGGATTGTGGGAGTACCAAGCCTTGCCAGGGTAGGAAATCAGAAAAATGGCAAAGGGAGCAAGGCAGCCTTCAGGATATAGCGAATGGGATCCAAATGACCATCCCAGAGATACTTCAAACCCCAAGTAAGAAATGAAAATTATGTCATGGAATATTAGAGGGCTGAATAGCCGTCATAAAAAGGATGTGTTGCAAAATTTTGTTAGGGACCACAAACCTGATATTCTTCTTGTTCAAGAAACTAAAATGCCTAAAGATAAAGTAGAAAGCCTTAAAAAATTTCAGAACTGTGGGGCTCATGGAAATAGTTCTGCGGGTGCTTCGGGTGGAATTGTTACTTTTTGGAACAAGATGTTTATCAAAGGTGAGCCCTTAATGGAGAATGGTAATTTAGTGGCCACTAGATTTACCCACATAAGAGACATTTTTTGCTAGATTCAATCCAATATATATGCCCCGAATTGTAAGAATGCTAGAAATTCCTTTTGGTCTAAGTTATTTGGTTTTTGAAGATATTTTGTTAATGAACACTGGATGGTCATGGGAGACTTCAATACTCCTCTTCTAAATGATGAGAAATTTGGGGGTTCTCAAATCAACTGGGATAGTAAATCTGGTCTATCCGACTTTATCAACAGTAATGCCCTAATAGACCTAGACCTACAAGGGGCTACTTATACTTGGACCAATAGGAGATTAGGGCCTGATTTGATCCAAGTGAGACTTGATAGGGCCTTTGTTTCTGGCCAATGGTTTATATACTATTTTTGTGCTTTGAGAGCCTTGTCTAGGGTGGGATCTAATCATTTTCCCATTTGTCTTTTGGCGGATCCTACTAAGGTGAAAAAGAACTTCCCTTTCAGATTTGAAAAATTCTGGCTATCTCATCCTCAAATTTTTGAGGAAATTAGTAGGTGGTGGAATATTGATATTACTGGTACAGCAATGTTCAGGATTGCTAAAAAATTAAAAGTGAAACTAATGTGAGAAGATGGAAAAAGGATGCCTTTGGGAATATTTTTGGAACTAAGATGGAAATTTAGGGCAAAATTTAGGAGATCCAGGCTAAAATCCAGAAATGGGGGTACATTGACAATTACAGAGAAAAGGAAAATGATCTTCTCATTCAATTGCATGACATCATTGTTAAAGAGGAAGTTTTTTGGCAGCAAAGATCCAGGGTGTCTTGGTTGACTGAGGGAGATAGGAATACCATATTTTTTCATCTATCTGCATCGAAACATAGGGTTGCTAATAGAATTGCTCACATTGATGTTAATGGGATGAGGTTTGAGGAGGAAGATGATATCAGGGAACAGGCTGTCCTTTTCTTTAGCAACCTTCTTTCTTGTAATGGAGAGATTGTTCCTGAAGCTCAAGATTCCTTGATTGAGGCTATACCTTAGGTGATTGGTCATAATGAAAATTCTTTGATCACTGTTATTCCTTCCAAGGCTGAAATAAGGAAAGTTGTTTTCTCTTTTGATGGTAACAAAGCTCCTGGACCAAATGGTTTTCCCTTATTCTTCTTCCAAGTGTTTTGGGAAATTGTTGAGTTGGATGTTGTGAATGCTGTCAAGGAATTATTTAGATCAAGATGTCTGTTGAAAGAACTGAATGCTAATTTTGTGGTCCTTATTCCAAAAAAACCTAGGGCTTCGAAGTTTCAAGCTTTTCGGCCAATTAGCCTTTGTAATTCTATTTATAAAATTATTTCGAAGGTTTTAACTACAAGAATGCTTTATGTGCTTCCTCAAATGATTGCTCAGCAGCAGAATGGTTTTGTGCCAGGTAGGTATGTACATTCTGGACTCTGTTGTTACTGTTCATGAGAATTTACATTCGTTAATGGTTTCAAAGACTGAAGGGTTTATTCTTAAACTGGACATTTCCAAAGCCTATGATCGGGTTGATTGACATTTTTTATTTAAAATCCTGATCAAGTTTGGCTTTAATAACAGAGTCATTCAGCTGGTGAACTAGCTTGTCTTGACAGTTACCTCTGCTATCATCGTAAATGGATCACCTTCAAGGTTTTTTCAGACTTCCAGAGGCCTCAGACAAGGAGATCCCATTTCTCCTATTCTATTTACAATTTTGGCTGAGAGTTTGGGAAGAAATATTAAAAAGCTTATTGATCAAAGATCCCTTGCTGGTTTAAGACCTTCCTCTTCACTTCTAACTTGCTCCCACCAACAATTTGTTGATGACACCATTCTCATGGGAAGATCTACTGTGGTTGAAGCTAATACTTTCAAAAAAATTCTGAATCTTTATGAATCTGCATCTGGGCAAGTTGTTAATAGGGCCAAGAGTTCAATTTTCTTTCTCAATACTCTGAAGCATAGACAACTTAAACTTGCTCGGATTCTTGGATGCCGGATTGAGCCTCTTCTGTCAACCTATCTTGGTTTGCCTCTTTGCTCTAAACCTTTGGACTCGTTCTGGATTTCTTTGGTTGAAAAATTCAATAAGAAGTTATCAGGGTGGAAAGGAGCTCTTCTCAATCAAGCTAGAAAAATCCAGCTCCTTAAGGCTTCTTTGCAAAATCTTCCTATTTATGCTCTTAGTATATTTAAAATTCCTGCTAAACATGCTGAGGCCATTGAAAAATTTTAGAAAAGGTTTCTTTGGTCTGGAGTGGAGGACAAGAAGAGAATGCCACTTGTTGGATGGGATCTGGTTTGTAGACCCAAATCGAGAGGGGGGCTAGGCTTAAAGAAAATTAAAGTTCTAAATCTGTCCCTTCTTGCTAAATAGCTTTGGAGAACTCTCACTTTGAATGGTGAATGGTGTGATACATTAAAAACCAAATATTTTAATAACTATGAGTCTTTTAATAAGGTTATAAATTCTTCTTTCTTACCTCGTGGGTCTATTTGCTGGAATGATATGAGTAGAGGTAGAAAGCTGTTGGAAATGGGAATTGGTTGGATGATTGGAAAAGGAAATTATGTTAGGTTTTGGGAAGATAGGTGGCTTTTTAAAGATCCTTTGATTAGCATTGAGAAATTCAGTAAATGGATGAATGATTGTAAAAGGGAATTTGGAGTCTTGGTTAAAGATTACTGGAGGAATGGGGGTTGGGTTGATTTGAAGACCATCAGTCTGGATCTTAGCCCTGTTCAGTCGACCTTCAGGGCTCTAAGACCAGTTCAACACCAGGTGGAGGATCTTGTTGTTTGGTTAGACAACCCATTTGGTATTTTTTCAGTTTCTTCTGCCACGTCTATGCTGGTTAGTCCGTTGGAGCCTCTACCCTTCTGGGCTAAGGCTTGGATTAATCACCTGACTCCTAAAATAAATATTTTCTACTGAATAATGCTACAGAATAAGATTCTCACTTTGGACAATCTTGGAAAAAGAGGAATTCAATTACCAAATAGGTGTTACATGTGCAGGAATGAAGCTGAGACTGTTAATCATCTTTTTCTTCATTGCCCTTTTGTTTCGAATATTTGGGGTAAAAAAATTTCTCTTCTTGATGTGGTTTGGGTTTCCCCTGCCTCTGTTGAAGATTTCTTCATACAATGGAAAGCTCCTTCAAAAAATCCTTTTGTGTGAAAGCTATGGTCTTTTGTTCTACCTTTTGTGTCTTGGAATATTTGGAAGGAAAGGAACAACAGAGTGTTTAGGGATAAAGAGATGTTAGAAGGGGACTTGCATACTAAAATTGTAAGGGCTATAAAGGAAAATTTATCTTTAATTCCAAGAAAAATGGTTGATAAAGCTATTTGGTCTCCTTTCAATGTTGCTATGGCTAAAAAGTGGAACTCAAAATTAGTTGGGTCAAATGTCCTCAAACCTGTTGTTTGTGGGAGAGAGAATGCTAGTTGGTTATTGCTGCCTTTGGGTTGGGTGAAAGCCAATTTTGATGGTGCGGCTAAAGGAAACCCTGGGAAAGCTGGCAGTGGGTGTGTTTTAAGGGACAACTCGGGGGCTTTTATTGCGGCTTTTGCTATTGACATAGGCACCCAAACTAATCATGTTGCAGAAGCTGTAGGGGCTTTTCATGCGGTTAGCTTAGCTTTCAAAATGAACACGAAATGTCTTTGGTTGGAGGGTGATTCAATGAATATAATAAATTGCATTCTTGGGCTTACCCCTCCCTCGTGGACCATCAAAAAGTGGATTGAAGATACTAAAATCTTATTAAGTAAATTTGATAAAGTGAAAATGTCCCATGCCTATAGCCAATAAGGTGGCTGATTACTTTGCCAATGAAGGGGTTAAGAAGGGCAGGGAAAACACGTGGAGGAAGAATGACTACCTCCATCCTAATGTGAAAGCGCTAATTTATTATGATTCAATGCATGGAAGAGAAGTTTGTCTTCATCATGATGAAGAGGATAAAGATTAGGTACGTCGATTTCATTAGATTTGATGGGACTGACGTCATTTTCTTTTTCAAGAAGAGTCTCCGGCACGCTTTCTGGGTGTTTGATAAAATATTCCTATTCGGGACCCAGAGCAACTGTAGAGTGTTGTTTAACAGAGCTTTGAAAATGGGGGGAGAAAGAAAACATGTGGAGCCGAGTAGTTTTAAGGAGCATAGAAAGAATGAAAAAGCTTGGGAAAGAATTGAAAAGGGAGGCTTAGTCCCATATTTGGAAAAGCTACATGGTATTGACGAGGGGATGCTAGACTATTTTGTAAAAAATTGGAAAAATGGTGAGATTGTGTTGTTTGGCAGGAATGTTAAGTTGAGTGAGGATTTAATTGGTGAGATAACTGGCCTTTCGACAGAGGGTGTGAAATTTTATCGGGACCGTCGATTCTCTGATGAAGCGATCATTAAATTTCCTAAAAAAGATAAGAAGGCTAAGTTGGTTAAGGTTGCCAATAGCTACTTTGATGTGGAGTCCATCAAATCTATCTGGAGAAAAGTTTTAAGAGTTATTATGGAGTATATCATGGTTGACGGGCGCTTCACCAGAGTGTATGGTTACCACTTTTCCATTCTGAACCACTTCCGTCATAAGGTTCGTATCTCTCTGCCTTTTTACTTATTCTCTTCTTTGAAGAATTGCCTTGATGAAGTTGAAAGAAACCCTAGGAGGAATGTTATTATTCACCCTGGTCTTGTAAGGCTCATATTTGAGCATTATCAAAATTTACCTGCTTTGCCTAAAATTGTTGATATTGGAGATTTGGATGATGAGGATACAGAAAGTAGTAGGGAGAACGACCCCCGAGCCCCCCTGCTTGTACCCCTGATGGTCCTAATACCTATACTCCCCAGTCCCGGTCTTGTCAAAATGCCCTTAAGGATTCTGCTCTGCCGTCATGTCCTAAGTTGCAGCCTCTGCATGAGTTCCCTAGCCCGGGTTTTGCTTTGCCGCCCTGTCTTAATCCCCAGCCATCTCCTAGTTGCCCTACTCCGGGTTTGGTCTCTGGTCTCAAAGGTACCTCTATGACGAAACTTGTCTTGTATTCTGGGAATTCCATGGAAATTCTTTTTGATAAACCTATGGTCAGTAAGGAGTTGGCCCCTAGTGCCCCTGCATCTGGAAGATTTGGGAATAACCCTTATGATTCCCCTAATCAGGATGAAATTAATTCGGCCCTAAATAAGCTCAAACCTGAGGACATTGTGAGTATGGCAGAAAAAAGTATGAATGGCCTTTTTACTGTTCTCAAGTGGACCCAGAAGGAAGTCTGTGATTTGAAAGGCCGTAATATAGATCTAAGCAACAGGATCATGGATTTGGAGTAGAAGATTAGCTGGAGTGGTAAAGAGAATGAAGGACAAGAAACCCCCTTACCAAGGAAAAGACAACTTTCGCAGGAGGAAAGATTGACTAGTATCGAGTGCAATATATCCAAGATAGGCCAAAATATTAGGGCCACTATGGTGAACAATCACAAAATTGCCAGGCATAACACCATCATCATCAATGCCATGGTGGAAAAGCTCAAAAAAAATTAAAAGGGTTCGTTGGTCGTGGATTTGGATGCGGACAGAGGTGGCTGCAGATCTGCTGGTGAAGGGATTTCGACTCGTACCCGAGCTAACACTAAGAGGAAGACCCTGACTTCGTCACATACAGCTCAAATCCTCAAGCAAGGGTTACAGGATATGAAGGATGTTGAAAAAGAGGCTGAGGAGTTGTTGAACACCTTGGAGTAGTGCGGCGGTGTTTGTTTCTATTTTTTTGGGCGGTCCTTTTTTGGACCCTGTTGTCTCTTTGTGATGTCGTTTCCTTTTTGGGATAGCTGTCTGCTTGTTTGGACTTATTTTGTTATCTTTTGTTGTTTAAACTCTGCGGTTTCAGGTCCCTGTAAAACCTATTTTTTCCTTTTCAAAAACAAATAAAGCATAAATCAAATACTTTAATAGTATAAAATATAAAATGTAACCGAGCATTTGTGGGTTTACATCCCACCAAGCATGTCAATTTGTAAGCATTGAATTTAAATAAATGAGACATTGAGGAAAATAAATATAGACTTCAAATTGAATTAAAAAATCGCCTCTAATAGAGTGAAAAGATGAATTACACAAAAAATGAACTAAAATTATAATGAAATACATATTGACAAATGGATATATCTTGCAAATGATAAAACATTTATTGCCCAACTAGATAAAATATACTTGCTAAAAAATGAGACGGTAAAATGATGGATAAATTGCTAGGATTTGATCATGTATCATGAGTTTAACCCAATTAAAATGTGGCTACTATTATTACCTAATTAACTAATTTATTTATTTAATAAAATTTCTTAATTATTTTGATCAATGAATTGATTGAATTATTTTCAATTTTTATCTAATTTGATTAAATATGTTAAATAATTTGATTGATATATAAACTAATTTATCATAATTTTCATTGAATTATCTAGGAAAAATAGATTTACTAGGATTTATTTTAATTTATTTCAATATTT
Organism: Sequoia sempervirens; assembly: GCA_007258455.2. Classification (NCBI taxonomy): domain Eukaryota; kingdom Viridiplantae; phylum Streptophyta; class Pinopsida; order Cupressales; family Cupressaceae; genus Sequoia; species Sequoia sempervirens. The sequence goes on along the minus strand of VDFB02000017.1, from coordinate 510,952,906 downwards.
GTGAGAGAATGATTCATTTAAATATTTGGTTAATTTATTCTACTCGAGTAACAATGGAGGCCAATTTGATCAATAGGAGAGCATTCATCCCATCCCAAAAAGGGAGTACATTTAGAGTTTGGGACTTTTTTTCAAAATGCTGAAGAAAATTTTCAAGATTGATTGCTGGAGTGTGGAGTTAGTAATTTGGGTGACCGTAGGTGACCAAATTCTATAATGTCTCTCTCTTAGGTAGTGTCTTTATTTTTGTTTAATGTTATGGATCTTCTTCAAAATTATGGTTTAGTTGCTTAGTTTGTTGTGGATTATGTTTTATAAGTTCTTTTTGGACCATTCCCTAAACAATGCCATTCAGGATGATGACTTACATAATGAAAAATATTTTGTTGGGTGTTTGTCTATATATGATTGCTACAATCCTATTTGATGGGTCTCTTGGTTTTGTCCCTACACCTTCATGATTTGTGGGTTGGAATGCCCTTCTCTATTTTGTACTTTACTATGGAAATTTTTACAATAAATATTTTAATTAGTTTAGGCCTTGATCGTTTTAGGTCTAAAAAGAAAAATTAATTTGATTTTGATAAAGTGTAGGAATTAAGGTATCATGAATTTTGTTAATAAGTGGATGTTAGGTGTTTGGGTGGGGACCATGGTATGGATATGAGTGTATGTGAGATTTAGTGTCTACAAAATCCAAAGGTAAATCAAAATATTATAAACATCAAACTTTTTTTGGAAGGATAATATAAAACCAAATCTAAACACAATATAAACATTGTAATCACAACCATACGTACTATATATATGAGATTGCATACAACCATGTGTAAAATTTACAACCATGTAAAATTTATTCATATGTTGTTTATTAAGAAAAAATGTCATAAATTATATTTCTAGAAATAAAAAGGACTACAAATATGGAGGGAAAAAATTAAATAATCTCAACATAGCAAGGATTTTACAAAGTGATAGATAATTTTCTCAAAAGAAAAAGGATGTGTTGTGCACAAGACAACAAACCACTTTTTCATGTTTTTTGATGTCTAAATATTTACTTTCCATACATGTTGTGAATACCACATAAATTGAGATGCACGATATTTTAAAATCTTCACATGCATCTTAAAGTGGAAAAAAATGTAATGATAAAATTTGCATATCCATATTATTCCTATTGTATTTTTTGCCTCATTTTGAATATATATATATATATGGTGCAATATTGTGCAAAGTGGTAATAATTCCCCTAGAGTTTATGACCTATTATATAGACATAAATCAAACACTTGAACTCCATTTTTTCCTTACACACATCTTATCAAAGCATTTTTTTGACACATATCCACATATCCACACATCCACTTTTCCTAATGAATCTTATGTGTATGTCTAATGGTGGCATGTGGAAGGATAAATATGGCTATTGAAAACTTTACCATTATCTTGACAACTAATTATGGCTATATGATTATCTTATTGTAATGAACCTAAGTTCATTCGATAGATATTAGTGAAGTTGAATTAGGAAGCATGGATTGTGCTTTATTATACACATTTTACGTTTAAAAATATGGGTCTAATTTTTGTGATATTGAAAGTCAGTTAAATTTCTTCAATAGTATATCCAAGGTATAGGGATATATTAGTGGTAAGAGTAGTGTAGGATAAAAAGGAGAATGTATAAAGAGGGGAAGGTCTAGAAAGATAATGACATGGTAATGGAAGGAAAAGTTACACTATAAGGTTATATTTTCATAGGTTAAGGAGGAATGGTATGAAGAACATATTTGTATAGGATAGTGCTAGTAGTAACAATGGTGTGAACATATATAAAAGGATGGGAGATAAGAAAAATACTAGTGGAGAGAAAGGAGATAGGACATGGGTGGTGGATCCCATGGAAGTGGTAACTATAGTATGATAGGAGGAATCATTATAAGAGGATGAAGGGTAGATGGATGCATAGAGGGTACAACATTATTAAAATCCATTAGAGTGGTAATATTATGAATAGTATTAATTCCCTAAGGATATCCACCTAATACATTATATAAATTACTAGCCAACGAGTGAGGATATTTAGGGTGGAGAGGTGCATCAATACGTAATTATCAATTTAGGAAAATATCTTGTTTACCAACATATGTATCTAAATCATAGTCTCAAGTGATCATTATTTTTCATCTTCTTTAATGTGGCTCTTTATATGGTTGTCATTAGCTATTATATGAAAAAATGATTCAATCATCATTTTATTTGCTAGTCATATTAGAGTTAAGATGAAAACTCCATAAAACAAGATTTTAAAGGATATTAATTTAACTAGATAAAAGATCAAGGAAAACACTCTCAAACATGCAATATACCCCAATTGCTTAGACAATGCATATTTCCTAATAATGTGTGCAACTAAAAACTAATAACATGTAATGAATGGATGTAGGTGATAATAATTAAATAATCCTAATTGAACTAGGGTTGTCCTTTTTATATATTTAAAAAGTTGTAAGAGCATTGTATGAAATTGTAAGATGGGAATTACTTATGAAATTTTATATGACACATAAGAGAATAAAAAAGGGGGGTTACACTAGAATATTGATTAGAATTATGAAAATCATCAAGATCATCTTAAATAATGGGTTTGAATATGTCAAAAATGGAGTGTTGGTTATGAGGAGGAGGATTTGAATTTTTTTGACAAGATGTAAAGCATTTGTTAAATACATCCTATAAACCAAGTCAAGGAATATGATGTTGAAATTTGTGCCAAATTTGGTGCCATTTTTAGGTCATTATTTTGGCTCATGGCTTTGGTTAAACCACACTTTCTTTATGGTTTAAATTTTTTCTATTTATGGGTGCTTGAGATGGAGAAAGCATAATGATTTTGTAGGTATCATCATGCTACTAGAAATTACTCCATATTCACATCTTTATGATACTACTATAAGGGTATGCACATGAATATTTTATTGTAAATGATATTATTATCAAATAATTTAATTGGTTCATGTTTTTTGTTGTGGGATTTTTCTTGCAAGAGGATTTTCCCATGTACATAATTATGTTATAAATTTATAATTTATACATTTTTCTTGTAACTAAAATTAAATCTATTTATCCATAGCTTTGATTTTTGAAATGGGAAGGCATATTTCATTTACACAAGACAAAAATGTATGCAAAATGGGGAAGCAAAATACTGTATGTTGAAAATGCTTTAAAAACTTTCAAACAAATGCAATTTGAATTCAACAAATTTGAAAAAAAATGCATTTAGGGTTTCGAAATTAAACAAATAGATGCATTTTGAACTCTAAAAAATTAAAATTTTAAATACCTAGTGCTCGATAGTGCTTGATATGTATACCGGAATGATGAACTTTGGAGAGACGAACTTAAATTTTCTTTTTCCAAAAAAAAAAAACTCTATTTGGTCGTCGTCACGCTTTCGGTTCACCGCACGCACTAGGGAAAGTGACTAGTAAAATTAGAAAGTAAAAGTAATATTTGAAAATGAGAGAATTTTTGGTTTTTTGTCATATTTAAGGGGTTCAGTCAAACCCATGTTCAACCGAACCCATTTAAATATGATTTTTTTTATTTAGGTTGTATAGGTTTGGTCGAACCCCTAATGAGGTTCAGTCAAACCATTTGGTTCAACTAAACCCATTGAATATGGTGAAAAGGAAAAAAGTAAAATTTCCTTCCTCTTATAAATTGTAAACCACTATTCTAAATCCACCCTATGGGAACTGACATCAAGCTCCATAACATCCACTTTAGTGGTGAGATTTTCCTTGAGAAGCACTTCCTTTACCCTGTTTCCATTCTCCACATTTCTAGTAGGCACGAATACTCGAGCTCCTCGCAACGCCCAAACTCTCACAGTCTCTATGCCAATGCCACTTGTTCCCCCTATAACGATGGCAGTAAGAGCAGTAGCATCAATTCCCTTAGTGATTTTTATTGTATAGGACAGTTATAAAATGATAGACCAGTCTTTTTCTTTTTGTTTCTTGCACAAAAGCAACTCGCAGGTATCTCTATGGACTATCAAGCTGGCCTTGTGATGTCGCCTTTCAGGTTGAATCTCACCTTCCACAAAATTTGCATCTCAGGTGACATTATTGATTTGTATTGATACGCCTTTCACCACGTGTTTAGAGCCCAAACTATGTCATTTTGGTATATTGTTATCCATTCGGCCATCGAAATAAACAAATGCACACTACCAGCTATACTCAACACTGTCCATAACACTATGTTTAAACTTATGTCCCCAAGCAAAGTTCGTAGGTGCTTATAATTACAGTGGGTGTAGATATCATCAGGGTAACAATAGTGGGTGGCATCTAGTAATGATTGCATACGCATCTACCAAGGGAGACTTTATGGCATCCCACTAAGAGTTCGGTGACAAAGAACTCCTCACCAGGATAAAACTGCAACTCACTACCTCATCAAGGCAATATAGGAGTACAAACATAGTCATCATCATCTTTGAATAGGGATTTCCTTTTTCTTCCAGCGACATATTTATGAATGAATAGCCAATACATTGTGTTATTTTCCATCTTTAATGAGGGCAGTGTAGGTTGGTTAGGATGTGTATGAACCATATCTAAGCCACAATCTTTACATCTTTTCAAAAGCGTGATAAACTTTTTTTACTTGAATCTGACTTGTTTGTCTCCTTGATGTTTGTTATTGTTTTCTTCATCAAAAAATATTCAGCAAGATCTTTCCAACTTGCTGTGCATTGATGAAAAATAGGCTAAGTCAAAGAAAATGGAAATGTGACCATCCATCGAGTTTATCAAGAACTTATTAAATCATTTAAACCAAGTCTATTTGGAAAATCTTGTTGCACATTTGATTACAAATTTAATGCATCTAATTCAAACAGCTAAGCGTACAGTTTCAACTCATTAATTTGGTGATCTTATTGGATTTTTCCACATGCTTTCCATGGGCTGATTAAAAAAATAGTAAATTTAACTCAACTGCATTTAATTGATGGTTACTATAGGAAATCAAATCTAATAAAATCTTACTTATTTGTGCAATAAGGGGATCTAAGCTTGATATGAGGAGCTTTTAATGCTGTAATTTGGCCACCACACTCTACATTTGAAAAAGAGGAACATTCATTTTCTATTTTAATTTAAAAATGTTATTGATTGGTGATTCATTTTGTTTTGCTAACTTCAATTTGTTGTGTGCAAATTGTTGAGGTGGAGCCTATCTATTAACTTTGATCAATTTTTCATGTTTAACCATTAATTTGATTTACTTCACATCATGGCAAAGAATATTGGAGTTGAAAAAAAATTGGACATTAAAACTCGAAACCAACAAAACATTTTTTAAATGCTTAAGGATTCCATTTTGCGCTTTTATTTTCTATTTTGAATCAACTCACTTTTTTTCTTTGGGGCTCTAAAAAGAGCACTTCAATTATTTCATTGCAAAGGGTTAAAAAGAACATTAGACACTTACTAGCTTCAATTTGGGTTCTAAAATTGAACAAGGAAAATTTCACACTTCATCTTGGTGCTTTAAAATGAACTCATCATTGCTTTGAGGCTAAAATGAACAAGTGTCTTAATTGTGTGATTTTGTCTTTGGTGCATTTTGAGTGCGTATCCTCTCCCCTTGCGCTTCGTGAGATCTAGGGTGCAAGAGAAACACTCAAAATGCATTTTATTGCTTTGAGTCACCTTTAGAGGGACCTGCCTAAGAGACACATCCAAAAGGAGAACTCGAAGGTGACTCCAACCAGTTTTTCATTCGGGCCGGTATATAAATGGATAAGACTAAACTGTCAAGTCCTCATGGTATGTAAGCCTTAGCCATACAGTGTCTTTCAGAACGGGGTACTACTGTAAAACATATAAGAGCCCCTAGTAGGATTGATTAAAGCCTTTAGTGGCTTGTTGGACACTCGCAAGGTGTCATGTCCCCGATGTCTCATCATTAAGAACCTTGTTTGTATAAGCCAACTAGTCCATCCAATGAGTTTATCAAAGTGGTGCATTGGAACTTAGATTCCAAGAGTTACTTGCCATGTTTGATCTTGGAACTGAAATATAGAGGTTAAGACTTCATTCTTAACATACCTTTATATTTTTTCCTCGGTTGCATGTAAAATCATCTCTTCTACTATGAAGGGCATGAGGCAAGCCCACCAAGAAAAGCATACCAATTGAGCTAGGACGTCATATTGCTTGTGATTTGAAAACACAGTGCTTGTATCCAAAACATCAAAACCAACATTCAATGAATCATCAAAATTGCAAACCCTTTAGGAGAGGCAAATATACTTGAACAAATTCAAATGTTATTGCTTTCCCTTGGGATTCGTATCCTTAGAGGCTTCTAAACATTTGGATTTCATCTCAATTTTCTCCTACTAAGGTCAACATTAGGAAACCTTTGCCTTGATTTCCTTGACTTCCACATAATGCATTTTTTGGGATGAAAGAGAATTAGGACATTGGACATTCAATTGAAAACCTAATCAAGAAGTGTGTTTGTGATCAAAAGAATCCATTAAGCAAAGATTGAATCAATTGAACCCCACACATGTGCTTGTTTATCTTTTTATCGTCCTTCAAGAAAACATTGGTCTGTTAATTTTGAATTACTCTTAGAGAAAAGGAATTTTCTTCACTATCTTGGCCTAGTAAACAAGTCCTTCCTAGATTCATTTAGGATCAAAATAAAAACACTTCATCCATCTCAAACATCTATCAAAATCCATCCCACAAACAACTTTAGAGCTTTGGAAACATCATTGTAGACTTGGGTAGATCATCAAAATCAAAATCACCTTGTTTAGTTAGGAGTATGGGAATGCATCCTTTTTCATACCTCTAGTTAAATTAGCACATCTTTGAATAAGTTTATCCTAAGGGTCACATCCAACATCTTAGGGTTTACAAGTTCATTATCCAATCAAACCAATCAAAATCAAACCCTAAGTCTAGCATTTATCCAAAGTCCCTAAACGTTCAACACTCATATCATTTCCCCTTTTCATCCTTCATCTCGTCATTGGTTCTAAGAACCTTTAAGGTCACTTTTGCAACAAGGTTAAAACACAAGAGGAACATGGAATACAAACTTGATCCATACATCCTAAGTAATCAAAATCAATCAAATTTTCAAAGCCTTACAATGCCGATTGATTATCAAAACTCACACTTATGCAATCCATACATGGGATCATTACCTTCTACAAATGTCAATAGCACAATGAGTGTGAGTATGCCCAAATCAAAGATTGGAACACATTTATTGATGATAGATCTAAATCCAAACCTACAAGTCTTTCAACCGAACAATCAAAGCATGAGCCTTCAAATGAACAACGTCATCCCACCAAATCCCTATAAGCCAAATGAGAATGTACCAAGTACAAGTTTTTGAAACATGAATCCGGCAAACTTTGGTATAAATATGATGGTGAATCATACAAATGTTGTTCAAAGTCCAAAAAAGATGTTAAAAACTCCATGTGTTAATCCAAGACAAGGTAACACCATGCAAATTCAAAGTTACCTAAAACAAGGCAGTGTGATTCCCAACACCAACAATGTTCAATTTCAACCTATCATGTCAAATTTGAACATCATCCCAAATCAGCACATTTTCCAAAATCAATTTGTCCATGATCCCATTCAAACACCACAAGTATGCATCCCAAATTTGCTTGAACAGAAACCAAATCAACTATATCAAGGGAGTCAAGATCGAAATCAAGATCAAATTTGGCGAGATCAAATTGCTACACTTACCAAAATAGTTGAGTCATTACGCCAAGAGACATCTCCACCACCACTACCCATATCAACATCATTCCTTGGTTTAGGGCTTCCCCCTTTACCTAACACCAATCACTCCATCTAAATCAATCCACCTAACATCAATCAAGCCATCACATCAGAACCTTTGAATATACCATCGGCATTGTACCAACAGATGGTATATAATCAAATGACATCATCAATCCTGAAAAATCAAAACATGGTCTCCCAAGGACCTATCACCTTGGTCATTTCAACCATTCCTATCACCTTGATCACTCCAACCACTCCTATCACACTCATCACATCTCAACCCCTCCTTACCATGATCGCTCCAAGCATATCTCAATGACTTGTCACTACATCCATCACAATTCCAAATCCGCCACCACTACCACCAAAACCAAACATAGCAAGACAATATAACATTGTGCTAAAAGCTCACCTAGCCTACCAAAAGGCCATCCAACAATATCTATCCATGCAATAAGCAACCCAAGCTCAACAAGTGCAACAAGCCTCTCAAGTTGCCCGAGCCTCTCAAGCTAGCCAACAAACACAAGCAAAAACATGAAAAATGATAACTATTGGGGATAACAATGAACATTCAACCACTGGTGATAGCATTGAAAATCTCCCCACCACAATTGATGAAAGCAATAATCAAAATCTATCCATCAAAGAGCACATTGATGATGTTTCTATCATGTCCGAAGATCAAATCAACATATGTCAAGAGTCACTTTTCAATCATGATCAAAATCCACCAACCAACCATGATCCAATTCAAGAAATTTCAACATCATTTGGCCCTTTGGTTGAAGACATTGGAAATCCCTCCACCATAATTGTTGAAAACAATGTTCAAGATCTCTTAATTAAGGAGTGTATGGGAGATTTTTTTACCCAATCTGACGATTAACTCACCATATATCAAGAGCCACTTTTTAGTAATATATTTCAAGGAGTGTTAGGATCATTTGATCCTATTAACATAATGCGCGATCTGTTGACCTATGATCATGTTGAAAATGTCTCTACATCGTCTTATGAGTTAGAGGACATACCTCAAGAATTCATTCCAAAGTATGATCAGCGTCTTTCACCAAGGTCTAGAAATGGTCCTTTCCAAGACATGTTAACACTTAATCTAAAAGATCAAGAAGATATTGATCCACTCCCTATGTCTAAGGATGACATCCAAGAACCCTTTATAAGCAATCCATCCTTTGAAGTTGACCCATGTCAAGAACTTGATCCAAAGCATGTCGAAAGCAACTTTGAAATTAATCAAGATCAAGAATTCATATCTCCAAGATACTACAATGATGTAATGAACACTCTCCTATCTATGCAAGATGTCACAAATGATTATCACATCCACATGGCACATACTCCTCCATTTTCCCATGAGATGCTTTCTATGGATGGTCACATAAATGATCTTCATTCAAAATAGGATCCCTTTATTCCTAACATTGTTACACAAAAAGAGCAAGTTATTGAGTCGTATAGTGAAATAGAGTTGTCAATAGTACGATTAGAAATCTAGACTAAAGACATCATGTATAAAGATATCCAACATTATCCACTCAAGGAAGTAGATCAGTTAGAACAGAGCATCCAAGCAAAATAATATCATCTACAGTGGTCATTTGTCAGAGCATGCTTATCAAACAAGACTGCTTAAAACAAGCAGAATCAAGGAATGAAGGTGTCATTACTGTCATACTGGGGGCAACTTCATCTCAAGAAAACATCAACATAGGGAGCACGAAGAATCCTTATGATGAAATCAATGTCAATACTACAACCAGCCACGTCATGAATCTTCATTCACCCATCACCCCATCCATAAATTAGGACCAACTTTGAAGGAAAGATTTGAATCAAAGTATGAAGAACATTATCAAGGAAAAAGGAGCTGAGAAGCATAATGGACAAATCAAATACACATGGATACCAAAGAATAAAAAGAAAGATCATCCCTATCAAACTCCATCAGTCAAAGAAACGATGGGGAAAAATAAATAGGGAAAAGTATCCATCAAAGATGTCCACAAAAGAAAAAGCAAGATTTTCAAGTGACGTACAAAGTGTATCAAGCAGTTGGTCCTAATTCCATGTACACTTCCGTATCCACCCATCATTGCTCATCTTCCAAAGTTTGGAGAGTCAAAGGTTCCAAACTGTTAACCAATCCATCTCTTATCCCTAAAACACCTCCATGCATGATATCCAATTTTCAAATTGACCATGTATTGGAAACTACCCTTCATCATAACAATTCAGAAGGCACTCTATTGTGATGTGAGCACAAAAATAAAGTTAACCCCAGTATCGACAAAGCAGATCAAGAATCTCAAAAGTTGTATTCAAGTGCACGCATCTTAGGAAAGAAACTTCTTCAAGCAGGCTATCTATGGCACATTATGACAAGGGAATCTACATCAGCAACACCTTGTGATTCAACATGAATCTTTCAAGAAAATACAAAAAAAATAAAAAAATATGAAAATCCAAAAAAATCAGAAAAAGGATAAAAAATAGTAAAGATAAAAATCATCCTCTAGTGAAAACTGCATAGGCGGCACTTTGGGCAAGACCATGACGAAAACCTGGCAAATAGGCGTCATGTGTAGAATCGAGCATCTATGTGTGCCACTTCCGGTGAAAGCATCTTATCCCATCCATAATAAAGCCAACATTCCATCCGTCTCAGCCATAATAAATCCATTTCATCCAGGAACCATTTATCCAATCCATCTTTATCCGTATGCATCCATCATCCAAGTTATCTTGATCTTGATGAAAGTTTGGGGCACACTTTATGCTTGCTTACGGTAACATCTTGACATGGGTCATTTTCATTGATCCTATCCTATGCAATGTTATCTAATGATAATTCTTTATCCGAGCACCTTATCTTATCGCAAGATAATCCATATCCATCCATCCATACACTTATCTGAGCATCCACCCATGGCACTACATACATTACTAGACATTGGGGGCAGATATCTACATCTTGCTTCAAGAATAAAACTTGATCTATATCCTCCAACTTATGTAACGATCCAAACATTGGCAAACGTGAAACCAAATTGGTCAAACCACTTGTGAGGAAATTTTCAAATCACTAGCCCATGGCATATTTTGATGAACAAACATTCCTTATCAAGCTTTATCTTTCATCGAACATCAATCCAAATAATCAATATCAGTCCCAACTAACGCACCCTTCAAACATCACATCAAATCATTTGAATAACTTTTGTTCCAAATCAAGCTTCATCAATCATGATCAATCAAATCCAATCAAAAAATCATCATCTCAGGATACCCTTGTGTTTCTTAACACTATCCTTGCATTGTTGTATATCCTCAACAATGTTATCATCGTCAATCCAATCGACATCTCAATCCTTGTGTTGCTTAACACTATCCTTGCATTGTTGTGCATCCTCAACAATGTTATCATTATAAATCTTGATCAATCAAATCCTTGCATTCTTGTGTATCCTCAACAATGTTACCATCATCATCAATCCATCAATTCAATCATTCAACCTTAGCTTGGTCTTCAACAAAATCCTAAACAAAGCACTGATATCATCACACATATCCATATCCAAATCATCAAAATCATGCGAAAATTCAAAAACATCAGAAAATCCAAAAACATTCAAAACACATCAAAAACACAAAAACATTTGAAAAACATCAAAATCCAAAAACATCAGAAAACCAGAAAATCAGAAAATCCAAAAACATCAAAAAATAAGAAAATCCAAAAACATCAAAACATCAAAATCCAAAAACATTTGAAAAACACATGTCAAAATCTAAAAACATTCATAAAATCTCATAAAACCCCAAAACATTTGAAAATCTCAAAAAATACCAAAAACAGCCTCAAAACATTTCAAAAACGTCAAAAACATCCAAATATTTGAAAAAATCCATCTGTCTCATTTTGCTTTCACTCAAAATAATCAATCATCCATAATAAACTGATTGTCACCTTCATCCTTTGGCAAAACAAACAGAAACAACCACAACAATCAGCAAGAGCAAGCTTCAATTACAAAATCAAAATTGAAGCAACAAACCTTTAAAAGCAAAATCAAACTCTTGATCAATCACAAACATGACAATCAACTTTATATCAATAGCCTATCAATCAACTTATCAAACCATCATCATCCTATACAATGCATGTCCTAGGATATATCGTTCTGACAATGGGAATCATTTTGGATATCACTTGGATTCCTATCCTATCAAAATGTGTCCCTTTCGCTCAAGGTATGAAGAACATTGGCTTGTTTGTGTACTTGATATTTTCTTTTGAGTTATCTTATTGCGCTCATTCTAAGGACCTCTCGATGATATCCAAATGAAGGATATGAAGAGATAGGAATGGGGCAAATGATCATCATCTTTCATCTGTTGTGCTTATTGGACGTTCTTGTAAAATAACTTGGCGAATACTTGCTTTGTTAGGTACGTCCTAGCAAGGTTTCTATATGTTAAGTGTGAACAAGAGTACTCCTATCTATTTGTTGAGTCAAAGTCCATCACACTAGGTACAACGCCATCTTGGTTTTTTATACCTTGATGCATCGTATCTATGTGTGTTATCAAACATAAGGTAAGTATCCCTTTTAAAATCCCAATCCTTTATAAGCAAATCTATCATCATCATCTATCATCATTAGCATCATCTCTAATAAAGTCTCGTCAGATCATGGACTTGTTGGATCCTCTTGTCATCATCTAATCTCTTCTTTTCCGCGCTAACATAACATCATCAATGCATCCATCATGCATCCATCCTGTATCCACAAAACCGTCAGCATACCACATATCATTCATTCATTCACATGCATTGCATTTGCATCATCATCATAATATAGATCTGTTAGTTTAAAAATTTGCATAAAACATTCATTCCAAATCATATAGTCATTATCGCATCATCCATCTCACATACATTACATCATCATCCATACCATCCATTTTGAACCTCTTTATTGCGAGATCGACCCTCAAATCGAATATTTTTGCTCAATCTCTTGAGGGGGCAATGTACCAGTGTACTTCTTTCCACTGGGGCATCCAAAAAAATCATAAGATTTTCCAATTTTGATCACGGCAAGTTTATTCTTTGAACCAACGCAACAAGTACATTGCTTCAAAGAGGGGCAAAATGTAGACATGAAAAATTTGCATCATGTAGTTAATTAGGTCCATTCATCAACATTAATTTCATTTGTAAGGTTATCATTTAATAAATCAAATATTCAAGTCAAAAGGGGTCAAAACATCCTAATCATCATTAGGCTAATCTAATCTTGATTAAATTAACCTAACCACCCACTTGCACAAATAAATAAATTTGTTGATTTATTAAAATCCTTATTTTCTTTCAACATGGCATCTTTGAGGAATATTCCCCACTCAACATTTTCATAATTTTAAATTTTGACATGTCCCCATTCAAAATTTTAAATTCTTACATGTCCCCCACTCAGAATTTTAAATTCTGACATGTCCCCCACTTAGAATTTTAAATTCTGACATATCCCCACCTCAACATTTTTAGAATTTTAAATTCTGACATGTCCCCCACTCAAAATGTTAAATTCTTTGGCACATTGGCCAAAATGTGCTCACTCCTCATTCACTCACAAGTTGACAAGTGGCATATTTTCATTGGCTTATCTTTAGTCCCACATCCACCATGATTTGCATCCTCCTATCAATATATTCTATAAATAGAGAGCTTCTCTATTGTTCAACTCCTCCATAATCTTGAGATCTTTCTCCATATCATATCTTCTTAGCATTCCATATCATATTCAAAGCAATTTCATCATTTAAGCTTATCAAAAGCGGTTGGGAAAGGGCTACTTTCCACATCAAAGTAACACCAATCCCCCTATGAGATGATGTTTGAGTAGTTTAGGAATAGACTTCATGCTTATTTCATTTATAATTTCATGTTAGTTTGGTGATATTATTGTTCCTTTTACATTTTCTCAACAATTTCAAAGGGGAATGATTATCTCATTTATTCAATGTTGACGGATTTCTCCATATTTGTCAAACATCGATAACTGTAAGGTTTTTATTCTCACATTTGGTGCCCATTGTGGGGCTCAAATATTGTGCTCCATCTAACACCAACTTGTTCTCCATCTTAGTAAATTTTGTGATATTTCATTGCTCAAAAATGCTATGTATTAGTCCATTTAGTCCATTTTAGATCACTATTTAAAAAAAAAAATCACACACACACACATCGACCTTGTTTATTAAGCAATAAGCCAATTGTAAGTTGATGTCCTTTGGATTTACTAAATATTGCATTGGATTCTCCACACTTCCTTTTTCAACTGACTATTTTACAAGCATTTTGTATTGGTTGTTTTGAAAGCAATTTGTACTAGTTTGTTAAATGAAGTACAATTAATTTTCATAGCCTCCCATCGCCCTCTGAATTCTAGCACATTCTGCCATAGCTTGCCCATATTTATTGCTTGGCCTATGCATCCTTATTATGTACTCTAAATCTATTCAAAGTTTCAGCTCTACAAAATGCTTTTAATATATTTAGAGTTCACCCTCGTTGTGAACAAAACAAACCTTCATGGCTTATGTTGTGTGTAACACCTCTCTTCATGTGATGAAGATGCATGTGATGTAAATGGTACCATAGTTTGAGAACACCTTATGGTATATGTGGATTAGGCTATACATGTCTTTCGACAAAATTGAAAAATCATAGCATATGAAGTTAGGAGTTTCATAGGATGACAAGTGAATCAATTCTCTCTCTTGACTACCACGAAATCCATTAGCTCCATCAACTTATTATGATGGTTAAGGATATTATACATATGAATGACAGAGTAGGTCACAATGAATACATCAAGATTTGATGTCGAAGTATTCTTTCATTTTTCCAAGCTTGATGTTGACCATATTAACAAATAGTAGTCAGCTAAATTAGAGGGAATCTGATGGCTTTTGGAGTATTTCAAAAAGTAAGCGTAGTTTCCATTGATTGATTTTGGAAGTTGAGGTGTACTATAGACCAACGACACATTCTAGCTACTTTAGCACCTCCACCCAGATATCCTCATCCTGATGCCACCACAGTCACAGTGTTGCCTGCATTTTTAATTCCTTCTTTGTGCAACTACCACAGTTGTTTTACTGTCATTCACTTGATCGCTCGTGTCGGCCATTTAGAAAAGTTGATCGAAGGCGTGGGGTCCCATTAGAGCACTCCACCAGCTTGTGGAGCTTCTGAGAGATTGATCTCCTAGATGACTAAAGAATATTTTCATTGAATTTGACCCAATTAGCTTCTCGTCTAGTGCCTCTCAAGCTTCGTTTAATCATTTATTCACTGGTATGCATCAACAACTATGTTGACCACCAACTACATTGACTTGCTGAGAAAATTATCATAATATCGATTCTTTGCAATCACCTTTAATGTCTATTCTGACACATGGAAACTTTCTTTTTTGTTATCTATTCTTCTTTTAAATTGCCTATGCTTTTGAAGAAGTTGTGTATGAGTTAAGATAACAATAGATCAATGAAATAAAGCATTTGTTCCTTACTCCAAGCTTTGCACATCAAAAAAGTCTTTGTTCTCGTTGTCAAGCTTTGCACGCCTGTTGCTATTATCTTTGTGTTTGCAGGTTTATTTCGAGGTAGTAAAGGCGCACCACTCAATTCACAGAATTCACAAATTCATTCCAGCGAAAGAAAAATGGGCATTTCCAAATCCTAGGTGTATGCCTAAAAAAAAAATGTGTGCAGATTTGTCTGAATGTTGCCATCGAGCCTGCCCTTGAGAGGAGTGAGCCTGCCCTCCCTGATTGATATATGATTCTCGTCAGTTTGGGTATAAAGATCTGAGAGTTGGGTACACTGATTAGACTTGAGGGAACTGAAATTGAGCTCCATAACATCCACTTTAGCGGTGAGATTTTCCTTGAGAAGCGCTTCCTTTACCATGTTTTCGTTCTCCAAATTTCTAGCAGGCACGAATACTCGAGCTCCTCGCAATGCCCAAACTCTCACAGTCTCTGTGCCAATTCCACTTGTTCCCCCTGTAACGATGGTAGTAAGAGCAGTAGCATCAATTCCCTTGGTGATTTTTATTGTATAGGACAGTTATAAAATGATAGACCAGTCTTTTTCTTTTTGTTTATTGCACAAAAGCAACTCGCAGGTCTCTCAAATGGTAACCATTATGGACCTATATTATTCAAGTGTAATGAGGTTTTTGATGTCCTCATTTGATGGTCTCATCCTCCTATACCTTTGTTTGATGAGATCCTTTAAATTTGATAAAATTCATGAGCTAGAAGTTCATACTTTTGTGGATCAACATTACCTTCATACTAGAAAACTTGGTCAAATTCCTCAAAATTGTCCCAAGATAATTCATAATTTTCTTGACCATGCACAAAATCCTCGAATCATTCAATATCATCTTGATAGTACTCAACACTACCTTCCTCATTTGGGAACTCTTTATCCCTACTCATGGAAAGTGCAATTACATAATTCTAAGGATCATAATGAAGGAAACAAGACTCATGCCATAAGATCTCTTCTTGAAATTCCATACATGCTCTCTCATTAAAGGATCCAATGTGTTCTTATCTTTTTTCCTAAATCTTACATTCTTGGGAGTAGCTCACCCATCCTCTTGTTGTAGCCTTTTAGACCAATCAATATTGTATGGCCTATTGTGCAACCTCTTCCCTTCATTGAAATGTGTAATTATAACATATAAGGTGATGATCACTTCTCATTTCAACAAAATTTATAAGAAAGTTCTTTCATGGCCCCTATTAGTTTATCCAATTTATCTTTAGTTAAAAGAGGTTTATTTGTAACAACCCTATCTAATTGTGAAAAATTTATATCGAGTCTTTTCAATTTCTTATCTAATTCCCTCATATTGCTTTCAATATTAATAGTTGTTGCATATGCTTCTCTAAGTGTGTGAGGGTTTATTTTCTCACAAAAAATACCCAATCTTTGAATCAAAAGAACCATTTAATACAAAAAAAAGGCACATTGATTCATTTTTCTTGAGGTGCTACTTGGTATCTTTCTCATGGTGAGCATTAAATTCATATTGAAGTTTTCCACCATCTTGTTGATGCTTTTCTTGATAGTGGTGAATTCATGCATGGTGAATTTTGGGTCAATCTTATCCCATATTGCATTATGAATGCATTCACAAAATCCTCCCAAGAAGTTATATTATTGTTAGGGAGATTCTTGTAACACTCAAGTTTGCACTTTCTTTCAAGGAATGTACAAAAAAATCATCATCACATCCTCATCTTTATCTTGTAATCATAAATGATATTGATAGAGTATCTCAAATTCTCTTCTCTTGTCACCACATTATTTCTCTAGAATTTGAGAATGTTTCCCCTAATTTCAATTGGGATTGGATTTGGGTAATTTGGAATAGCAAAATTGTCTAATTTCCTATACCTTTTAGCTCCCAAAGGTTGCTTGAATGGTGTGAATATTTGAGCCTACCTATGAACTTGATGGGAATCATTTTGAATATTTCATCCTTATCGGTTCTAAAATTTTTGATTATGAGGCTTGGGTATGTGTTGTTGATTTAGATTTTTCTATTGTGTACCACAAGCATAGACCTAAGCTATTTGATGAACCTCAACCTAGAGTTCTTGTATCCTTAAAACTTGGTCAATGAAGTCCATTTCTTCACATGGGATCCTTTCTCTCTCATCAACATCACTCTATACTTGTTGATCAACATCATGGAAATTCTAATCAAATTAAGATCTATAAAAATATTAGGTGAAAACTATTGTTGGTCAATATCATGTGTGTCCATGTCATGTTTAGGCCTACCATATGTTCTTACATTTGTGTTTCCAACCCAACCCTTACCTATTTTACCAATCACTACATTATTCCATATCACATCATAATCATCCAAATTAATACCTCTCTTTTTGAGAAATTGATCAACTAGGTCATCAAAGGTGTATTGATACTGGTCTCATAAGTCAACAAATCCATCACCTCTACCCATGCTACTTGCTTGGTCCTAGTTAGTTTTTCCAAAAGAATTGCTTCCATATTTTATCTTTTACTTAGCATGTTGGTTTCTTGTATGAATTGCATTACCTCCTTGTGCAAGTTGATCTACACACTATCTTATTTTATGTATGACTAGACTTAATTAATAAGAATTAATCTAGGTAATTCCTATAAAATCATCACTTCTCGAAATGAAAAGATGAAATTTATCTTGATGAAATTGTACTACTTCAATCAAAACCAACATACAGATACCTATAATTTTTCAATGATTTTATGTTCACAATTTTCCTTGATAGTGGCACTAGATTGATGGGTCCCAAAACCACTGCTCCACTTCCTAGAACAAATCTTTCACTTTCAAGGCCAAGGTTGTCATCGTGAAATTGAAACTTAATCATCCACATAATTATCTTGACCCCTAATATCGTTACTAAACCAAGAAAAATTAAGTGCCTTAAGGACCTTCCTCTTTATGATTTGAGCATCAATGCAATGAATGCATGGTCGGGGAAATGTATATAATCTATAGGATAAGTTTGGGACACCATTTCCTAAGATTTTTTACCATGTTCTATTGTGGGAAGATGAGATGCACTAGGACTAAAAATATTTTTGAAATAATGCTTTGTTCTTTTGATTTGTTTTTTTTTTGTGTGATTGGAACACATATCAACCAAATTGGTGTCAATTCAAGGGGATATAGATTCACATTTGACAAGGAGAAATAGAAAGAGATAATAGCAAACAAAAAAAAATTAATCTAGCATCTAAATGCATTACAAATACAATGTTACTAGTTTCACATGCGTATTTATCCATTAATGACTTGGAAAAATTCATATCCAAACATGAAATAATTTCTTACATGTTATAATAGGTTTAGAATATTGTCATATTCATTATATGATGCTTACATTCATAATATATAATGTTTTGAATAAAATAACTTAAATAGAAGTATTTTTTAATTTTTATCATACACTAATAGAGACATAAAACTAAATAACAAGTATGCAATAACCTTTGTAATAACATGATACAATATTTTCCTCCTTGTTTTTTTACCATAAACTTGTATTTTCCCTTCAAACTGAAGTTCTAAGTTCTCTTATTTTTTTGCCTATATCTCACTAATATCGAATAACTTTAAATGAAACCCAAAACATGTCATTATACCCAACTGGGTGAAATTGTAACTTGTGGCATTGTAGCAATACATAAATTAATAGTCTATATGCATTCTTGCCCAAATTATACCTTTATACCTTCATTGGTTGATCTCCATTGTTCATCTCTCCTTCCCTTTTGAATATTTAAGATATGTTTCTCTCAATTTTAAAGTACACAAAGTAAAAGGCTTAAGATGAAAACAGGGATAGCTTAATATTGAAGATGGTGGTGGTTAGAGAAATAAAGAGCTCAAAGCTCAAATTTATAGATGGGACAAATGATCTAGCAAGGTTGGACCTAGTAGTGGGCCTATTAACAATGAGGTTTGGAGTAATAGGGTTGGGAATAGGTGAAGACTTTGTGGGGACAAAGGATCCACCAAGAGTAGTCTTTGAAGAAGATTTAGTAACAAAAGGGTTAAGAGTAGGGATTTTAATTGTAACCATATTAAAATAGGAAATGGTTTTGGTTTCAACAAGGAACTAAGACTACAAGGGGAAATTTCATCTTGTCTAACATCACATCCACCATTAGTTGGACATATAAAGACATGATAATATAGAATGAAAAACTTGAGTAGGTTGAGAGAGGAAATGATAGGAAACATGCATTTATATTGGCCTTCTAAGATGAATATTTGAGTAGGTAGAAGCCTACCTCATTCCAAGGTGGTGGTAAGGCCTTGTGTAGGTAACTAGCATGGAATTTGACTAATTCCTCTAGCCCTTTGAGAAAGGCATTGATATGCTATTTGCTCCTAGAGTTGTTAGATTTGTGAGTCTTAACACTATTGATAGATATCCTAGTAGTGGCAACAATGGCTTATTTAGAAACTCCAAAGCTTAGAATTCTCACTATGACTTTCCTACTATTTTAGGATATCATAAATTCTTTGGAACAAGGGGGTTATACTACCAACTTGACATAAATACTTTAAGGGTGTAAAAAAAACCATAAAGTTCATCACAAATTGAGTTTGTAGTCACAAAATAGGTCAATAGACACGATTTTAGATTGTAATTCACAAGAGGGTGAAACCACAATAGTGGTTTACAATTTGATGGAGGAAGGAAAATTGAGAAAAAATGACCCCATGGCAAAAAAATTGGTTTTAGGGGTTCACATGAACCTACAAGTTTGACCAAACCATAAAGGGGTTCGACCGAACTAGGGTTCGAGCAAGCCCATTAATTATTGGGCCCACATTTTCTGCCCAAAAAATAAAGGAAAAATGCATATTAAAGGGGGTTCGAATGAACCTTGGTTCGCTAGAACCCCCCTGGTTCTAGCGAACCCCCCTTTTCCCTAATTTTTTAATTTGTTCACACAAAAACCTAAATTTTTACACTTTGAAGCTCCGGTTGAGGATGAAAATGGGCGAATCTTTAGAAACCAAACTTGGAATCAAGTAGCCTTTAGAACGAGCTATCCAATTAATATAATTTTAATATGTTTTGGTTTTATTATGTATTTATTTTTTTAGTTTTATTAAACATAGGTTTTTCATCCAAAATGAAGGTCTTTGTTCTGCACATGTGAAAAAATAGCAGATTATCAAAAAAAAAATTGAAAAATATGAGTGCACCAGATATTGAAGTCCTTGATCCAACAAAAAAAAAGAGTTTTGATATATACAAAAAAAGTTACGTGTTATGCGGTCGCGCTATGTCTAAATTGTCATTGGTTTGACTTCAAAACTTGATTAAAGAAAAAATATTCAATAAAAAACTATCTAACCAAGTGGAAGCACTAGATATCAGAGTCAAAAATGTAAATTTGAAAGAATTGGAATTTTATCCTTCATGGAAAAAAAGTTATGCATTATACGGTGTGCGTCACTTTTTAAAAATGTTGTTTTCTTAAAAAAACCAATTTTTGTGGGAGATGGAAAAAGAAGTGCAATCTAATTCTAAAAAAATTGAAAAAAATATTTTTAAAATCTATAGAAAAAATTTGACGAGACTCTAGTTTGAATCATCTTCAAATTCCTCATGGTTTAGCTGCTATAGGTGCCCAAATGTGAAGATTTAGTTAAAAATTAAAAATTTAGTGTCCAGTTTGGCCAAAAATTGTAAACCACTATTGTGGGATCACCCAAGATCAATTTAACATAAGATAAAAATTATCTAATAGTCTATAGGGTAAAATATAAAGATCATTAAGAGTTGAGTTTGTAGTCATAAAATAGGTTTGTAGGCACGATTTAGATTCTTTAATTCACAAGGTTAATTTAACATAGAGAGAAAAGAAATATTTGGTTTTGAACCACATACACAACTATCTCGAACATCTACAAATTATGAGGTGTATCAATATCAATATTTATATTAATCAATATTCATATTCAATCATTAAACTAAGTAATATTATCTCTTATTAATACTATTTATAATTTATTTATATAATTAACCATCCAATATTTATTAATCCATTCTATTTCACTCTAAAACACTTACACCTTTGCTTGCTTAAATTAATTTGTATATAATGTGCTTAAATAAAGCCCATTTTTTCCATTTTCTATGGATGAAAGAGGGAGGAAACACTTGGATGCATTTTTTTATTAGTCTCTTTTGATTTTCAATTTCATCTCGAATCATGTAAAATACCTAAGAAAGCCTAGGAGAAATTTGAAAATTTGTATGGTAAAACTGTAAGAGTTGGCATATAATTATCTATACCATGTAAGATTTAGTCAAAAATGTAGCCACCCAAGACCTACAATCTTCAATGAAATCACATGACAGATAATAGATGAGAGAATAATTATATTCTATCAAAGGATTCAAATGATACAATAATGATGAATTAGGATTACAATAAGAATACAAAGAGTTAACTCCTTGGTTAGATAGACTAGGGTTAGATATAGGTTATTACACAAAATTATGACATGTACCTTAATCCTATGACTTGATACATAATGGGATAAGTACCTTATGTGTATCCTAAGTAAACTTAAGTAACTAATGTGAATATGACCTAGCTGGTGAACTAGTTAGGCAAACCACCCTATTCACACCAACAATATAAATACCTCATATGTACACCAATCGAGATGGATTCTAAATATGGGTGGTAGCTATTTTAAAAAACTAGCAATTAACTTCCATTTTGGAATATTGACTTCACAATCCTTGTTGTTTTCTTTAACAAGTAAAAATTCAAAACAATGTGGGCATCTTCTATGATCACCTTATTCCTTAACATCTATTGTTTGAATAAAAAAATATAGTGAGCTACTTTTTATTATTTTTTCTTTTGATTGTGATTTCATTTCAATAGCTTCAATCACACACTTTAGTTCTCTACAATGGCTCAGATATGAGGAGAATGCTACAATTGATTCTCAATAGGTAAATTCAACAAATGGATGACATGAGGAAAATTCAATATGCTCATTCAACTCTTTCAGCTTGATACCTCTCCATCAATATGCCACAATATAGAGCATGACATTTAAAATATGGTTTGCTCGGTTCAATTTTTCCGGGTTTGTTTGTTCTATCTTGTAGTCTCTATAATGTGATCCTCATCACTCTCACAAGTAGAAAACATAAATGACAATCAAAATATTTGACAATAACTCATAGATACCATATCTTTGCATCTCCAATCTTCACAAGAATAAAACTAATTTCAATAAAGTTGTTTTCTACTCTTGCCTCCAATGTTATTCCTAACTTATGAAAATTGAAATGCACACTTACATCTCCATGAACGGTATAATATAATTTAATTAATCAAGACCATTAATATTTCAAAAAATAAGCTCTACATCTTTTCATAGGCAAAAATACCATTGATTCTCTAATATTAGTTATTAAACTTGAAGAGTTTATAATAAAAAATTTCTATCATCAAATTTATGGATCCAAAGATCTTTAAATTGACAACATATGTGTTTCTTATATGAGAAAGGACTGCATATGACTCATGTTTTGGGATGTGTGATTAATTATACTTTATATTTTTAATATTCTTGCACATATGCAAAAGTGAAACATAATTATCATGAGTAAAAAATGATACAAACTAAATAATATTATCACTAATGACATGACATGAGTATTATAATTATAACTTGTATGCCCTAAGGTTTGCATCTTTGGAATTGGATATTGATAAATGTCTCCAATATTTTAGAACATTGAATTAATTGTCATATTTTTGAGAGTTGATATTGAGGTTATGAAGATGTTCATTTGGAAATTCATTAACATGTGTAAGTGTAATGACAAATCTACTTGTATCAAATCCTTAACCTAGGCTCAATTTCCTTGACTTACATCGTAAGGACAAGACAAGTGAGATTGGTATTGGACTAATCACACTTTTGAGAGTTGATGTTGTGGACTACTAACCACTCTAAATCTAGATGAAAAGTGCTAATTTAGAGATTTATTAATTTACCTGAAGATTTTGTTGTAATGGAAAATCTATGCATTTCAATGGCCTATATTATTTCTAGTACAATGCCCATTATGGACAAGAAGAGAAGATATTAAACCTACATTATTAAGTACAGATGAGATGGTAGAAAATGAGATATATTATAGTGATTTAGCTCCAAAAAAAACCTTTCCACAACTTGTTTCTGCACAAAAGTCTCCCGATCCACAGCATACTGATGTAGTATCGTTCATACCTCCACCCAAATTTTGGGTAAATTCATTACATTGTTTTAGCGACACAATCACTTAATCCAATTGAAGCAAGAACTTGATAAAAATAAGAGATTCTTTAAAGAGAGCAGTTTACCGTAGTCTTCACCATTTTTTATAACGTTCATTACAAGATCACTAGCATTAAGTTGGATAATGGTCGCTTCATCGAGTTCAGTCTGAGATGAGCTAAAAGAAGTGTTATATGACACAACCACCTGGTTTACAAGCATGGGCCATCCTCCTTTATTTATAAACTTTACCAAACGTCTAGCAGTAGGGGCACATCCCAAACGTGGAATGTTCATTACAATGAATTTCCTTGCCCAACGATTGTAAAACCTCTGTCAAGTCACATGGGATTAATGAGTTAATTCTTCATCTGTGAAACGGTGCACATTTCTTGGGTTATCAATGGGAAGAAATTTCTAGATTGAAGAATTTGAAACTTACTGTTATGCATTCATCTAATTTGGAGAGCAGCGGAGAGGTGAAATCTGCTCGACTAGTGTTGTTGAGAATGTAGTTGAAAAAGGAGGGAATGTCGTTGCTCTTTCCAAGGATTGGGCGGGAGATGCAGATTCAAAAATAACAACTACGGTGACAGTGACTGATGCAGATTCAAACATAACCACTGCGGTGACACTGACCGGGGGAGTTAAGATGACCGCAACGGCAAACAGAATGGTGGACTGAAGGAAAAGAAATCCGACGGAACAGAGTAAGGACGGGCCCACGAGCCACCTAAGAAGTCAAACCTTAGTGTGTGATCTTTAAGCCCGGCCGTAGGGTTTGTATGTAAAAGTTGCAGTCTATTTAAATTTCCCCAATCAATCTATTTGTCAGTTCTATGGATGAAAATTATTATATTATTGAAGCTACGCTAGCAGACAATAAGGAAATATTGGAGCTTTGAGGAAAGTCATGATTTTTAATAAGACTAAATTTTGATGCTTGCATAACTTGGAGGAAGCAGCGGTGGAAAGAAAGTTGACGCCTTGTGTAAAGTCAGAAACCGGCAAAAGACAAAAGTCGAATATTTGGCTGAGCTGGATAAGAGATAAGATCACTATCAAACAAGCCATATTTTGGCAGGTATATACCTATATATTGTGGAGTTAGATAGAGAAACTCAGCTGCAAAGAAATATTGAGAGCTAGAAAATGAGAAAGACAGTAGTGTCAGACCAAAGAGGAATCAATTCAATATTGGGAAAAGACAAAATCGTGTCATCTGAAAATGGTTTTCGTCAGGAGCTGGGATAAGGCAAACTCAAGAAGCGAATATATGAAGGGTTCGATATCATAAAAGCTAGTTTACAAGCCGTTAGAAGTCAAAAGGGGGTCTATTGTATATTTCTTATGAGTCGGGATCTGCTTCCCATTTGATATCGCACCATCATAAGCCTGTGTGAAGGCCGTAAGAAATTATTGGGTTCTACTTAGATAAGACAAAGGAGATTTATATCGAATGCTGGCAAAGAGAATATCGCTTCACTCTGAAAGACAAATATTAATAATCAGAAGAAATCGTGACTTGGTAAGAAGTCTAGGCGTCAGACAAGGAAAGGGTCGAGAGTTGCTTGGCATCCCATCGTAGCCCAGAAAAAGATAAGGATAGAGAGCCATGTTTTAGGCCAACAGAGAAGACAAATATACGCACCACACCATCTTGAACATTGCTGGTGTATCCCTCCAGACGTCAATCCCATATTATATTATAAGCATTTAAAAAATCGGGAGCTGCTTCCTTTTAGTCGCTATTTTATCTGGACATATCCGTGCCATTTAAAAGTGTGAATGCTTGTGTCAGGGCGAATTTGGGAGCTGCTAGTCGATTATCAGATTTAGGAGGAAGAGTCATCAATTTCTTTATCGGGCCTGCATATTCAATTACGAGAGCTGCTAGACAAATTGACTCTGCCTCAAGAATGTTCCCGTCAAAAGGAATAAGACAAAATCGACTTAAAGAGTCGTGAAATTGCAAATAAAAAGAAAAAGATATTGAAAGATTAGAAAAGGACAAATTCAGCCATCGAACAAAAGGATTGCTTCTTAGGAATTCGATAAAGCAAAGACAAATCCAGATGAAACAAAGCTCTTAAGAGGGTCGTCGAACCTGTCCAAGGCAAATGGGATTGTTGGTGTTTAAAACCTGAAAAGCTTGCAGGACAAGAACGATAGTATGGAAGGTGGTATTTTGTGTGTTGCAACTCTCAACATTGTAAAGAGCGGCTTGCAAAAAGAATGCACACAAAGTGTTTGTTATATTGTCTACTGTTGTACATTCACATTTCATGTTCAGCTATAATGAGTAGATCTGAGTTTGGCATTGTAAGGCAAGAATTATGCATATAGTGTGTCCTTTATTGTTTGACAAATCAGAGATATACATTGCATTACAAACATTTGCTACTTTACTAGCATCAGCCATCATTCAAAACAAGAAAAAACTCAAACAAGAAATTAGATTATTCCATAAACAACAAACAACAATTTAAAGAAGACACAAGCAATTGTTTTATGAAATTCCAAAGTTCCAAAATTAGAAAAATGCAAAATTATGGCCTCTAAATTTGTTGATGAGGTAATGGTTGCTTATGAGGAATATATAACATTTCCAGATAAGGTCAATGGTCGTCTAGACTTAAAGCAATAAATGGAGCATCAGATGGATTATAACAAGCAAAGAAGCAAATCAAAGAAACGTGAGCAGCTAAGTGTTGAGAGCACCTTAAATAATATTCAGCGAAAACTTATGCTTTCACAACAAAGATTAGCTCGTAGCTTGCAGCAATCTGAAAATTCCATTTTAAGATGAAGCTCAACACAAAACAAAAAGAAGTTGTGTTTCTATTGTAGAGGGCCTTACGATGAAAACCATGATTTCCTTTTGAGACCTAAGGGAAAAGCGAATAGAATAATGTGGGCACCCTATGAGGATTCAAAATCTGAAACTTCCCACAAACAAAAAAATTATGAAGAATATGAGATCTCTACAAGTAAGGTATCTAGAAACCTCTACAATTATTTTTCAACAATCAGTGACCAACATGCAGTTGATCCTAGGGAATCCACACATAACATTGATACTTTTAGTGTTCAAGCAGTCGTTATCAGTCATGATAACAATTATGATTTTGATGGTAGCAGTCCTTTGCTTGAGTATGATGGTGATTTGGAAGTCATGGTAAGTGCGGAAAATGTTGTGGGAGTCACTATGAGTATTGGCACGCAAGATGTTTGTGTCAAACATGAAGATAGCATGAAAAATTTGTCCCGTAACCATTCTGATTTTCATGACAGCAGTAAGGAATCTTTGCGTCAACATGAGACATTAGTGATTTCACATGTGGATGATGTTTCTACAGGGTTGTCACATGTTGGTACTCAAAATTTGGGTACAAGTGATGCAAATCATGAGGAAGATTCATGCCATTATGAGTCTGATTTTTCTTATTAGACCTTAGAAAATGAATCAAAAAATTCATTTAATGGAAATGAATCCCAGGATCATGATATGGATGGACATGTAGTCACTTTGGTAGTAGAAGGGTGTGAAGATATTGTCAAAACAACTTCTACCTTGCTATTTGAGCCATCCTATGAGGTACATAGCAGTAGTACCTTAGCTGATGATGTTTACAAAGTTGATAGCATACATGATGTTGCTTGTCATGTAGTGAGTGATGACGAATTGGCCTCATATCATAGTGCAAATTTTGAACTAGGAAACTTGTATGGGAATCTTAAGCTACAGAGTCCTCATCATTTGGTCAGACAACTAAAAGTGAATGATAGTATGATTGCCACAACCATTGAGCATTTTGATGTTGCTCATCAGATGTTGGCTACCTTTGGTTGGAGTACTCTTTTGAAAAAGGAGCATGGTGATAGTGGTTTTTCCCTTGTAGAGTTACATGCACTTTGAGAAGCAATTGGACTGATGAAACAAAATTACCTACAGCTACTTGCGAACATGGATTTTCTTCTCAAATGGGATAGCATTTGTTATGATGCATTGAAGGGAAAGGAGGAGGAGGTTGATGAACTCACTCATGAGCTTGAGGTGACCATGGACTCGTTGAAGAGAAATCAATTGGCCCTTCAAGAGCCACAGTCACAGTTAGGGGAGCTTACCGTGGAGTTGAGCTTGACACATTCTTTGCCATTTACAAATGCAGTTCAAGTTTCTATGGTAGCAGTTAGTGACAATCATACACGCCCGATTCATAGCCATGAGTGAGTTGAGGATGTGGTTACATCCATCACAGATGTTAGTGTAGTTAATTCAAATGGGATGAGTGTTTTGGTTGAGAGCAGTAGAGAACCACTTGTTGCACTAGGTTCTCTTAAGGTTAGTCCCATGTTAGGTGATGGAGAGCAAGTGCTTGAGAACTCTTGTGATGTGATAGTTGATTCTCCCTAGAGTTGTGCGACAGATCACATAGCTACTCCATTGTCACCACAGAATATATGTTGGGCATCATCCATTATGGGGATTAGTACTCATGTTGAATTGTTTCCCTCACCTGGAATCAATTCAATCACCTCATCCCATGCAGTCAATTTTTTTCCCTAGGACTATGATGGTCAGCCATTGACAAAGGTGGGAACATTTTATCTTGATTTCATAGTAAGGAGTGCTCATCACTTCTCTTTTGATCCACACACGGAGGACTTGTTGATGTGTCGGTGTGGAGTGGCTCAAGGTTTATGCAATCTGTTATGGGGTGGAGAGTTAACATCTTTAGAAGATGGGATTAGTAGTTGCAAGTACCCGACTCAGTTGTTGGTGGGTGATTACTTGCAGGGACAATAGTCAGTTATCCATCATGCCGATATGTATCTGACAGGGCTTGCTTCTTCTATGTCATAGAGTTTTCATATGGGTACATGGTTACAGGATGACTATGATGTCAGTAGGCATGATGGTTTGGCTAGTTATCACATCCATGGGGGTTTAGCAAAGGAAAAAAAGAGATTTGGTATAGCAAATGCTTCTAGATGTTCTTATCTCCGCATGACAGATGGATGTGAGTTCAGATTGTATTGGGATCTAGGTGGTGACAATTTTGGCATTAAGTATTGGATGGGTCCCATTGGGTTACTTCACCACTTTTAGCATGGTGAAGTTGGAGGTAGTAGAGCACAATGGAAGTCTGAGTTTCATTTTGGGTGTGGGATCCAGGGATAGCTTGCACAGTTGTGTTTATGTTGGTGCTTCAGGAGTCGGTTAGAAATGCATGGGACATTTCACAATTCTTCTTTTGGGCCTTCTAAGGAGTGGAATTTCTTTGTAGTAGAGATTGCTTGGGGACAAGCAATTTCAGGGAGGGCGGACTATAATGTCCCCAATTTCATGAGCATCAGAGTTTGGTGGATTTAACCTATTCTTGGCCCTCGTAGGCTAATATGTCTAGTTAGAGGGTCCCTTTTCGCAGTGAACAGGGTTTCTCTCCTTCAGAGTTCAGTGTTGGGTAAAGCTCAACCTTCGTTTGACTCAGTTTCACATACTTACTACTTGTAGTAAGTCACTGTTCGGGGTTTCTATTTTTAGACAAGCATCTAATCACATGGAGAACAAAGAAATTCGACTCCTGGCTCAGATGACTTAGCAATCGAACAAGCATTTCAAGAGATATTAAAGTTTAAGTGACTTAAGTGATTTAATTAAATATTTTAATGTTATTATAAAGTTATAAAGTAACTTTATAATAATAAAGTTATAAAGTAACTTTATAATAATAAAGTTATAAAGTAACTTTATAATAATAAAGTCACTTTAATAGTATAAAGTTTTATCCCACATGGGCCAAGAAAGTGTTTGAGTTCACACAAGAAAAGAATAAAAAGGGATTTAAGAGCTCATTCTAAGCATCCAAGATTTGATATTTGTTTGAAGATTTCTCTTTGGCATTTGGAGAAGGGAGCCCTAGGGTTTTCTACCAGCGTATCGACATTGGAGAGTGTAGCTGCTTCATTGCAACAACACGCTAAGGTTGTGAAATATCAGTTGAAGGTGCTTAACTATTGGCTTCATCCAGAAGTCATGTTTGAACTTCATCAAATTTATAGGAGAGTAAAAGCTTCATCTTTCATTATTAGAAGATTGTAATCCGCGTATGCCTTATTGTAAAAACTTTCAAAAGTGAATCAATAAAATTATCTATTTGTTGTAGTAGGGTTTTATAGTTTCATTTCCGGTATTTTATTTGCATGCCTAGCATTATATTTTTAAGAATACAAAAAAAGGGAAAACATATAGAAAAACACAAACAGATCCAAAACCCTCATTAGAAGCACAAAGTTTCAGAAGTGAGAAAAAGAAGTGTTCTTACATAACCAAAGAATCGAGTAAACACTTACAACTCCCGCTCAATTCCACATGATGGCAAGTGTCTCCCAGGGGTTGAGACATTGTCGGGGAAAGCAAGTACAAGTTGCTAGGGGGGAGGGCTATGGTAAACACCCTCTTAGGCTTGCTATATGGCTTTGGGTGGACCCATCATTTCCCTTCTCCCAAAATCATAATATGTTTACATTGTTGATAATCTATGGATGTGATGCAATTTTCTAACTCTAACAAGCATATATATATATATATGCATGTATTGATCATGTGATGAATGTAGGATTCCAATCCAAGCTTGCATCATTAAAGAAATATTTGGTGAAATGAAACCCTAACCCTCATTCGTTGCAATTTGTGAATTCTTGGAAAATCGAGGGCAAATCAGGAAAGTGACAATACATAAAAGGCTAGTATGAAACATGGTGAAAGAACTAAAGGTTGCTTCTACTTCCATTTTCAAAGAATGATAGCTAACTAGATAGTATGTTTTCCAAAATACCTGCAATGACCGAGAATGTCCTCTCATGAACAACTACAAACACCTAATATCAGTTTATCTATTGAGCCAAGTGATTTATGATTATCTCCTATAATGGACATATGCATCTAGGGAAACTTTAGGTATTACTATGGCGTGATTAGGAGGTATTGTTATCATAAAATCAATTTGTTGTTTAATTTATTAATGATTATTGTAGGTGATTCTTAAGAGCAAGATAGTTTTGCTCTCTATAGTAAAACATGTTTTTCTTTTTTTGTTTGGAAAATTTGTCAAAGGTTGTACAAAAGGTTTTCCCAGTGCCCAAGGATAGTTATTCAGTCTTGTTGTACTAGGAGATTCAATAAAATAATTTGGGTGATGTAGTACCCATGAAACACTATTTAAACAAACACAAAAAGCAAGGATGCTTTGGAAGGATATTTGAGCATCATAGGACCATAGGTTGGTTCTATGGGGGGACCTGTAAGTGCCCTTTGGATCTATCAGTAATTTTTTTAGCATTGTGTTTTTATACAAAATGCATCATAACAGGTATAAAAAAAATTAGATGCTTGCAAATGATTGGCATCCCAAGTTCAAAACCTGACAGCCATTAGTCCATGTTAAGATGGCTTGGTAGATATAGGACATGAGTTGGCCTTCAATGATTCATCAATGATGAAATTATTGTGAAATGTGAAGCAACCAACTTCTTCGATTTAAAGAAAGGCTTCACCATGAGAAATAATGTAATATTACAGTTTCTAAGGCATTGTAGGTGGCATACTACCTCTTTCCTTATTTTCATAATTTTTATGAAATTTGTAAGAAAAAAAAATCAAATAGTTTTTGGTCAGCCATTTATCTCAAGCTAGAAACAACAGGCAGGTGCTTGGTGCACAAGATTTCACTATCTCCTTGTATGGGTCACATCATGAAGAAAAACAAAGTATATTTCAAACAACACCATTGATGGATGAAAATTTTCTTAGGCTGACTTTAAATCAACATCTTGTTGCTATAGAGGGATTATTTTTGGTCCCTCCAAATGAAAAAAATTACTTTGATACCCTGTACCTCCTAAATTCTCTTGTTCATAAGGGTATTTTCAATTACCATAGATTAACCCCTCAATTGTATGATATGTTTAACCCCTTTGTCACACCAATTGAGTTGTCCACAATGGGACCAAGGCACATACTTGCCTACAACAACCTTATTTATGATGCATTAACAAGACTTAAATTTGTGATAGCTTGGATAGCAAGAACCCCAAAGATTGTAGAGGAAATAGAAGGAGATTGATTATCACTCCTACAGAAGCATATTGTCTTCCTCAGGAAGTAGAGCTATCAAACTGAGAAATAACTCATAAGTCACTTGAAGAGGTATGCAAATAGATTTTTGTGAGTAACATTCATAGATGATAGCATGGAACACATGTCCTCTAAAATATCCCACATAGGATATTGCCCAAAAAACCTGATTTTCAAACACAAAAATTCTGCCCTAATTTTCTGATTTTAAATTTCTACACAAACCCTAACTTCTAATATGAAATTATTTTATTGCAATCAAGTACAAAAAACAAACATATATATTCCCAATTTCTCAAAGAATAAGGAAAATATAACTGAATTTCATTTATGAATGTAACCAGCAATGAGCAATAACAAAATAACCATCCAAACATGCAATGAATCTGATTTTTCAGTTTGTCCAATCTGCTACTACAAAACCAATACTAATTTCCATGCAATTACACCACCAAAATGGGCTCAACATGCCCAAAAATATTTTAAAAGTTTCATGCTATAAATAAACCATAGTTACATGCCAAAAAGTACGTAAAATGTTGCTCCACAACAACCGTAGTTGGGCGAATTACTCCAGCTATGTCAAAATGTAACTGTTAATGGAAAATATGCATTCAAACCCTACCAAATAGGTGTGTTGGACAGTAGATGAGTATTTGCAATCATTGTAAGCTCGCCAAAGTCTTCAAAAATGCCAAAATTTCCTCCAAAGCAAGTCACACCGCTTCCAACTTGGGCACTCCACTCTAGGGAAACCCTAGACAAAATACCACCAAATCTTCCCTCAAGAATTTTCCTGGTCTAATCTGAAAATTTGAGCATAAATTCTATCCCAAAATACCATTAAAGCACAATTAGACCTCTATCATGAAGTCCTCCAAAGATGAGCTAGGTTTTCATCCAATTCACCCACAATTCACAAGGGTTTTCATCCTTGGAATGGCTGCAATAAATTGTTGATCAAGACTAAAGAAAATATGTGTGATGATCCAAAACCTACAAAATGAACTTGTATATATAGAAACCTCTCCTTGTCTCTTCAAATTGGCCAACCCAATTTGGGCACCAATTTTCTTCTTATTAAATCCAATTTTATTTCTTTTTATTCCTCAACTTGGGCACACTTTTTCATAATTCAATTTTTTTCCCCTCCTTATAACTCCTAAAAGGGGTTGTCTAGTCCCAAACAAAATTTATAAAAATAATTTGGCTTGACCACAATAATAATAAATTAAGGAAAATTGATTCCCAACTTCTCCAAGCCAAATAAAAAATATTGAGCCATAAAAGAATTATTTTTCCAATTTTGCAAGGCCCCAAACCACATTCCCTTACC
This sequence comes from Sequoia sempervirens, assembly GCA_007258455.2. Classification (NCBI taxonomy): domain Eukaryota; kingdom Viridiplantae; phylum Streptophyta; class Pinopsida; order Cupressales; family Cupressaceae; genus Sequoia; species Sequoia sempervirens. The sequence continues at coordinate 510,919,637 of VDFB02000017.1, read as the reverse complement.
TCATGAATTAGCCTATGGGAAAGAAGAATAACTCCCATACCAATTGCTAAATGATCATGTCAGAAATGGAGACATTACAGCCCTCCCTTATCGAGATTTTTTGTCCTCAAGCAATTGCAAACTAGGATGCTACAAAATCTGCTCTCCTTCCCATGTCGCATCCTCCAATGGAAAATTCTTCCATCTCACCAAGTACTCACAGACCTCCCCTCTCCTCAATCGACACTCCCTCATCTCCAATATATTGTCAAGAATCAAAATCAAAACACCCTCTTCATCAAGAGGCAGAAGCTCAGGAGAAGAAACAATATGTTGTCCAAGTGCTTCTTGAGACAAGACACATGAAAAACATTATGGATCCTACTATTTGTGAGTATCTCAAGCTCATATGCTACCTCTCCAACTCTCCTCACGATCTTTCAAGGACCATAGAATTTGGGTTTCAACTTCTTGACACCACTCTTCTTCAAGGTAGACTGTCTATATGGTTGGAGGTGCAAGAACACCAAATCGCCAACCTCAAAATTCCTCTTCACCCTATGTCTATCAACGCATATATCTTTTGTTGATTATGTTCCTATTGAATATTATCCTTAAGTGCCTTAAGGATATCTTGACTATCTTGCATCAACTCCTTACCCTTGGAGCATGACTATCATCAAAATCCAAATCTACAAAAGATGGAGCATCATACACATACAAGGCCTGAAATGGAGACATGTCAATCGACATATGATAGGTGGTATTGTTACAATACTCACCCATTTGCAACCATCTAATCCAAGCACACTACTACCCCACAACATAATTTCAAAGATACCCCTCAACCCACTTTTTTACAATCTTCGTCTGTCCATTTGTTTGTGGGTGATAACCAATGATTGATGTCAACTCAGTACTAGCCAATTGAAATATCTCCCTCCAAAATACACTAATGAATTTGTTGTCCCAATCACTCACAATGGTCTTGGGAAAACCATGCAACCTGAATGCCTCCCTAAACAACAACTTAGCCCCCTGAAGGGTTGAATACTCCATTGGTATTGCAAAGAAGTGTGCATACTTGGTCAATCTGTCGACCACCACAAATATACAATCCATACCTTGGACTTTTGGAAGTCCAGTGATGAAATCCATCGAGATACTCTCCCATTTTTGCTCCAGAATAGCCAATGGTTGAAGCAATCCTACAGGGAAAGAATGCTTGGACTTGTTTTGCTGACAAGTCATACACTCTCTAATATGCTGCAAGACATCATCGTTGAGACCCTTCCATACGAATCTCTCTCGCTTGCCTGTAGGTTTTGAAAAACCTCAGATGCCCTACTAGAGGAGTGACGTCAATGGCCCTCAAAATATTCTCCTTCAACTTTGATTCAAGCGCCAAATAGATTCTATCCTTGTAGTAAATCACATCATCTATCACCTTATACCTATCATCCTGAACCTTGCCATCCATGAGCTCACAAGAAAAAGTATTCTTGGAATACTCAATTGAAAAATGAGCTTTCCAATCAGCTGATATCTCAGACATAGAGAAAAGGGTAGGCCTCCTAGATAAAGCATCAACAACCACACTGTTCTTTCCCTTAACATACTCAATGTCAAAATCATATGTGTGGATCTTGATTATCCACTTTTGTTGCCTCTCATTCAAGTCCATCTATGCAAGGAAATGCCTCAAGCTATTATGGTTGGTCCTCACCACAAACTGGTTACCCACCAAGTACTATCTAAACTTTGCCAAGGCATGCATGATGGCGAGCATCTCCTTACCATAGGTGGAATAGAGCCTCTCTACATCCCTCAACTTCCTACTCTCAAATGCAATGGGATGTCTATTCTACATCAAAACCACACCAATGCCTACTCTTCATGCATCACACTCCAAAACAAAGGGCTACATGAAGTCAGGTAATGCCAAAATTGGGCAAGAACTAATCACCTGTTGAAGCTTTTCGAAAGTATCCTGGGCATCCTCTGACCACCTAAATGCTCCTTTGTGATATTTTGTGAGTGGTTCTATGAGTTGTGAAAATCCTTTCACAAACCTCCTATAGGAACAACATAGCCCCAAGAATCCTCTCAACTCCAAAATGTTCTTAGGCGATAGCCAATCCAAGATAGCCTGAATCTTCTCCTAGTGAACTTGGACTCCATTAGCTCCAATCACATGCCCCAAATAGAGAATCTCATTCATCCCAAACTCACTTGAATACCTTATCAAACAAAGACTTTTCCTCCATGATGCTCAGTACCTCCTTAATATGTTGAAGATGTTCCTCCCATGTCTTACTATATATAAAAATGTCATCAAATAATACCAACACAAACTTACGCAATTGCTTACAAAAGATGTGATTCATGCATGATTGAAAAGTAGCAAGGGAATTAGTAATACCTTAGGGCATCACCAAAAACTCATAGTTCCCATAATGACACCGAAATGTAATCTTGTGGATGTCCTAACGAACTTGAATCTAATGGCATCCTGAACAAAGATCAATCTTCATGAAATATACTACCCCATGTAGCTCATCAATCCTAGGAATGGGGTACCTTTTCTTGATTGTCTTCTTATTCGAGGCCCTATAATCAATGCACATCCTCATGGTGCCATCCTTCTACTTCACTAGAACAATTTCAAAAGTAAAGGTACTAGAACTAGGCTGAATGTGCCCCATATCAAACAACTCCTTAATCATCTTCTCAATGTCCTCTTTGAAGTGTCGTGGATGATGATAGGGTGTAGAATGATGGGCTTGGATCCCTCCTCAAGCTCAATGGCATGCTCAAAACCATGATCTAGTGGCCTATCACGAGGGATATCTCCAAACACCATGCTATACTTATCAAGCATAGACTGAATATCAACATGATGCTCATGAGTGCAACAAGAAGATTTGGAAGATACAAAGCATTGGGCTTCCCAAGCAATATCATCATGCCTAAACAATGACTCCATCCTCCTTGCTGAAACAACCCATGTTCCTCCATCTGAAAGTTCTCAAACAACCTTCTTTCCATTGGACATGAACTCAAGTTCCATCTTCTAAAAATCATGTATATACTGCCCCAAAGACTGTAGCCATTGGACTCCTAAAATAACATCAATCTCACCAAGACCTACCACATAGAAATCATCAGTAAAAGTATAATCACCCATCTAAATGCTAAGCAAGGATACCTTCGTACACCATCTCATGGAAAAGTCACTGACAACTATCACACTAAAACCTGAAAAGTCCTCAGCTTGTACACCCCTCTTCACTACCAACACCTCATTAAAGAAATTATGTGTGGCTCCACTTTCAATCAAACAAGTAACTCGTTGTCCCTTAAGGACCCCTCTCACTCGTAAAGGATGATACCTAGGCACTCTTGAAATAGAATCAATGGTAGCATGTGTTGCATCCTCTTAAGCATTTGGCTCAAGCTCCAATTGTGGTGCATGATCATCATCACTCTCCTAACTAGTGTCCTCAACTACCTCACTCCCAACATCAAAAGTGACCTCTATGAGATATGCTTTTCCTTTTCCAAAGTATTTATGACTAGTCTCCCAAGGCTCCTTGCAAGAGAAAGAAAGCTTCTTCCTCCTCAATTCATTCCTTGTCTCATTATCCATCCTCAGAGGTGTTGGTTAAGGTTGATTGAACTTCTTTGGAAATGAAGTTGAGCCCTTGAAGTGCTTCTTTTGAGGTTGAAATGATGTAGGAGTAGTGTTAAGGTCAAGAGCAAGATGAATAGCATCATAAAGTGTACTAGGCCTATGGGTCTTCACCAAACCCTTCAACTTATGATTCAATCCTTCCACAAATAACATTGTCACCCTCTTCTCGGTCATATCGAGTACCCGTACTACACTCTATTGGAACTCATTAATGTATCAATCTACATGCCCAACCTATCTCAATTATGCCAAATCCTTGTAGTAGACTTTAATATCCCTCCTATCAAACCTTGGAATGAGCTTGTTTGTTAACTCCTCATAAGAATGAATCATCGCATGGTTTTGTGTCACAAGCCCACGATGCCACCAATCATAAGCTACTCTCTCAAGGTGCATAGTTGCAAATTGAATTGCATCCTCTTCTGACACGAATTTAAGCTTAAAAAATGTATCTAACTTATGTACCCAGGCTCTAGCACTAGTCTTACCATCAAAGTTAGGGAGAGGAATCTTGTTCAATGCTTCTTTGTATTCCTTGTGTTGCCTTTGAGGTCACCTTTCTTGCTTGCCTTTCTTCTTATTCCTTCATTGGTTCATGTATTGATGTAAGTTGATGGCAATCCTAACCTCAGCCGAAAGTGTTTGGTACTCATCATAGGCAACCATCACATCATCGTTATATGAGTGTCTTCTTCCTCTTCATTGAATACTACTTCTTCTCTTCTTTGCACAAAAGTAGACCAAAGTGGCCTATCCGACACTATAGTAAAGGCTCTAAGATATACCTACTCTATTCTGCATTGCAAGTTAATGACTAATCCACAAATTTCTATGCATTTAAAAACTAAGGTATGCTAAGTGGCCCACAAATCAAAGTATTACATTCAATTCAGGTTATGCTCCACACAGATTACAAATGTCATGTGTCATAAAGTTGCAAAATAACACTTAGCTTCCCAATATACCAAACAATCTATCAGCCAATCAAGGAGCACTGTTATATGCCCCTTTTAGAGGCGCATTCCCCTCATGATGGAGCTCCTAAAAATTTCCAGCAGGTGCGTCTCAATTCCTTCGCGTGTTGGGCTTAGTGTAATAGTCTGGTGATGTGATGGTAGCCCGTGTGTTCCTACCTTTGCTCCAGGCTGCTCTCCTTAGTCTAGTTGATCTAGACAAAGTAACCAATCTCAATGAACAAAGGAAAAATGTAGGAATAATGCAAGGAAGATATACGAATCACAATACACAACTGCAAGGGAGAGATTGATGCCCCAACCTTGACGTTTCTTGAGGAGGTTTTTGTCTCCTTCAAATAATCATGGCATTCGTCCAAGCTGTAATGCCTCCTTAAGCCCAATGACTCTCAATAAATATGAATGATAGCAATGCCTTCCAAAAGGTTGGCCCAAATCTAAACTAAATTTAAATATTATTTATCAATAATTTGAATTTATATTATTGTTTATTATTATTAAATATTATTTAAATTCAAAAAAATAGTGTTGAAGAACACTCCTTCCCGCTAAGTATGAAAATAGGACCCCATCAAGAAATAGGGACATGACAATCCTCTGGTCCCGGTAACTGCTTACCCTCAAGCAATTGCAAGCTCGTGTCCATGAATGTTGAGACAACCAATAAGTGATGAAGGATATAGCATCTGTACCCCAAACCTCTACTACTCAAATTTGATGTAAATGTCAGCAAGTCAATACTTGTGCCATGATCCCAAAGAAATAGTGCAACAAGCATGTCAATTCCTGGATCCCAATTCATCACACTATCACATTCAACAAACACTAGATGAATTTATCTCCAAGGGCCATCGACTCCAATCAACTTTAGACCTAGAGTGTTCTCTCATGGATGTGCAGAACATGGGAAGAAGGCTTTGTACACTCGCCCTCATGAGTAGGGGCTGCCAATTCAAAACTAAGCGAAACCTGAAGTCTATTGTTACAAATCAGAAAATCATGACATCTATCATACATCTCCTTAGTGCCTTCAACCATCTCCAAATTCTCCTTTCTCATTGCTTCATGCTCTCCAATGGGTGTTGGTCCAATGTGGATTCTTCCATGAGAATTATAAACCTTAAAGCTGATCTTTTTGGATGTCATTACATGATGATGTAAAGATAAAGGACAATTGTCATACATCAGAAAACCAGTCCTCGCCTCATGCTCAAGTGCAATGTCTTCCCTAAACTCAATCAACTCTCCTAGACCCATCATATGCACATCAGATATTTCCTTCTCAAGATTACAAATTAACCAATCAACAAACTCATTAATCTTGGAGCAAAGGAACTCAAATGTTTCTTCATCAACCTCTATGGAGTTTCCTTCTCTTATTTCACTTATAACCTCCATCATCCCAATGTCATTAGGGTTTTCATGATAAACTTGCAATTTCTCCTCATGAGGGTCAATCTTAGATGCACCATTCTTCACAATAACATCATCACATGGTTCAATTACTTCCATACTTGAAGCTTGGTTGGCTACTTCTTGGATATCACTTGAAATTAGTGACACCTCTTCCTTCATTTCGAGCTCTTCATATGCAATGGATGGAGTCTTTCTCACCTTCCCTTCATCAATTTTCCATTGGTCCATACAATCATTAGGAATCAAAAAGCAATCTTCATCTTTGACTTGCTTATAAGGTTCCTCTAGTTCTTGTTTTGTGATGTCTTGTGGCTTTAGTTTTTCTTTTTTCCCTACGACTTCCTCCTCTTGTGAGTTTGGCTCTATCATACCCCTTGTTGATTTAAGTTCCATCACCTTCGGCTCTTCTTGTTTCATAAATGATTCATCTAGCTTATGCCCTTTAATCTCCTTAGCAATTTATGAATCTTCCTCTTCTTTCCTCTTTCGTCTTATGTAGTTGTAAAGTCCTCTTTCATTTGGGTTTTCTATATTCAAGACATTGTAAATAATCATCGAAAGGGAGTACAAATTTGATCTTCTTAGACATCCTTGGATATTGGTCAAAGATCTCGGTGGCTTCATATGAATACCTTTCTTGATCCTTCTGTATCTTCAATAATAGCTCCTAAAGGGGATCTATGTCTTCTTCCTTGGGTAGGAATTTAGCTCGCCACTTCATGTTTCCTCTCCTAAATTCCTAGAGTCCTTGATTCAACCTTCATGCAAAATCAATCCCACGAGTTAGCAGGGCCACGGCTCTGAGACCACTGAGATGTACCTACTATATTCTACACTGCAAGTTAATGACTGATCCACAATTTTCTACATATTTAAAAACTAAGGTATCCTAAGTGGCCCAAAAATCAAAGTATTACATTCAATTCAGGTTATGCTCCACCCAAATTACAATGTCATGTGACATAAAGTTGCAAAATAACACTCAGATTTCCAATATACCAAACAATCTATCAACCAATCAAGGAGCACCAGAGATCTTACAAAGTAGTATAGGCCATTAGGATTCACATACGACATTAACTGAACACGAATCATAAGTATAGATACCTTCGACAATGAGCAACAAAGCTCGGAATGGCTAAATAATGAGTTCCAGATTGATCTTATAATCACACAGAATATATAAATCCAATCCCATTGCGCAGAAATGGGCTGGATGACTTAGATATATCAAGAATAGCTTTTCATTAGACAACCCCGTATCAATGATCAGATCGGCAATATGCATTGACGTAGGCAGCGACTTCCAGTATTGAACTTTTGTTTCTCTGTGTTTAGCGCCCAGATGTGGCGATAATCACACACAACCAATAGCACCATTATATGCACCCTTTCAGTGGTGCAATCCCCTTGCGACGGAGCTCCTGATAATTTCTAGCAAGTGTGTCTCAATTCCTTCATGCACTGGGCTTAGTGTGATAGTTTATGGTAATGTGATGGTAACCCGTGTGTTCTCGCTTTGCACCGAGCTTCTCTCCTCAGTTGAGTTGATTTGGAAAAAGTAACCAGTCTCAGTGAACAAAGGACAAATGCAAGAATAGTGAAAGGAAGATATGCGAATCACAATACGAATTGCAAGGGAGGGATTGACGCCCCCAACCTTGACGTTTCCTGAGGATGTTTTTATCTCCTTCAAAGAATCATGACATTCATCCAAGTTGCGATGCCTACTTGAGCCCAACAACTCTCTATAAATATGAATGACAGCAGCGCCTTCCAAAAGGTCAGCCCAGATCTAGACTAAATTTAAATATTATTTATCAATAATTTAAATTTATATTATTGTTTATTATTATTTAATATTATTTTAAATTCAAAATAGTGTTGAAGAACACTCTTTGCCACCAAGTATGAAAATAGGACCCCATCAAGAAATGGGGACATGGCAGGCTCTCCCTGTATAGGTAGCTGCTCTACCCATGTTGTTATTGGCACTGCTGTTCGCTCTTGGGGTATGCAGGTCTATCCTCAATTCTCCAATTGCCGCTACTATCTGTTGTTGAAAAGTTTGCAACATCTGTTTTTGTTGCTTGGAAAAAGTGTGCAAAATGTTTTGCCAAGGATGATCATTCCTCCTTGGACTTTCTTCTCCCATTTCTTGCTATGAGTCTTGATGCCCTGTTCTTGGATTATAGTAAAGCTGAAATGGTGATTGGATATAAGACACTCAAGCTGGCAGGATCAAAGCTTTGATACCACTGAAATATCCCACATATGATATTGCCCAAAAAATTTGATTTTCAAACTTAGAAATTCTGCCCTAATTTTCTGATTTTAAATTTCTGCACAAACCCTAACTTCTGATATGAAAATTTCTAATTGAAATCAAGTACAAACAACAAACATATATATTCCCAATTGCTCAAACAATAGGGTAAATATAACTGACTTTCATTTATCAATGTAACCAGCAATGAGCAATAACAAAATAACCATCCAAACATGCAATGAATCTGATTTTCAGTTTGTCCAATCTGCTGCTACAAAACCAGTACTAATGTCCATGCAATTACACCACCAAAATGGGCTCAACATTCCCAGAAATATTTCAGAAGTTTGCTGCTATTAACTAACCCTAGTTACATGCCAAAAAGTATGTAAAATGCTGCTCCACAACAACCCTAGCTAGGCGAATTAGTCCAGCTATGTCAAAATGCAACTACTAATGCAAAATATGCATTCAAAGCCTACCAAATAGGTGTGCTGGCCTGCTGGACTATAGATGAGGATTTGCAACCCTTGTGAGCTTGCCAGAGTCTTCAAAAATGCCAAAATCACCTCTCCAAAGCAAGCCGCACCACTACCAACTTGGGCGCTCCACTCTAGGGTCAAACTCTAGACAAAATACCACCAAATCTGCCCTCAAGAAGTCACCTGATCTGATCTGAAAATATGATCATGAATTCTATCCCAAAATACCATTAAAGCACAAGTAGACCTCCATCATGAAGTCCTGCCAAGATAAGCTAGGTTTTCATCCAACCACTCACAATTCGCAAGGATTTTCGTCCTTGGAATAGCTGCAATAAATTGTTGATCAAAACATAAGAAAATATGTGTGATGATCCAAAACCTCCAAAATGAACTCGTATATATAACAACCTCTCCTTATCTCTCCACATTGGGCGACCCAATTTGGGCACCAATTTGCTTCTTATTGAATTTGATTTTATTTCTTTTTATTCCTCAACTTGGGCGCACCTTTTCATAATTCAATTTTGTTTTTCCCTCCTTATAACTCCCAAAAGGGATCACCCAGCCCCAAATAAAATTTATAAAAATAATTTGGCTTCACCAAAATAATAATAAATTAAGGAAGATTGATTCCCAACTTCTCCAAGCCAAATAAAAATTATCGAGCAATAAAAAGATTATTTTTCCAATTTCGCAAGGCCCCAAACCACATTCCCTTACCTCATGAATTAGCCTACGGGAAAGAAGAATAGGCTAACTCCCATTCCAATTCCTAAATCATCATGTCGGAAATGGGGACATTACATCCTGTGGGACATTAACAATGCACATAGCACCTATTGTTAGACAGGTTTCCTCCAGTTCTCTTGGAGAGAGGACTGCTATGTATAGGTGATCGAAGCAAATAATGCATAGCGTCTTTCTTAAAACTGTTCAATCGAAGCAATAAGCTGTCACAGAAAGATGCATTAAGCATAAAATCAACAGAAAGTAAACAATTGCATAAAAAAATGGCTAGAAAGTAAAAAAGTAAACAGAAGTAAAATAGTAAAACAGTAAACAAAAGTAAAATGGTAGCATTCAGAGTAACCATTATCATAGCACAAGCATAGAAAGTAAAAGACTGAATAAGCAAGGAAACAAAAAACATACTGGTATATTTGGATTCTTCTATGTGCTGTCCATTGCAAAGTGTTGGGAAGTAGCTCGAGTTTCAATGATATTTATAGGAAGACTCAGCATCGATCAAGAAAAGAATGTAATTAAACAAAATCTGATATCTGATAGGAAATAAGTAAATGCACTAAGCAGCTGGGAAGAATTTTAAGCAAACCAAATCAGTGACTGATATGACATGCGATAGAAGTATGCCTGCCGGCAATGATATAAATAATATATGCAAAAAAAAATGATATATTGCATTTATTTGCATAACACTGCATTGAATGCTTTGAGGCAGAGATAAGGGTTGATTTTTATGGCAGAAAATTTCCAAATTACGTGAAAACAACTAGCTGTTTTTGACAATTGACAAAGGTTATTGTTAAAGTTTCCTAGTCCCAGCGTAAGACAACTTTCAGACTGAAAGCTCACACTAAATATAGTCTATCGACTAATAACCACAAATTATGTAAATTGAAGAATTAGTAACATTTTACTGAAACCACACTGCTCTCTAGAGCAAAAGTAAGAGCTGCAGAAACTACCATCGTCCCTTGAGCATAAATTTTCATTCGAGGATTAAGGAATATAACTTCTAAGTAGGCATGGAGAGAATAAGCAAGAGGCACCTGTAACATTTAAACAAAAAGACACAATACACATATAAGAAGTGAGTAAATTCATTTAGTGCAATATAAATAAAAAACAAGTAATCCATTGCAACTAGAAAAATATAATACATATTTATAAAAGTATAGAATAAATCTATTTAGTGACATGTTTAAAAAGATAAAAAGACTGGAATGGCAATCAGAAAAACACCAGATCAGAATGAAAATTCACAGTTGTATGTTAATATTAAAACGTATTCATGCAATGCAAAAATATTGATATCTTTTGTATACATAAAAGAACTTCAATTTGTTAGTTTAAAGTTAACAAACAACATGCAGAATATGTCTGATAATTATTTAGCTGGAGCACAAGAAACAGTAACAGTAGCCCAACATATGTGAGAAAGGAGTACTTTGGAGCAAAGCTTTAGTTTTCTAAGGATAATATGGGTATATCAAAGAAATCTGATTAGCTTTAGCTCTTAGTATAAGTTGAATTAGAAGACAACTTTTTAAATTCATACAAAATTCCAATTAATTAACATACTAATAAAAACAAAAATTAAACAAATATTTACTCTTCAGCAACAGACACCTCCTACAATCCTTAAAAATCAAGAAAACTAAAGGAGAAAACTAAAAAGTAGGGAATAAAAAGAACTATCAAAATATATATATGGTTTTTTCAAACATTTGATTTGATAAAAGAAAACTGAAATACTGAAGCTTACCAACTCACCTCTTGACTAATTTGACTCTATCATTTCCTCACCCATCTTGATCTTATCCATATATCTCGTTTTATATCTACACTTGAACTGAAATCACAATTTTCATCCAGGCTAAAATGTAGTCTGAACCCAGTCGAGCTAGATTGTAGATATAAATCTGTGTGCCATCGCCATTCTCTTTAAAGCTTATAAACTTGCTTCGGATAGTATATTTATCGAATGGTGAGTGTGCTATGATATCTTTCAAATGTGCCTCTGCTTTTGGTTCATTACACAAATTGGGATCGTATGGTTGTGTGCTATGATATCTTTTAAATGTGCCTCTGCTTTTGGTTCGTTACACAAATTGGGATTGTGTTATATTATTGTTTTATTCCTTATATTGGTCTGAAATCCCTCTTGAATACTTATCTAAAATGATCCCTAAACATGGAGAATGGGCATTTGTTCATCTTACAGAATGAATTGATAATGCCATGTATGCAAGTGCCTTAGAATAAGCTCTAAAATTTTAGGCCGAATTGATTGTGAAATAAGGCTCCTATCATGCATTTTTTATTTATTTGGCAATCAATTCGGCCTAAAGTTTTGAAGTTTACTCTAAGGCATTCGCATCCATGGCATTATCAATCAGTTCTGCAAGATGACCAAATGCCCATTCTCCTTGTTTAGGGATCATCTTAAATAAATATTCAAGAGGGGATTTCAGACCAGTATACAGGAATAACACAATAATATACAGCCACACAATCCCAATTTGTGTAACGAACAAAAGCAAAGGCACATTTGAAAGATATCATAGCACACTCACCATTCGATCCCAATTTGCTGGATCTTGTCCAGCTGGAGGTCCTATAAAGAACTCATCATTTTCATGTCGGCAAACTCCAACCTATATTAAATACCATAAACATAAATTTTCAGATCATTTTTTCAAAATTATCGTTTCTATACTGGTTTCTATATTGTGCAAATGAGCACACATCCTTTCATATAGTTATGTATGAAAATTACTTCTGACAAATCAAAGTAAACCCCATACTATAGCGGCAGCAACCAAAATTAAATAATATTGCTTATCTGACAGGTTATTATAGGCATAATGACTTTATATGATGCAAATGAAATATTTTAATGCCTTATAAACAGAAGTAGAAAAAGAATTAAAACTTCACCTTGTTTTTATTAAGGAGATAAGTGAGAAATCTTTGCCACTCATCATGTTGATGCCAGTTTTTCCCAGATGAATAGAAGTAAGTTTGAGGCAAACTTTTCAGTGAAAAGAGACCCATAGGAGTGATATCCTTGATGTGCAAGGATTCAGGGCTGTAAAGATATTCAAATAAAGTCACTGAGCATGAAAAAACCCTTATAAACAATAAAAACAAGAGCAATCAAAATTCAATGCCATCTGAATAAATTGTTCGGGTATGCAACTTGGCTCAAATATTGAGCAAGCACATACAAGCTGGAGTAGCATGCATCTTATGGAAGTGAACTCTTGCATTTTGAGAACTCATTTTAAGTAATACATAGATATTTCTGCTATTCTGAAGGAAATTTTTATCATCAAAGATAGAACTTCAATTAATATGCATTTCTTATGTATCGAAGATATCAAGCAACTCAAGTCATCTAGACATCCGCAATACCTTAAAAACATATTTTGCCAGTCTAATATTACATTATAATCTTACATTTTCACCGGAGAATTAGAACATAAAACTTGGCTGATTTGCTTGCCATCTTTCAAAAGCATAATAAGGATGGATGATTCATCTGGTCTCCCACATAAATGCATAGTCAAGTGTCAGACACAGCCAATATAAACACATTATATTATCACACTAATAATTTTAATCATATAAAATAGCTCAACATGTTAAAACTTAGCTCCCAAATTTACTTATAATTCTTAAAAGGAGTAAAGAACATACCTTCTTCAAGAGTATAAATATCAAGATTGGACATACATTTCATAAACGTTATTTATACATAAAGGTATAAGTTGCTACGATTTCGGTTACTATTTCCAGAATTTGAAATGCTAGAATAGTGTTGTTATTCACACTTCTTGACCAGTGATTCCTTTCAATGCATTTTAGAGGAATTATCAGCAGATGCATGCATTACCTGAAGTGCAGCTTAAGGAGCTGTAAATGGAGGCCACCCTTTGTTTATAGGAAGAGTAATAAACTAGCACTTGCACCGAGAGGGGCTGCAAGGAATAAGCCGATACAATTTGTATTACATATATTGACAGCAAGATTATTGATAAGCTGAAAAAGAAAATGATAAAGTGGATATTGGGTGAGATTTATTCACCTTATTAAAGGTGCCTCATATCATAAACTATTTCCTTGATGCTGAAATATTGATTTTCATTTGCCTTGCAAAAGTTGTGTCCCATGCTAAACTCTTTACTTGATGGACAAATTTGAAGTTAAACATGTTTGAATATCATATTTGAAAGAAAGTAGTGGAAGTGGTTGCTAAGACTCAAAGTGAGCACCAATAACAACCTCATCGATCAAAGCGAACTAAGGTAAAATGAGATAAAAATAGAAGAGGCACTAAATTTGGCGGGGGGAATTAAGGTGTCCTGCTAAATCATTATTATCTTCACGCCACCAAAAGCACACTGTCTACACCGAAATCTGAGCCAAACAAAGATCTTAGGTGGTGTGGAGCCAAACAAAGATCTTAGGTGGTGTGCATGTGAAGTAAGAACTGGTGATGTGTGAATTTGAAGAGCAAAGGAGACATTCTACGGCCTGCTATGTGTCGGACGTCAGTAAGGTAGTTGTGCATAGTTGTGCATAGTTGTGCAGGTGGTGAGGAGCTAGTAAAATTTTACCACGTGTTTGTACGGTGCCAACAAGAAGAGCTTATACAGAAACCTACCTTACAAGATGAAATATAGGTGGAAAATTAAAACAAGTGAGTAGATCGAGCATTCTCCTCTGTTTCAATGGCCGCTCTCTCTGAGCAAGAAGTATGCTGAACTGCTCAGTGGCATGGAATAATAGTAATGCCAACTCGATTAAATGTTATTTTGATTCTTAATAAACTTCTTGCAAAAATATTCAGCTCCATAAATAAACCAAAATCAGATTATACAATTTTTACCTTCCTACTATTTAAAAATTATAACATATTAAATCTTTCTTTTCAAATATTCGAAAATGTGGCATGTAACTTAATTTCAACTTCGAGTATTAAGAAATAATGAATCTCTACAAATCCCGCTCGTTGAATGCGACCCGAGTTTCCTGGTAATCTCCATTTTCATTATTTCAAGCCATATGTTCATCACTTTGGTAGCGTTTGCTCTGAAATGCGAAAGGCAATGGCCAGTCTCCATGTATTTCAGCAAAATAAACAACTGAATTCATTGCTGAGAATGTTTGTTACTTTGTGTTCTTGTCTTCGAATCCAGGTAAATACGTAAAATAAAGCATAATTAGGGTTTTGATTTTCACGATAGCTCAATTGCATTTTTTTTAATTTTATTTTTAGGCTCTCTAAACAGTTACTTGTTTGTTGCAGACCAGTTACTTGATTGTTGTGTGCTTTGGAGTAAAATTACAGTTAGCATGTATTGGAAATTCCAGTCGTATGCTGTGAAATCATGCCATTAAATTAGGGAAACTGTATGCAATATTATATTTACATTTTTCACCTTAATAATAGGGTTAAGTGGTCATATACTAAGCTTAGCTCCAATTCAAGAAAAGAGAGAGGAAAGTGGTTTCACCTAATAAATACTAGAGGTGGAAACCCTAACTGTGGGCATGGATAAAACGTGTGAACTATTAAACAGAAAACCTCAAAGAAATGTCGTTTCATAGCATGCCGTGATTGCAAGATATGTGCAAAATAAATTCGATGAAAAAGCTTTGGAAACTCGCAAGAAAATGCGTTTGGCGCAAGCTTGAAGTTGAACGCACAACCTTTCTAGCATCTTCTCTGTTTTGTGTCAATATGGGAGCTTGGAAACCGCGTATACGCATCAATCAAAGCATTAAAAAGATAAAGGAATTTTGGAATATGTTGAAGCTGCAAATGCTCTGGTAGACGTCCACCCAAACAAGGACGGACAAGGTATGTAAATTGTTTGGTGTATAACCAGACGTCAAAACCTCTGCCTGGTCCTTAATGGCGCTCTCAACAGCGTATGAACATCTACCAAAACATAACGGATATAGAATAAGCTAAGAATATAATTTATAAGTAGAACACTAACTATTTCAACAAAATAATAGAAAAGTAAAAAAGGAAAATGACAAGAATAACAAGACAAGAAGTAGTACTGGTGCAGGAGTATTGAACCATACAGACGTCCAACTCCAAAGCTCGATGATGGCTTGATCTGTTAACAGTCGGTCCATTTATGGAAATTGGAGGCAGTGATCAAGGGTGATTTGATTTGAGGCGGTGATCAAGGGTGATTTGATTTGATATGACTTTACAGATCCAAGATTGGATTTGATATTTAATTTTATGTTGAATTGCAACTCTCTTCCAACTGAAAACTGTTTTCTGGTAGCAGTGAACAGGTTTTCAGGCGTGAGACAAGTATTCAGGCAGATTGTGCACTGGGGATCCCAGAAGTAAAGCCGAACATAAATTGCAACTCTCTTCCAACTGAAAACTGCTTTCTGGTAGCAGTGAACAGGTTTTCAGGCGTCAGACAAGTATTCAGGCAGATTGTGCACTGGGGATCCCAGAAGTAAAGCCTATCGGCTAATTACTGTCCATGTAATTTGTGTGTATTAGGTTAGTAGTTACTGTCCATATAATTTGTCAGTCTTGGGTGTTTTAGGTTAGTAGTTGGAAATATTTCAGCTAATTGAAGCTTGTCTCAATCCTATGACTTGGGGTCTAAATCTAGAGTTTCTAGCCTCTACCACAGGGTTAGCTTTCGTAGGGCCATCGTATAAGGGAAATAAAGTGAAGTCCAATTGCTTAGAAATAAAAATCATCCCTTCTTATTGCGGATTAGTTCACATTATCTTAGGTGTGAAACGGGCAGGTGGGTGGTTCCTAAAAAGGAGTGGGAAAAAAGAATATGTCGATTTTGTATCAAGGATAGGGTGGAAATGGAGTGGCACTTCATCATGGAGTGCTCAGCGTATAATGACATTCGGGTTGATAATTTAAATACCTTCTTTGAAGTGTCAAGGTTAGACAAAACTACAATTTACAAACTGTGTAGGGCCTTTATGTGGTGGGCTCTTGTACTGTCCTTTGGTCCCTTAGGCCTCCTTAACCTAATGAACATCATTAAAAAATTTGTTTTCATTTCATTTCATTGTGAGTTATGGGCCATAGTTGCTAAATCTTTCAATTAAAACTATCCTAGTTTTATTTTATTTTTAATGCTACTCACTCCACAACCCACGGTAAGTATGACGGGGCAAATAGATAACCTTATTTATGCCGATTACACCGCATAACCTTACAGTGGCAGCACACCTATTAACACCCCAGCACATCTGTAAAAGAAAAGCGTGAAGAAAGTAAATCACAAAACGCAGGCAAGTTTCCATTGATTTTTTAAGTTTACTTTTTGAAATGGTACGATTTTATATTATAAATATACAAATATACGTGCAGTCTTTCCTGCTGGAAATAATTTACAACTTCTTTAATAAAGCTTAGAGGATTGCCTTCACTGCTAAATGTATATAGAATTGACATTGATCCGCAGCTATTCGTGGCATTTTACCTTTTTGGTAAGTGTTTTTGGATCGATTGATTTCACTTTAATATCGACGATTAATTATTGAATTTAAAAATTAGCCTAATTATATTTGAGAATTTGAAATTTGTAATGGATGGTATATAGAATTTTAAACTTAATTATGTTTTTAGGTCATATATATGTTCTTTTTGTATGGACATACTTAATGTACCTAAACTCCCAAAAAATGTTGTGATGGTGCATCGTACCTATATACTCGTACTTGTACCTAATCACAGTTCAACAACCTAATAAAAAGTAATGAACATACCTTTGTCGAGTAACATGATTAATATCAAGATTGAATACACATTACATAAACATAATTTATAGTTATACAATGCAACAACTTTCTAAAACAAAAAGCTTATTAACTATCAAGATATTATAGCAATTATACAAACTTAATATTATTTTGTATGAGAAGAAAAAGTTACAAATAAATAAAAATGGATTTGGAATCACAATTCTACATTTTCTTTTAATCAAATCCAAATGAGCAATGCACTTACCTTCTTCAAGATGCCTATTCAAATCCAACGCCATGTTCATCGATTACAAAAAAGAGAACAAACTAGAACACGCATCCAAAAGCAAACAACTGCAATATAAAATAAAAGTAAATAGTTAGTTATTAGGTAGAAATGATTCTTCCCATAAAAAAATCCACCATTTAAATTTACAACAATGATAAAGAAAATCAACATAATTGATTCTATTAATAATATTGCTAACATTATTTATATAATACAAAGGTTTGTCATGTTGAAAAGAGGCAAGAATCAAAATGGAAGATTTACAATTGTATACACACATTGAGATCATGTCGAAATAAATTAGAATATTATTTTGAAATTAAAAATAATAATAAAATATAAAATTATTAATTAACATGATAATATGAATTCATTCTTAAAACTTATGATGGTTTTAAAGAACTTTTCTTTTAAAAAATAAAATAAAATATAAAACCACCAAATAAACTGAAATTATCTCTAGATGAAGAAACAAATAGAGATCTGACACTAGATATTACAATAATATTATATATGAAAATTCATAAATAAAACCACAGAATCAATGCCTTCATTTAACAAATAAGAATTGTGAGTTTGCAAGAAAAATATCACGGAACCTACCAAAGGTTAAAAAACAAATAAAAATAGACAAACCAAAACCAATCTCCCTACAATGTTGCTTCAATCTATTCACAATAAACAAAAAGTATATTTAAAAATACTTTTTAAAATATCGGGGTTTTAGAGGTACTAGATTCTTACCCTCGAGAAAATATTGGTTGCAAGTCAAAATTTGTTCAGGCATGCCGTGAGAAATGTTTCAATTGTCTAAAATTTATATTTTTGAGTGTGAAACATATTTCCTGGGGAAAGTTGTTACAAGTTAGTCTATATCTTACCTATAGACTAGTATTTTTTGTGTATATAATTTTGAAATGCAATCTCTGATTTTTCTTCCATCTATCATTTCTCTTTATAAATTTTGCTTCATGCTTTTAGTGGTTTGTTTGTTTTGGTTAACGATTTGACAATTTTACACTAAGATTGTAATGGAAGTGCAATGGTTATGTCCATTTTAATTTATACAGAATGTCTTCTAAATTTGAAATTAGCATTGGGTCAATAAAGAAGCCAAAAAATTTATAAAAGATCTTACGAAAGCTTGTTGACATGCTAATCTAAGATAATGTCTAAAATCTAAAGAACTATATTTGGAGCATAACTATTATCTATTGTTCAAAATTAAATCATTAATAAGTAATTGTTTTTTTCTTGTTATGACTAGAGGTTTGGGTTTTCCTTAGGTTCACTTGTAGGGGTGGTTGTTTCCTAATGGAGTGGCAAGTTTTTATCAAGTGCTACATAGCATTTAATTAAATCTAAAGACATGAATGGACTCTTCTCAATTTGCATTCCACAATAAGAGAAGTTTTTTGTAGTAGGGTAGAGGAATTAGAGGAAGAAATAAACATAGATGAGCTTCAGCTCTATTCGAATGATGGAAACAACTTCTTTGAGCATAGTACATTATATGGCTTATTTGAGCACAATGCATTATATAGCTTCATTGAGCTATAGTAACTATTCTATGAAATAAACAAAGATGAGCTTGAGCTCTATTCACAAGTTGAAAACAACTTCTTTGAGTACAATACATTCTACTAAAAAATTTCAATTGCAATGAAATTGTATTTATACCACTAAATTGGCATGCACCCAATTTACCATAAGAAGATTGTAGAAATCAAATCTTTAAAATGAGAATATGGTGAAATTTTATGACATGAAAAAACATGATAAAAAAATGCAAACAAGCTCCAAGGAGGGTTGCTTCTAAAATGAAGTAAAAGTGTGCAACCAATGATAAGGGGAACATGCTTAAAATATGTTATATTTCAAGCAAGGAATCTAATGTCACTATTTTACAAAATAGAGGCATATAAGAAGAAGAATTCATGACTCATTTGTATTGACTTGTCAAAAGAAAAAAATTTAAAAATGTACTTTATATTGTATTAAAGTGAATAATAGATTAGAGATGCATAGCAAAAAAACATACCTCTTTGTATCCCATTATACTTTTACTCCACCTCCAACTCATAGTCACTTCCTCATAAAACAATTCAATTTACAAACATAATAGCATAAACCTTACTTGAATTGTATGTAGAATTGGATATGTTCAATTGATAAAGCAATGGAAATTTACCAAACAATTGTGTCATCTAAATGAAAATCCTTCACTTCACAAGTAAATTTTACCAAATAATCAAAGAAGATACCCAAATAAAAAATAGAACCCTCGAAATATACATTTTGTATAACTTTCACAAGCTCTTATTGGATTCATTAAAGCTTATCAGCTAACCAGAATGAGTTAGCTGTCAAGATTAGCTTCTTTTGCCTTCACCTTTTTAGCTTTGTCTGCCGCATTCCAAAATAAGATATGGATAAGTTTCATTGTTCTTTGATATGTTGTGTTGGATAAGGTACAATTGAACTGTGTATTTGTTGTCTTTCTATAAATGAAGTGTGAATATGGTGCATAAAGTACAAATATGCTATGGCAGATATGTCTGTGATCACTTATGTGTATATACACTTATACTGTTACAAAAACCTAAAGACCTGCAATGAAAATAAAGATCAGAAATTTTATCTTTGGTGGAAAAGTAGAAAATTTAAACTAAAGATCACATTTGAATTCTTCGAAATAATATATGGATAAGTTTCATTGGTCTTTGGGATGATATCGAACGTATTCTGCAAGCACTGTGTTTCACGACACCAAACTTGCTTCAGAGAATTTGTCAAACACTTGGCGTGCATCCTCTAAACTCCCACATGTAACATAAAAATGGTAAGCCTCGTGTATGTAAGAAGTTTGAGAGAAATGTGCGTTCTATATACTAAAAAGTGCATCGAATAGCTTTATGCAGTAATTATTTAAAAATAAAATAAAATCCCCGCATACTCAAATGGAAAATTGCTCTGCTGCAAATTTAATTATCAATTTCTAGATCAACCTTGTGAGTATAAATTTAAATTCAATTAAAAAAAAACAGCTAGAATTGGTGGTGAAGAAATTTTAAAATTGGTTAAATTATTCCATTGCATATAAGAGTGGTGTATTTCAACCAATAAAATCACGTGTAAGCTTGTGTCTGAATGAATTGACATCAAACACTTAGGTCAGAGTAAAATTGACACCCAAACCCTTGGTCTACATAAATTCAAACATTCAATTTTAGGTGTAATTTATCTCAAATAATTTATCACTCAATTTCAAGTGTGACCAACTGAAATGAACAAATCAGATACAAGTCTGTAAGTGAATTTGAACCAAGTGAAAGGGATCCGTCAAATTTTAACAAATTAAAAACAAATTTCAAAATTCTCAAAATAATCTTAGCTCAACCAAAGAAATTATACATTTTGAAAGAATGTAAGATTTCCATAAACAAAAATACTGAACAAATTTACTAGTGTAGTTTAAATTTCAATTTTAGCTCTGAAAAAAGTATATGGTACTGACATTAAGGCTGTATAAATAGCTTTTATTCTTAATTAAACTCAACTTCATTTACAGTAATAAGGGTTTACGTAACACGAACAATTTCTTGTAGAGCTTTTTTAAAAACATATAAAAAAGACTCCACAAATTCAATGATCTATCTTCCTTATGTAACGCTATGAAATTCTAGAACAACATTAAATATAATAAAAATACCAGCATTTAAAGCACATCCGAGGAGCTGCGGCACTACAAAATTAGAAGTGAGGTTTGAGAAAAAAACAAATAAATTATACATCGCACTAAAATGGTGAAAATAATCTGTTTTCATAAATCTACATTGGCAAGAAAAGGGCATTGCTGCCTCAAAACAAAATGCATTTAAATATCAACGAAAAGAGGGCATTCCTGTTTGAAGGAAAGAAAATAAACACAATTTGAAGTGAATAAATAAGTATTGAACGTATTGTATAAATGCCTGCAAAGTGGATCGAAGACTGACCCCACGACGTGTCCCCTGTTCAAAAACTTGTCTGCAGTTCTTTCCCCACTGCTAAGAAAAAAAATATTCCAGCAAAGAGTTTATGGTAATAAAATCGACATTAGATTTAAAATTGATTAAAAATAAAAAACAAATTGTTGCTTCGATCTATTCACAATAAACGAAAAGTAGATCTAAAAATATTGGGGTTCCAGAGCTAGTAGATTCTTGAGCTCGAGACATGATTTTTGCAGCCTATTAGACGAAAATATTCGAGTTAAAATTTGTTTTTAGGCATGGGGTGAGGAATATTTCAACTGCCTGATAGTTTTTTTCCCGTCATGGCCTTCATTTAAGAGATACCAACAGAAATCAAATTTCTCTGAAATCAAATTTCTCTTGCACAATAATACTGTTTGTACTTGAATATCCAATACAACTTACTTGCAATATGCAATACAACTACACGTACTGTAAATCCCAAAGCAGCCAAGCAAAAGAAACTACAAATCAGAACATATTTAATTTTAATAGACCGATTTGCAAGCACTTGTACAGCCTCTGAATTTATAAAATAAACTTATGACATCTGTAATGGGAATGCACAGATTCCTACCATCGAGAGTAACCAAATTAACAGTATATCCAGCCAGAGCTTCAGCTAAAGTTGTTTTTTGGGTCACTATTAGATCATTTCCATCGCTGTTGTAGAGATCATGCGGCTTCTCATCAATAACAAAGACTAGGTATGAAGGAAGGACATTGGATTGCTCATTTCCTTTCTCTGGAAATGTTATTTCGGTCCCTTTTTTCCAACCAGGCTTAACCTCAATGGTCAAAATTTCCTTCAACGGGCAGAGTTTGTCAGTAATCTTAAATAGCCTAATACATTTTTTAAGATTAAGAAAAGCATTCAATATCAATCAACCAGTAGGAAAATTATGCCACGGGCTTGCCTGTATCCAACATTCAAAACCATGGATACCAAGCTCCAATGGAATGCAAACAAAAACAGATAAAAATAATAATAATAAATCCAGAATACAAGAAACAAAAATCTGATTTGGAAAATACAGACAGATGCACTCACATGCCATTTTTTACCTCGGCACCATGTAGGCACACAGCACACACACACACAGACCTGCCCACAACACACTCATGGGTGCACACACATGCCAACAGCAGTGACTGTAATATCGGCGTTTTTAATGAAAAAAAATGGGGAAAGAATGTTATCATTGCTATAATTACGTGTGATGTTCATAGAAACATAGCTATTAATGGTGATAATTAGTAAAAGCCATGCTAATATCCGAGTAATACGTTATCATGGGTTATAACACTAAGATGGGTTAGTGTTAGAGTTAGGTTTAGTGTTATGATTAATGTTAGATAGAGTTAGAATTACCATTAGGGTTAGAGATATAGTTATCATTAGTATTAGTTGTAATAATAATTCAAGTATGATAATAATTAATTAATCTTATTTTTTATAATTATACTTACCGTTAGTATTAGATTTAGGGTTAGTGTTAGAGTTAGGTTTAGTATTATGATTAAATTTAGAGTTATGATTAATGTTAGAGATAGATTTAGAGTTACGAGTAGGGTTACAATTATAATTATCATTAGTGTTAGTTTTAAAATTAAGGCTAAATTTGGTTGAGGATTTTTTTTTTTTGCCATCAAGTTGTTCAAAAAAAAGTCAATGTGAATTGCAATCAAAAGAATCCACCATGTAATTTACAATACACACTTGGGACATGGATGGCTCACCTCTCTTGAGAAGGGACAATGTTAAGGCTTCAAAATATAATAACCTAAGTAATGAATTAAATAATCATATGGATTTGGAAATTATGTCTCTTTGGGATAAAATAATAGACCGAAAAAACAAAGGGAGTTAAGAAGGGACAATGTTAAGGCTTCAAAATATAATAACCTAAGTAATGAATTAAATAATCATATGGATTTGGAAATTATGTCTCTTAGGGATAAAATAATAGACCAAAAAAACAAAGGGAGTTATTAAGGTGGGGCAGTCAAAGAAAATTGGGCAATGGTGTGAAGGAAAAGGAAGAAAAATGAGGCAACTTTCAACATGTATGTGATCTTATCAGATTGTTTCTTGTTTAAGAGAATTCATCCTTTGTAGCAATTTTAGGCACTCCTTTTGAGTTGCCATTTTGACTGCCCTCTAGATGGATGCAAAACTATTATTTTCATATTATTATTATTTATTCTAATTATTATAACATTATCTTATGTTATTATTATTATTTTTTATTATATTATTATTAATAGTATAATACTATATTATATATATTTAATACATTTAAATTTAGTTAAATTTATATACATATATAATTGAACTTCAATTTTACTTCAATAGTTTTAACTAAATTATTTAAATGAATATTAATAACTTTACAATTTCAATAACATAAGAATCTCTATGGGCAGGATGATAAGTGAGAGCACAAATTTGAATTCAGGAGAGGCTGCAGCAGATGGTGACTCTGATGCGGACGACGATGATGACGAAGATAGTCTTAAGGTGTTGCAAAAGGATCTCATCCCTTCCATGGTCTGTGTTGTTGGTGGTCAATTTTTTTTGCTCGAATGGTTGCTTCTTCTCATGAGTTCTAGTGGCCCCTTTTGCTACCTACGGGTGGTTACGAGTGCTCTTCATGGTCGTGGCACTACTCTATGGACCTATGTTTGGCCCCTCCTGGTGTTGGGAGTGATGGTTCCTTTGCTTTCTTTTGTTTTTGCATTGGAGGTTTCTCGTTTTGGAGCTATCTTTGCTGACCAGTCTGTGGTCTCCAACCAACTATTGGACTTTCATACTTATTCTTGTGGTTCAGAACCTGTTATAGCTCACTGGCCCCTATTGTGGTGCGGCATTGTTACTCGAGTGGGAAGCTCTTCCTCCCTTTTCCCTTTTGGGTGTTGTGTGAACCTACTCTAGTGTTCGCTGGTGGTTTATCTTGTGAGAGAAGGTGTTTCCTTCTTCCTTCTGTTCCTATATTTTCCCCTTGTTCGATGTTGATTATCTTTTATGATTGGGAGTTGGTGTTTCAGATTGACCCCTCTATGGGTGTGGCTATTTGGTTTTCTTACTGGGAGTGCTCTCTTTGGTTGTGGGTTAACTTTTTTCCCTCTGGTGCTCTACTTTCATTGACCCCATGCCTAGTTTTGGGTTGGGTGTGCCTTAGAAGGTTGTTCTTCATTGTTTTTTCTACTTTGGGGGCTATTGTGGAGAGGTTTCTTTCCCTCCCTGCTATTGTTGGAAGTGTGTGTCTGGAAGGAAAAGAAAGTTCCCTTTTAGTTTGGTTGGTTTGGCTCCCCTTCTGGGTCTTTCGAAGGGGGTGTCTATCTTTCTTGGAAGACATTTTCTATGAGTTGGTTCTCTTGGCTGGGTGGTTTCCTATGTTTTATTTTAAGAACCAAATTTTCATGAAACTTAAGGATGACTTTGTAGTTTTTATAGAAAAGCTCTTGTTTGTTGAGATGGTGCTAGTTTAGTTTTGTTTGGTGGAGTTTTTTTTGTTGAAGCTATTCTTGGTGTCTTTGGAGGTGTTGTGGGTTGGGTGGTATTCAGAGATTATTCTGATGACCAAGATGCTTTTGATGTTGTTGTGTGCTAAGTTCATTCTTTCTACTGTAGTCTTTGTCTTCTCTCTAGATACTGGGTCTTCTTTTGAGGTGGAGTCCTCTCCTTTTGTGGTTGAGGTGTGTTTTGTTGTTGAAGGCATGCTCTTACATCTCCCATTGAGGCAAAGCCCATTCCTATTGAAGTGGAGTGTTGGTTTGTAGGTGTTTTGTGGTTGTTGTGGCGAGGATGAGCTTGGTTTTTTCTCCTATAGAGGTGGAGAATATAGCTGGCATTTGTGGAACACTATTGGAGTCTTGAGTGTTTGTGGTGACTTCTCCTATAGAGGTGGAGAGGGAGAGTTATTGGGGTCTATTTTTTCTCCTCATGTGGTTTTCTATGATTTGGTTGTTTCAACTAGTGGTATGGAGAATTTGATCTTTTTGATTGGTTGGTTTGTTGTTGCCTGGCAGTTACAAGTGGTGCCTTTGGGTTTAAGCTCCCTACCAAAACCTGGTTGTAAAGGGTTTATGGTCTCTTCAAAACCTATGGGTTTGAGATCCCTGTAAAATCTTAGTTCTATGGTTGGTAGTTGGGTTTTGTTGTTGGTTTGGGTTGAGGTTTTGTCTCTGTCTCGCTGCTGGTTGTTCTTGGCTTTTTCTTTTGGCAGCATGATCATCCTATTTTGGGTTTTGGGTCCCTTCAAAACTTGTTTATATATGGTTTCGGGTCCATTCAAAACTTGTTTGTAAATGGTTTCAGGTCCATTCAAAACCTATTTTTCCCTCTAATCAAAACTTTACAATTTCAATAATTTAATTTTAGTGAATTATTAATTTTAAATACAATTGATAAATATATAAATTAAAATTAATATTAATAATTATAATTAGGTATCAATTGCAATTGGGTTTAAAAAAATATTTATTTCAATTTATTAAAATTATATTAAAATATAAATTTAACAAAATTTAAATTGATTAAAGTTAAATTTAATTTATGTACATAAACTTATTAATGTTACACTTATCAAATGTGTATAAATTTAACTAAATTATTTTTTTTTTTAAATAATAATTTTTTAATTTATTCCAACAATGTTTTAAGTAACATAGCGGTTGCATTGGTAGTATCTTGGATGTCAAATGTTTATCTTTATAATTTGGTAAGTATGCTTTATTAATAAGTACATGTTAGTCATGTCCTATAGCTATGAGCATAGCTTGTTTCTTAGTCCTATATATATTGATAACTTTTTATGAACATCATAATATGAAATACTAAATCAAAATAGTTTGTAAGAAATTATAATGATGATATTTTGTTATGTATGCGAACACATATATACGTTTTTTGTAGATTGCCAATCATCATAATATGAAATAATAAATTAGAATTGTTTGTAAGAAATGATAATGTTGATATATTGCTATGTATGAAGGGAATAATGAGATCTTTCAATAGAAGGATGGGAGAAAACTTGGTATTGTTTTAGTTCATGAAATTGCTAAGAATTTTGTATACAAAATTTACATTTTTGAAATAGATTTTGTTTATGTAACATTTTCATTTGTGATTATTTGTGTCTACCCTACAAAACAACATACATAATTTTGTAACAATTTGAAACTTAAGAAATCTCCTACAAATATTTTAGAGTGATTTCAGAAGTTTACTATCACAAAAGCAAACACTATTAAAAGCTAAAAACTCTAAGTAATAAAATGAACAAAAACCTTATTCATTACATAGTGAAAGTTCACTTAATTAGCTGATAGGCTCTTTATTGTGGGCTTTCCCACCGGAAAAGTCTTACGCCTGAGACATGCCACTAGAATTGTCTCACGACTATGAAATTCCACTAGAAAATTGCAAAATCAGGCGGTAAAATCATTCAGTGGTACTCGAGTGCAATTAGTTGTTGTTGTATTTATGGTTCAATCCAATGCCTACTCTCTTGATATGTAAGATTCTTGTAAATACCATGGCAGCAGATATAAGTAAACAGAAGATTTTGAATGGCCTATCTTTCGATCCCGACATGCAACTTCTCGATTTTCACTAACTAAACCCTTCACGCGCATCTCTACTCCATTCCATTAGGTATAGAGGATTTCTCCAAGGATCCTTTACGAATCTGGATGTTGAAAGAATTCAAGGTTGGGTCTTCTATCTCTTAATCGAGTTCTTGCCCAGGTGAATATGTGATCAATCCAGTTTCTTGCAGAGGCTAGCAACTGTGAATAGCTTGAAGCAGTAACTGAAGGGTCTGTCGTGATAGGGTTTCATAAATTTTTCCTCCAAGCTTCACCCATTTTTTCTCGTGATCGTTGACCCTATGGCACAATTTGTGGAGAATCTTGAGGTAAACCACTTGCAATAGTTTATATGATTTTATTTTTTTGAATCTATATGCCTATCATTATTTTTCATGAGTCTGATTGAGAATACTTGTTTGATTGTGTGTTGTAAGTCGAGCTGAAAGTTTTCATAGTAGGAGATTCAAAGCTTAAAAGTCAAGGTATATTACAAGTTGTTTTATAGTTTCAACGTATGAACATTCACCAAAACATCATGGAAGGTGGATTTTGTCAGATATGGTAGGGCATTCCCTGGTAAATGCACATGTGAAGTGTGGAGGTGTGAACAAATTTGTGAACTGTCTAAAAGCCACCTCAAAAAGGTGTCATTTAATGGAATGAAATGTTTGTAGGTATGCACAAAAATGAATTTAATTGAAAGGCTTTATAAAACAATGTGACCCTACTATCCTCTTTCCTACTTTTGCTTGGCTCTCTTGTTTCAAAAAATGGTTTCCTGCTTGTTGGCTTTATATTTACTAGAAAGAGAACATGTTTAGTAGAGCTTGTATCCTCTCTGGACAAATGCTTATATTAGTATGCAAAATATATGTGTAACAAAAACACAAATTTGGTGTTTTGTTATGAGAAGAGAAAGCAATTGCACTAGAAATGTGGAACAGAGCAGTCGAAGTCTCATCATAATCACTTTGAGAACAGGTATTTTCCTGAACCATATTTTGTTCCCTACAAATTAAACTTGTGAGTGCTTGCAATGGAGGAAATTGGGTCGCTAAAACCATGAAACTTGAAGGATTGGATGAAGTAGCATGTCAGATTGATGATGATGGTAATAACTAATACCAATTTTGATGGTAAACAAATTTCAGCAAATTGGAGGGCTTATTACGGGCATTACATTGATGGTACAATTTCTTCCATGTGTCAACATCACTTGAGGAAATTTGAAGAGGCTCCAAATGTGGCAGTTCATATTTCTATAATTCATGGCCATTTCCATCAAGATTTTAATAGTTTACCCTTTTAGATAATGTCTAAGGGTTTCAAACCCCTAGCAGATATTTTCTTACTATTTTTCACTATTGTCCCATGATTTTATGAGACCATGTCTTCACCATTTCATGTTAACATGGTGACAATAAAGAAAAAAGTATACATATCAACATCATTTGTTACAACAAGACTTGTTGAGGGTTTTATGAATGACCACTATTACCCATTTTGAAAATAAACTATGAAAATAGGAGCTACATAGCCACTATAAAAAAATGTTGATCAGAATTTTGCTTCTCAATTTTACTCAAATCAAATGAAAATAATTTGTTCTCAAATATAACAAATGCACATCAGATGCACCTAATATTATTATATAACAAAATACTGATATAGTATTACTACACAACTATTTTACATTTAATGCATTGTGTTGATGTATTAAGAATTTTAGGATTGTCTTAGATTTACTGTGGTAAACTAAGATGCAAGGATGTTTACCCTCTCTGCTCATGATTATAACAAAAAAATACAACTCTATATAATCAATATAACAAATATTTTTAATGATCTTCTTTCCATGTTCACAAATAAACCAATCTTGTGGAGCTCAAGCCATATAGAATGAAAAGAAAAACAATAATTCTTCAATTCAGCCTTGCAACTTCCATACTGTTAAAGAAAAAAAACTTACATAGTTTCAACAATTCTTAATGTGTGTCTGATCCTCTAGAAAAAAATTCCAAGCCAAAGTCTACAATTTTTGGATTCAGATTTTTGTCCAACAGAAAATTGCTAGCTTTGATATCATGGTGTATAATACGTGGCCAAGAACCCTCATGTAGATATGCTAAATAATGATTTGCTCCGGTGATAATTTGCATTCTTGTGGGCCAGTCTAAATGAATAGCAGCCCTCTTATCTGCAAAAACTTAGAAGTAGAGAGTTATGCCCACGAACATTGTTGATGATAAATAAATTGCCATAATAGCAAACATATAAAGGTCCCCCAATGACCAACACTAGAGGTTGAAGCTAACTCTTGTTATGTTGCTTCATCAACGACATTAACATTGGGTTGGTTTGAAGGGTCTAAGGCACTGAAGCACACACCATGTATGATCTCTGCTTATTTATTTTCCATATCATTGAATGACCACAAAACACAGACAAGGTATGGTCACTTGTAACCTCCAATAACCCTTTGCTATGTGTAATTAAGATTCCACACAACACTTTGCACATGTCAGAGTAATTCACCCTCATAAAAACTCCCTCCTGCTCAAGGGAAAGCACTTTCTCTTCTAAAATATTTAACTTCCCAGAACCCTTATCTCTAGAAACCTCATCATTAATCAAAATTATTATTAATGTCAGTCTATCTCAGTTGTTGGTGTTTCACTAAGTGAACTCAGTCATTTTAAGTTGTTCAATTTTTCTTTTTTTATTGGATTAAATAAAGAAAGGAAAGTGACATGACTCTCTGCTCCCACAAGAAAAATGCTAAATGTAAATCTTGAAGAGTCTTGTTTTGGAGCTGGTTTTTTGGCTGGCTGCAGGCTATCTTTTATGTAGTCGTGTTCATGTTTGTAAAGGGTTTCGGGTCCCTTCAAAACCTTTTTTAACCTTTATCAAAAACCAAAGAAAGGAAAGTTAGAGTCAGCTGAAAAAGCAATAGACAAAAGACCTTCTCAAACAAAGTATAAGTTGTTGAACAGGCCAAACCAAGGAGGCGGCATTAGCAAAAATTAAAGGATTTTATGGTTTGAGAGGAGATATATTTCATAGTTCAGTTTTATCCAAAAATGGCATCCAGCCTTACTCCTAATCCAAATAAAACAATAAAGGTTGGTCTTTCAATATTTTATTGGGAACAATAGAAACTAGGAGAGCATTAAGTATCATTTAATTTGAGTGTGTAGAGAGACACAACATTTTGTATAATTTCATTGTGGAAATGTTTTATAAATCTAACATGAAGATAAGTTAAGGCAGTTCTCATTCATTTTGTTATTAAAGAGGAGGTGATAAGCAAATGAAGATGCAGGCATTGCATTTTATACAATTTTGTCTAGAAGAAATAATTTGCATTCAGTCAAAGCTTGCAACAAAGAAATAGGGAATTGACATAGGATCATGACTATCTATGTTGTAACAATAATAACTAATATGTATTCTCATGTTGGTTTTATCTGCAAGATATGAATGCATTTGGATTTCTTCCAAAGTGTTAGCCTTGTTGGTACATAAATTAAGCAAGTTGTTAGCTACAAAAACTTGAGGCATCTTGGAGGAACATAATTTTTTTTGAGTGGAGTGATGGAATACCACTAGGTTCTTATTATTAGATTCACTCGTTTACTAGGACATTTTGAATGGTGTGACCTTTTGTTGTGCCAAGAATGAGTTATTGCCCACTTTCTTGCTTAAATTGATATTCAACTTCAAGGGGTGACTGGAACTAAAATATATTTTGTGGTGAAAAGAATAGTTGAAATGATAAAATTGGCGAGGTACATAGCTGGTTCGTAATAGGTTCATAGTTGGCACAGAGTGCTTTTGGAAGTAAATGAGATAGTTGAAGCATCTACAACAGTTCTAATAGTATGTGGTGATAATGTTTTGACAGTATGTAATGATAATACTATACCAATTGGATTTCCAAGTCAAATTTCTAGTTGTTCATGACCTAGAATGTAACATTCTCTAGTTGAAAGTGATATGGCCCTAGCAACATCTTTAAGCTGCAATTGTAATCTTTAAGTTCAAATCAAACCATATTAGTTAGGTCAATACCTTTATAAGGGAACACCATTAAGTGCAAACAACTAAAAGTTGAATAATGACAGTTTCCCAGTCTACTTTGTCGTTAAGAATGCAATCATCTACAATGGATTCTACAAGACCGAGAATTGATGGTTGTGGAGATTCTCATATCTGAAATCACAATATAAATTGGGATATTTTGGGATTTGAAAATGAGAAAGATTTTAGAGATCAAAGATTTTGAGATGATCCCTTCATTTCCAAGTTAGAAGATACATGCTTGAAATTAGTTACGGTTTACACAGTTATGTGATATTGCAAGTAACCTCATGTCCCCATGCGGCTGCTTAGCTTATTTTGGCTAGCAGCCACTGCTCAACTTATTTAGGAGTTATTTGTGGAGCTGATGGCCCCATGAATGTTTAATTTTTCTGCTTATTTGTAAGCAACTAGTTTAAATTTTTTTTGTACAATAAAAAATTAGAAAAATAAAAATAAAAGTAAAGATTAAAAAAGAGGGAAACAAATTTGTGGAGCCACGTGGATTTTTAGCAATATACAGTTGCTGCTTATTTCCAGCCCCCCCTCTTTTTCCACAGTTTATTTTCAATTCCTAAACAGTAGCTGCTCCATTAAAATAGGAAAAGATTCCAAATTATCCTTTCCCGTTAATAAAATTTATGCATAGGAACATTCCTGCTGCTTAAATTTAAGCAAAAAATGGAATTAAGCAGCCACATGGGGACATGAGGTAATTGTGTGGAAGGAAGGGTTGGATACTGAGCAAACTGTTTGATCCTTTTAATAGTTGAAATTTTAAACTTGAAATCATTCGATTTTAAAGAAAACATCTACAGCTTCAACCGTGATATGGTTGAAATCTCCTTAAACTGTATGATACAGGATGAAAGTTCAGTTTACGCAGTCGAGAGACTAACCTTTGCTTGCAAGATGCAATATAAAAAATTAGAGAATGCAATTAGTAGAAAGCGAAGTTAAGTTGAAAAAATCTATTAATAATCCTCTGGCTACGAATATATCAACAAATCATGACTATTGTTGCAAACTCTAGAATTCAGCTTTCAATTTTTTGGTTCCATACCGTGTCTCCTACTTCTCCTTGTTTGCTACACTTAATACAAACTTCTCGTACTCTTGAAACATAGTATGTTTTTGGAGTAGGACTATATATTACTTGTAAATTTCATTTCTAACTCTAAATTTCTTATGTGCTACTTTTTGGTATTTGGCTATAATATTTAGCAATGAAAATGTAGATAAGAGCCATGGGATTGATCATTGAAGAAGAACAGACATACTAACTAATTATTTTTATACATATTATAAGGAATGATAACATAATAATGTGGACTGTCTACAATTGATGTTCATTTGACTATGCTACAATTTTTATCTTCAATTTGAAGTGATTTGTGTCAAGAAATACCAAAGGCTACAAGAAACATTAGTTGCAATTGTTTGAGACAACTATTCATAAATACCATTCATCTAGGAAATCAAGATGCTTCAACGCACATGATGCCTCTCCTCTACTTTCAAGTCTCTTTTCTTTCCATGATTGACTCTAGGAAGCAATAAAAATCACAACAATCTAAGATAAATGACTGTTGTTGAAACTTACTTGGCATAAACACTTGAAAGTTGCAATTTACCATATGCATATGAGTGATAATTTTACCATGTCTTTTGAAAGACACTACATATTACACTATATTAATAAAATTAATCAATAAAGTTCATATTGCATGACCATTACTCCATGCACACAGATTCACTCATTAAGTTGAGCTGGAATATGATAAAAAATCTACTATTCCAACACTTCCCCTAATATATTTAGTTCAAGGTGATTGATTCAAAACTTTGTTGACGAATCAATGCTTTTATCACTTATAATTTTATCTATTTTGGAACATAATAAACATGCATTTTATACCCTTTAACACCAAATAAGCAATGATTTTTAAGCACAAGTTTGATCAAATAATAGTCAAAGTAATAACTTTCTTAATTTTCAATATAACATTTTTAATTTTTAAAGAACTCTGGCTTTTGACTTCAACTAGGTGGTTACTTTTTACCAACTAGACCATTTTGGCTTGACCTTTTGTTAGACCAAACCATTGTGAGAACTAAAAGCTCCATTAAAACTATTAACTTTTATCAAAAATATTATATTTAAGATTCTAACCATAAAACGATCCAACATGATACCTGAAAAAATGTTTTTTAAGTTTTTCCAAAAAATGAGCATTATTATCTTTCAATATAGTCACTAATTGAAAACCATTTGTTTCATTCAAAAAGTGTCTAGGCTATGCTACAAATATATAATTGCATTATGAAGTGGCTCATCTTAACCCAAATAGTTACTTGCAAACAATTAATAAATGCATAATCCCTAACTCTTGAAACATCTATGTCTATACAGCTAAAATTGAATCTCGCCATCATTCAACCAAATTATAGTTTCAAAGTTTTCCTTTAACCACAACAAATATCTTTTAAGACATTTCCTTTATTGAGTGTTGCTAGAATGATAACATGTAAGCATGTCACACTTACACTTATGTATCCAAGAACAACAAAACATACCTACAACCCCCTCATGAAATTTAAGTCATATGAGACAATCACTAAATGCTAACACGATTTGTATATTATGTATTAGGTGATGGATTTTTAGTGAAACAAATTATGTTAGATTCAACTCAAGGATATTGAGAAAAATATGTTTTCAATTGGACTTATATGTGTTGAGTGCAAGTTTTTTTCTTGAAGCTTCTTATATTAATGAAATGATAAGTGTAGCCATTTTAGAATATGTACATTTGTTCAATATCCACCAAGATTGTGAATCCCAAAACTAACCTTACCTATACAAAATCGAACAAACAAACATAAACATGCATAGGTTGGCTTTATTGCATTTGAAAAGCATAAGCAAAATTATAGTTTATAAATAGTGTGAAGCATTACTCATTAAAGTGAAGCATTACTCATACTTTAACAAATGCACACACTTCAAAAATATAAGTCTAATGTACATGATTTTCAATCCCTTGTTTCTAAAATTATGAGTAAAAAAAATTGGAACACACTTTAGCCAAAATAGTATAGCATTACTCATACTTTAACAAATGCACACACCTCAAAAATAGAAGTCTAATGTACATGATTTTCAATCCCTTGTTTCTAAAATTATTTCTTATCTGAGTAAAAAATTAGAACATACTTTAGCTAAATTAGTATTCTAAACATGTGATTTATTTCGATTCACACTAATATTAAATAAAATCGGCGCAACCATTGCACCTCCTTTCGGTGCAAGTGCTAGTTTTAATTAAGCAGATTATCACAAAAGAAAACACCATGAAATCCTACAATATTTAACTAAACAACTTTAAAAAAACACAATGTAAGCCTAAACATTTAATTCCACAAACTATCACAAAAAAACAAATAATGTAGTAGCTAAAAATATTTAATTCCACAAATTATCACAAAAATAAACACCATAGAAGCCACATTCAATTCAGTAAATTACCATAAGAAGAAACATTGTGATAGCCAACAACTACAATTTAGCAAAAAACCACGAAAACAAACATTAGGGAAGCCCAAAACATGCAGTTCAGTAAGAAATCACACAAACAAACACCTTGAAATCCTGAAATAATTAAACTCGGCAAGCAAACACTGTGAATGTCAAAAACACTTGCTTCAAGGCCCTTTTTTTTAATAAATACTACAACTATAAATGCATGAAAAAGAGTAGAGTATTGACTTTCTTGTCGATTCATGAGAAGAATTAGAGCGTGTGTAATTTTCCTTCGTAAACTAGAAGGAAGCGAATTCCCACTCACTTGCAGCAACTCAACAAGTTGTTTGGGAAAATGTGAGAGATATTGAGGATATCAAGGCGCAACGTGGGTTAAAAAAAGAGTCAATTCTTTGAGCTCCTTGGCTGAGCCGGTGTCGTCACCCATGGATGCCAATTTCAAAGCGGCGTGTTACCAAAATACAACGAGACATGACTGAAAGTGGCATACCAAAAATAAAAGCTTGCTCTTGTAGCCCT
Source organism: Sequoia sempervirens (assembly GCA_007258455.2). Taxonomy (NCBI): domain Eukaryota; kingdom Viridiplantae; phylum Streptophyta; class Pinopsida; order Cupressales; family Cupressaceae; genus Sequoia; species Sequoia sempervirens. Next base: position 510,884,275 of record VDFB02000017.1, on the reverse strand, counting down.
GGGAATCGCATTTCATTTGTGATTGTAGAGACGGGAGGCTTAATTTTTCAACGCTCAGCCCCGATGCACTTAGGTTTGTGGATGCATCAACACCTCCTGGAATTCGTAATGGCACCATATTTGGCTGTAGCAACCAAACCCTGACAGATCAAAAAAATTGGATTTATTCAAATTTTACCAAGTGATAAATTTGGAAACAACAAACATCATTCCAAAAATAAATGGAAACTTGTCGATTGAACTTGTAGATGTAAAAAACAACAACCATTTGTACTGAATATGGAAACATTTCCCTTGGAAGATGTAGTTTCAGATTGGAAGTTCACAGACTCAACATTAGTAGGAAACACCCAGATTTTTTTGTGGATCGAGATTTCTTTTTTATGTACACAAATTCCCAAGGAAACAACTTTCATTGTAAATATCTATCGACGTAATAAATATTGGCAAATGCGGAAGAAGTATATATATTTATGTAAAAGGATAACAATAGTAATTAAGATAAAAATAGAGGTGATATTCATATCCAAAGGTGTTAGTATTAAATTTTGGAAGAATTAGAAACATTAACAAGTATATATAAATGGTGGGGATGACCCTACAGTGCAATGACAAGTTGCAAGCAACAACTTCCCTGTTCTCATGTGTTCAAATCCCACTAGTGGATGGTGGGATGAACTATCGTTGGCCAGAGAATGAAGTGAACATTAGATGATGCATGGATGACAGAGGAAGACCTATGTAGGGGTGGCAGCGATCGACACACGAAGGAGTGGTCGAACAATGGATGGCGAGCGCTACTGCGAGGTCCGCATAGGGAGTTTGGTGGCAACAGTGGAGGGGAGGCTACAGATGGAAGCAAGAGATATCGGTAGCAAGGAAGGTGGTGCCTGGTGGATTGAGGGATAGAGGAAGGAGTTTGAGAAGACGAAGGGTGAAAAAGGTGTCAGGGGAGGAAGATTGAAGGAGAGGTAGGTGGAACAGAGGAGTATGGAGGAGGAGAAGCAATGTAGAAGTGAAGGAAGAGAGGAGGAGTGAGGTGTGTTGGAGGAGAAGAAGCAAAGGAGGAGAGGAGGAGGAGGAGGGGAGGAGAGGAGTGAGGAGCGAGAGAGGAGGAGGAGAGAAGGAGAAGAAGTGGAAGAGATGGAGGAGACGACGAGGAAGAAGAGGAGGTGGAGAAAAATGATGGGGATGAGGTTCCCCAATGTGGCCTCACTAGTTCAAAACTCCAGTCAAAAGCGTTTACCTACCCAAAAAAATAAGTATATAAATGGTAAAATCAAGAATAATATTAATACCAAATTCAATATTAATATTAATATCATTGTAAACAATATATTAACAATCATATTATTAACTATATTAATATTCGCATAGTTATTAATATGAGAGTAGTGTCCAACATTTCTAACAAAGAATAGATTCAACATTATGCACATTAGTGATCATTAATGATGATAATAATAATGATAATCTCAATATGAGTGAATAGTATTAGTGTTAATATAGATATAGTAATAAATTGAGGTCTTGATGTTAATAATAGTAATACTGACAAGTGGGGCTTTGAATGTTAAAAGATATAACAATAATGTGGTTATTAACACTAAGAGTAATAATAGTAGTAATATTACCAAAGATAAGTTGAAAATTTAAAATTGAAAAGAAAAAAATATTATGGAAATAATAACATTTGAGAAATTAATACTAAAAATGATGGCAAGTATAATATTAATGTTAGGGTTTCTTGTGTCTGTAGTCATCCTTGGCCCTTCTTGCATCATATTGTGCCTTAGGCATAGGATTTTTCATTTACTTTGTATGTATGACCATATTTACTATATTTTTTGTGGTTTATTATACCTTCAATCAACTCTAACCCAACAGTTATTGTCGGTGTTAGCAGTTCGACGACTCTACTCAATGGCTCCTCCTCTGAACAAGTGTCCTTGAAAATTTGTTCTGAAAGTGTTCCACAAGGTAAGTCTTTTGATTCCCTAGCTGATGTGGTGTTACCCATGCCAAATTTTGATTATGCATGTCAATGGTTAGAGAAACATACTCTTTTTGGTTTTTTTTTGGGAGGACTCCCCCTGAAAGTGTGCTTAAAGAATGGGTTCAAAAGGCTTGGGTCCCTCATGGGGTTCACCTTGAAATGGTCCAAAATTTGACTAAAGGCTTTTCTCTTTTTTGCTTTGAGGAGGTCACTCATGTTCAGGAAATCTTGAACCATGGTCCTTGGTATGTTCGGTCCTCTTCACTAGTTTTCCAGCTGTGGACCCCAAACCTTGCTATCTCAGATGACACCAAGTTGTAGGTTCCAGTCTGGATTGAGTTTCCTAGTTTGTTTTTTCCTTGTTTGCATTTTTTATAGCATATCAAGCTTCCTCTCTAGGGAGGGTTATTTGTGTTGAACCAAATATGTTCTTTCAAGCTCACCCTCAAAAGCGATTATGTGTCGAGGTGGACCTTTCATAGGATTTGAAAGAGTCCATTAATATTCAAATTGGCTCTTTTCAACATACCTAGAAGGTCACTTAGTTTAATATATCAAACACTTGTTATTGGTGTCAGTCCACTGGCTTCAAGATTAAGGATTGCCCCCTGGCAGTCCCCTATACTCCATCTCCACCACAAGAAGCTAACAAGCCACATTACGAGGAAGGTGTTGCTACCAAACTAGAGGAAAAATAGACAATAGTTACCAACTGGAAAAATAATTCTAACATCTCCAAGACAGTTTCCAAAACCCCTAAGTCGATAAAGGAAGTTTCAAACCCTTTTGCGAAGGGGAAGGAAGCCTAGATGGGCTCTAATAGCACTTCAATGCACCCAAGGCCTATGACTATGCCCCAACCTGCCTCATTTATGATAGCACAATTGACTAAGTCTCCTCCTGTGTCAGGTGTTCATAGGAGGTCTCAAAGTCCCTCTTGACCTCTAGAAGAAGGAGAATATGTTCAACAGAAACGAAGGAATTAGTCTCCTACCATTCAAATTGGGTCAGTCCCACTAGAATCTTTATAGAATCACTTTTCTACTCTGGAAGAGCTAAAATCCAATAAAATGGTAGAGTTTCTAACATGAATTTCCTTTCCTGGAATGTTTGAGGTCTGAAAAACCTCTCTAGGAAGTATTCTACTAGGGATACTCTTCAAAAATATGCTGGTATTGATGTTCTATGTCTTCAAGAAGTGAAAGTTGTTTATTTCTTGCTTTCTTCGGCTTGTTCTATTTGGCCAGCCAGTAAAATATTTTGTATTGATCATGAGGTTGGACGTGGCAGAGAAGTCACCTATTTGTTCCCACGGTGGCATGCTTGTGTATTTGATCATGGGTCTAACCCCACACATTGGCTCGTCCAAATTATTTTGAACATTGATAATCATTCCTTTGGGATTATTAATGTTTATGCCTCGAATGATGTTGTTAAAAGATCTCTTCTCTGGCAATGGATTGTTGATTCACTACCAGTTGCTACCTGGCTGCTTTGTGGGGATTTCAATATGGTTGAGGTGGCATACAACAAGGATGGTACTCTACCATTTCTATGGGTAGTTGGCAAAAGAGATACATGGTACTACATGCATAATAAATTGGGTCTTTTTGACCCAATATTGATTGTTGCCACTCTCATTCTCTCTAGCACACTTCAAGGTGCAATTATCAAACTGGGTCTGATAGGATATTTAAATGCCATGATCGGGCTATGATCTTGGCTCAATCTTTTTTCTCTTTTGCTAGCTTTTCACCAATTCCGATAAGGCCATTAGTGAATGTGACATTGTCAGACCACTTTCCCATCATGTTTTACATTGAATGGGAATTAAGGCAACCCCGTACTAGTAGGACCCATTTTTTTTAACACCTTGCTAAACCATCAACCCACACTGGCCCACATCAGGACTTTTTGGAATTTGGAGTGTCGACAACCTCACAATATAGGTTGGATTACGTGGTGGAATGTTGCTATCACCCACATTGCAAGGTTTCTCCACATTCATGGGTGCTAGTCGGCCATCTTTCATAGATGGTCTTATGATGTGACAATGTCTGACCTCTATGCTACCATTGAGGCCTTGGTGACTAACCCATTTTCCTATTCTCTAAAAGTTAGGGTTGCGAAATTAAGGCATCAGAAGCAAGTTGTTGATAATTATGCTACTTGAGGGGCACAAATCAAGGCCAGACTTCACTAGCTTAAAATTGGGGATCATGCCTCAAAAGAATTTTTTTGGCTCTTCAAGCTAGGCACTCATCTCCTAATATCAAATAAATCAAAGAGGGCAACAATGTGATTTCTAAACCGCCTGATATTCTCTAAGTGTTTGTTAGGCACTATGAATAGTTGTTCACAACCCAAGAGTACACTCTTCAGCGGCATCAAGCACTTTAGGATTATCTTGTTGTTGTGCCAAATAGGCTCTCCTCAGCCCAAAAAGCCTTCTATGAGAAATTGCTAAAAATTGAATATCTCAAAGAAGCTATCAACACTATGGTTGATGATAAGGCCTCAAGAATTGATGGGTTCCCATGTGAATTCTACAAGGCCTTTTGGGATTGTGTTGGGAAAGATCTGCATAAGGTTTATTTTGAAGCTTTTCACTCTAAAACCCTAGGTAAACTTATTAACAAAGGCAATATAAAATTAATACCCAAAGCTTGTGATCTTGAGGATATCTATAACTAGCGGCCCATCATGCTCCTCAATGTCTCATATAAAATTATTTCCAAAACCCTTGCTTTGAAAATCCACCATCTTCTATCCCAAATTGTGCGCCCAGAGCAAATTGGATTTATTAAATCCAGGCTCATCTTAGAAAACATTATTGCTATTTGGGAAGACATCAAGTGGGCGAGACGCTCTAATCAAAAGGCAATCTTTCTCAAAATTGATTTTGCTAAAGCTTATGATCGCATTGAATGGCCTTTCATACTTGCTATGCTCTTCGCGTTGGGATTTGGTCCTCAATTCTTTTAGGTTGTGCAAATGTTGTTTTCTAATGCCTCAACTTACATCACCATTAATGGTCGCTAGTCCCCTTCCTTTGGTACATGTTTTGTTCCATTCTTCAAGTCTTCCCACTTGCCCCCTTGCTTTATGTGCTTGTTGCTAAGGGTTTTCGGTATCTACTGGCTCATGCCATCTCCCAGGGGTAGGTTCATGGCATCTCTTTGCCTAACTCACCAACCTAGCTAGTCAATGACCACTTCACCAATGATTCTTTCCTTACCTTACTAGAAGAAGAAAATAATGTCAAAGTTGCTCTTGATTTCCTTGAGACCTTCTGTTTGGCCTCTGGTTATGCCATACAATGGAACAAAACTTTATGCTATAGATAGTTTTTCCTTCCCAATCCCCTCTAGATTCAACATTATGGTTGGAAATGGATTGCTCCTAGCGAAATTTTTTGATTTCTGGTTTTCCTTTCAGGCTTCTTCCGCTGATCTTTGGCGAGTGGTTCTTTCTCAAATTGAGTAGAAACTTGCTTTTTGGATTACCAAGCCGCTCTCTTTGGCTGGTAAATTCTAGATTTTCTCCAAGGTTTTAGTAGTGAATCATGTGTATTATTCTTCATGATGGGCCCCTTCCAAGGCCTCATATGCTAAGCTAGAAAAGTTGCTTCATGATTTTCTTTGGGCCTCTTTTGAGACTCATCAAGGTTTTTACTGCATTGCTTGGGAGTTTTGTTGCCTGCGTAGAGACTTTGGTGGGCTTGGCCTTCTCTCCACTCAATGGTAAGGGATTTCTCTTTGTGTCAAATGGATTATAAGAGCTCTTACTGGCAATGAGGCCTAGAAAATCCTCCTTAGACATTGTATTCATTTTGGCTATCCCGCACACAGACCTTCTTGGAAGGGAACTAGCTTTCAAACCCTTTTGGTTATGAGGGAGCCAGTTCAAATCGTAGGAATGTTTGTGGCCAAAAGCATTTGGTGGGCTTGGGAGTCTGTCAAGCCTTGGCTCTGCTAGTCTGGGTCCAAATTTTGAGATGGGCTCTCACTCAATCAACAAAATGTTTGGTGGTCACCTCTTTTTTCCAATGCAAGTCGATCTTTTCCCAAGCTTCCTTGGATTAAGGCCCTCATGTTTCACAAAAAGGGTATTCAGACCCTTCAAATTTTATTTCATAAACCCACTATGCACATTTTTCCATGGGAATCTTTTTGTTCTCAATATGGTTTTCAAAACCATGACTATGAAACCTAAGATGGCATGGTGAGTGCCATTCTGATTGATATGCTTCATAAGGTGGGTATTTTTGCCACCAAGCCTTGGTGGAAGGATTGGAAGTGGTACCAAAACACCCCTTTCATAAATTACAAGTTTCAACTTGGTTATCAGTGGCTTTCACCTCATTTTCCAATGATTGAAACTCTAATCCTGAGATGGAACCTCCAATCTTTAGTGTTTGTTTAGCGTAAAATATTTTCTCCTACGTGGTCTACAAGTATTGAGCCAAAACTTTCCCACTTTTCTTGGTGTATTCTTTTCCAAGGCTTACCAATGAGATCTTGGCTTGCTTACTTGGGGGTACAGGACCCTCATTGCCCTTTTTGTGGGTAGGCAAAGTCATTTAAGCACCTCTTCTGGTTTTGTACCAGAGCTCGGCAGCTGTGGAATTGGATTCATGCATTTTTTCAACCATTCAAGCCAAAGCCCTTCTCCTAGACATGGTTTTGCTAGGAGACTCTCCTAGGTTCCCCGCTAAGTATACCCATATTTGGCACACTTTCAGGGTGGAAATCCTCTTCAGTATTTGGAAAGATAGAAATGTTTGCATATTCTCTCACAGTTAGATTGATAAATTTGTTTCTTTATATTCTAAAGCGATTATTTTCTCTAATGTTCTTTTGTAGATTCAAGTGCAAGCTAGAAAAGTTGAGCTTGAAGTTTCTCACCTTTAGGAGCTCCTGGACCACTGGGGCAATGCCCCTTGTACTGTGGAGCATGTGTCTCCCTCGTCCACTTCTTCTCAGGGCTGGTCGCCTTCATGAGGCTAGTGGTGAAGTGGCTCTGCTAGGGATTTTTTCCCCCACTTCAGGATCCTCCTCGTTGCAATTCTCACCCTCGTTGGCAATCACCCTCTCCTCCTCCAGAGGCTGACCTAGGGTGGCCTTCTAGAGGGGCAGGGGTGGGTGGTGATGGCACTTGTAGGTGGCCTACTAGTGATGCTCTTGGTGGCGGTTCTAGTTGGCCTTCTACTAATAATTCTAAATGGCTCCCACAATTGGATTTGGAAATTTCACCTCATTGTGAAGACAAAGATAAAGAAAAATATGATGGTTGGGCTCCCCATAACATCACTCTAGACCCCGCTGATGTATGGGGGGAAAAATTGGATGACAAGGACATGCTACCCTCTGCTGGCACTGCAATGGCCACCTAATGGCCTTTTATTTTCATGTGTTTATAATATTTCTTTCTTTCTAGGCTTGGCCCATGTGACTTTGGACTTCTGGGCTTAGCTCATGTGACTCTCGAGGTGTGCCTTTTTACCACCCATCTTTTTTTTTGTGAATATGTATTTCTATCTTTTATATTAATATAGATATAATGCCTATTCATCAAAAAAAATATTAATGTTAATCTTGAGGGAAGTATTAATAGTAATAATATTATTAATGTTAATAAGGATATTGGTATTAATATTAAATGATTAATATAGTAATTAATAATACTAAATAGTAAAATTAGTTTTAGGATAATATTAAATAATAATGTTAGGAGGATAATGTTATTATAATTAATAAAGGGTAATACTAAGGGTAACCTTATTGATTATAACCATGATATCAAGTTAAAAGAAGAGATGATACTAGCTTAAGTAAATGTGATGCAAATATAAAATTGAAAAGAAAAAATTTATGGAAATAGTAAGGTTTGAGATTAATACTAAAAATGATGGCAAGTATAATATTAATGTTAATATCAAGGGAAGTATTAATAGTAATAATATTATTAATGTTAATAAGGATATTGGTATTAACATTACTAGTAATTAATAATACTAAATAGTAATATTAGTTTGAGGATAACATTAAATAATAATGTTAGGAGGATAATGTTATTATAATTAATGAAGGGTAATATTAAGGGTAACCTTATTGATTACAACCATGATATCAAGTTAAAAGAAGAAGAGATGATACTAGCTTAAGTAAATGTGACACAAATATAAATATTAAAAGAAAAAACTAGCTTCGAGGTAAGGTCATTAATCACTGGTACTATTGGTGCCACGATTAGTAGGGTAGTTAATAATTATTTTAGTGCAAGGTTCAACATTAATACCCTAATGAACAATAATGTCACCAACCTTAACCTCGTATATGGGAATCAACATTATGGTCACAAACAATAGTCCTAAATTAAATGAGAGTATTAATTGTATATTTCAAGGAAGCTATCGTTAGCAATTTCATCATTAATCTAGAGAGTAACCCTCACACCTTACCTAGGGATGATAATTATGGAACCCCATGTAACCCAGTTCTCATAGTCGATCTGTTTCTGATTCGAGGGTGTGCATGATGGACTACATGCACCCAACTTCGTTCACACCCACACCTCACTCTTAGGTGATGTGTTAATGGTGACGTTGCACAAGAAACGTCCTCCAATGCGTGCAATATATTAAGCATGTGCTAGCATTGTTGGAAATTATTAGGGTATATACATTATTGTTACAAAAATTTGGTGGTTGTCTTTTTTTCCCTAAGTGAAAATTTAGGACATGACATCAAGGCCCCCACCACATCTTTGATATTGTTACAACTATAGACTCTTCAAATGGACATCATCAAAAAGAGATTAATGTATTTGGTCAATCTAACCCACATATCTATTTAAAAATTAGAGGTGGTTTCTCCCCTTGTAAAATTTGACATGTCCTCATGTCTAAGACTAAGAGAACCAAATAAGTTTTATGTCATATTTTCCAAATTTTATGATGTGAAAATGATTTTAGGACCTGTGGGTTATGGACCCACAATGTTCTTAAAATAGATATGTGGAATAAATCAAGTTTTTAGTTTTAAATAGAGATAGCAAGCACAAGAGCAACACTTTCTCAAAATAGATACAAAATCAAATGGAAATTTGTATGGAAAGATAAATTTTTCTATTACAAATATAAATCCATTAAATCTATGTTGAAGACAACTTCTTTGTAGAAGGGAGTAAAAAGAAACATGAACAAAGTTGAATATAATACTACTAAAGTGATTAATATCCACTATAACACATAAATTTTCAACATCCTAATGAAGGAACTACATAGGGATATAACTAATGATTTTATTTTTCAATAGATCTCACCAAGAGATCTACTTTTATCACATAATGTCAAGCATGAAAATATATTTACCTATAGTTTGAGTATCTATTTTTTTAATGATTTTGAATTACAACTCTTCAAGGGATAATTTTTAAGTCTCCATACTAGTTTTTTAAAATAATATGCACATACATATAAATTTCATGATAGGAAACACAATATTTTCTCGCATCATCCATGTTGGATGAAGAAGATGTCATGATGAAAATATAGTTTTTGGTCTTTAAAATAAACAAAATTTGAAGGTACTGATCCAAATTGAAATACAAAGAGATCTTAGAAGGTTTGATTCTAAAGTTTCTATTGTTGAAGAAGCTAAAGATCTAAAAACTTTAAAAATGGTTGAATTACATGGAATCTTGACTACCTATGAGATGAGGTTTGATAGTGAAAAATCAATAAGAAAAGAGGTTGCATTTAGAGATGCATCCAAGAAGCAAGTTGATCTAGATTCTAATTTTGGATCAGATCCAGAGGAGGAAAACTTTGTCAAAAAGTTACAAAGAGGTTATGAAAAGTATAAAGGTACACTACCTTTCAAATGTTTTAATTATGATGAAGTAAGACATTTTATGGCTGATTGTCCTTACAAGGACTCTAACAATGTTGAGAAAAGGTATGGAAATAAATTATTTCAAAAAGGGAATAAAGGTTAGAGGAAACAAGAGAGTTTCTTTATTAATGAGGAAGGCTACTCTACTGATGAAGAAGATAAAGATATCTTCAGATATGAAAAAGAGAAGGCTATATTCATGGCAATGGAAATTATTGAAGATGCTACAGAGATGAATTTCAAAAATTATGATGAAGTAGATCTTGTGGAAGAGTTACTCTGTGTTGGAAAGGAGATCAAGAGACCGAAGAATAGAATTATTGAAGAAGTGAAGGATAAAGACAACTTATCTTAGAAATTTATTAGTGTGAAAAATATGATCATTAATCTAAAGGTTCACACAAAAGAAGCATAGAGGATTGAAGAAGTTTTAATGAAAAGACTATTAGATCAAAAGATAAGGACTATGAGAATCTTGAAGTAGAAGTTATATCACTAAGGAAAGATCTTGACAAAGTAAATCATCGACTAAAGATGAAGTTTGGGAAGAGCACAAAGATCTTGAATCAGATAATTGACAGTCAGAGATCACCGCATATCAAAATTGGTATTGGTTTTGATGAACCAAAGAACAAAGTGACAAAGCAACCAGTGAATCCTACTAAGAATAATTTGGAAGAGGTTGGTTTTGAAAGTTCAAATTTTGAACAAAGTGTTGTAACCAATGATAGAAAAGTGTAGGATGATGATTTCATCCTAGTGCAAAGGAAGGAAAAAAGACTGAGAAGACAAGCTACAAGAGAACAAGGGTATAATACTAGGTTCAATCATTCCTTTTTTTGTTATTATTTTAACTATAATGATTTTGGTCTTAAGGTAGTGGATTATAGAAGAGTTTCAATAAGAAGAAACAAATTTTTTATGCACCTTTGTACAATTTCAATATCATTTGTCACAAGTGCAATAATTTTGACATATTACTAGAAATTGCAAAAGCAATAAAATTTTATGAGTCCTCCTCTACTAGAAAAAAGAAGGAAAGGGTTAGAATTTTGGAGTAATGAATCAGATAAAATTTAGAAGAAGATATTGAAAGAGAAAATATCATTGAAATCAATGATAGCTTAGACTATTCTACATGCTCAAAAGAGAAAAATTTATGGGTTTGTTACCACAATTGAGGTTGTATTCTCCAAAAACCATGTCCACCCTTGAAAAAAATTAGCCATGTTAAAGTTGTCACCTTTTTTATTGGTTTTTGAAACTATGGTGGGAACCGATTAAGTCAAGCCACAACCTCTTTTCCACCTGACTTCCAAAGTTAAACTTAAGTTCTTTTTGAAGCGACTTTTTGTGTTGTTTTAAAAAAGATGTCAGGTCCTAGAGTAGTTTTCATAACCTCGGTGCACACTGATCGGAGAATGGAAATTTGAGTGAAGATTGAATTTACTTTGGAGCTTTCACAAGGTTTCAAAACCTTTGTTAGTCCTTGATAGGGTTTTGGAAACCTATTTTATCCCCGACACTGGGTTCTCTTTCAAAGGACTAAGTGTTTGGTTATTTCCAAAGGATCTTTCCTAAAGGCTCTTATTAGGAAAAATACTTAAATGACTTTAGACCAAGTCTCAAGAGGGGGAAGATAATGGGGTTATTTTAGAACTGAGACAGGCTCCAATGGCATTTCAAGAACCCCACCTAAGCCCAACATTATTTCATTTTAAACTGCCATCTCAATATTTGAAGACTTGTTTAAAGAAAGGTGGTGGTACCCAAAGGAAAATACATTATAGAAATATTATTCAATTGAAGCAAAAACCATTGGAATTCACTGCAGTTATGGAAATAAAGAAAGCATCACAACAAAAAAGATAAACAAAAAATTGAAATAGAGAATTCGAAGATCATTGCATCACATGAAAGAAATTAAACACAAAAAGTATATGTATATATTCATTTATTGTTTGTATTACATCAAAAGGTGAAAATATTCCAATACAGTTTTTCAAAAAATAGAGTAAAAATCAATATATGGATGCCCTCCACGACCTCCTAGAGACTTTCAATCTGCACTAGTGAGAAAAGGTTTTTGTTAAACTCCACTAAGTGAGTGAAGGTCTCCATCATATTCTACTCCAACCCAACACAAAGCAGAGTGACAACTTGTTTTGCTTGTTCATTTCTCAAAGCAGTGGTGATACAAACAATGTCTCCCACCAGGCCAATGTGTAGGTATTCATTAAGATTCCCTAGAGTAGCTTCAAACTGGGCTAAATAAGTTGGCCTCACTAGATGTTCTATATCTTTTTCTCCCCATCTAACTTGTTAGAGGTATGGAAAAAAATGTATAAGAAGTGCTCCAATAATGTAGAGTTGTGCACATGAACCTAGGCCAATTTTTTTTTTTGATTATCTTCTTGATTATGCCTTCCTCCACATCATTGTGTATTAGGAAAACCTCTCTAAGATGGTCTTCCACTAATCTCCTTACTGCACTACACTCCATACCTTCAATTGAGAGGAAATCGCTCTTTGAAGTGGTGTCACTTGAGGTGCTCAATATTTTTGAAGAAAAGTTGATAAGTAAAAAATGAGAGTGTTTTTGTTCAGTTTATAGAAAAGGGAGTAAGATGAAAGAGTACATTTGAGAGAAAGTAATGACACAAGGACATTCCAAGTTGTCTTGAATTTAATAAGATCAACAATGATGTGATGTTACATTAGCTATATAAGTTGCAGTGTCAAATAAAATCCTCTTATTTAAACCATCGACATGAGTGTAATCTTCAGTGGGTATGTCATTAAATATCAAACTGAGGAATTGTAGACTATTCATGTTACACCCCATGTGTTATTACCTATTTACTATTACCTTGTTTGGGTGAATTACTTCAATAAATGTGAATGTGTTTATTTATGAATTCTGATGGAATATGTTGAATGAATGTTTGGCTAAATTAAATGCTTTATGATTCAGTATATGAAATTTATAATGTGAATATGACAAGTATATGAATGCATTGATTTAGATAACTACTACTATGGTGGACTAAGTTGAAATGCAAGAACATGTTCAAGCCTCTAGAAGAGAGGGGCAGTATCACTCAAGAGAAGAACTTGGTCTGGTAACCTCTAATTCAGTCTTATTAAGCATTCACACACTCACACCCTAGATGGTCTTAGTTGAGTCAAGTCAGTTGGGTAGATGGTAAGTGATCTTTAGTCTAGTTGTGTATGTTTCATTAATTTGTGATCTTTTTTATGAATGTATGGAATGAGGTATGTGATGAGCCTTGATGATTAGTGGAATCCTTCCTTGTGTATTTATTTGTATATCAATGAGATATATGCATTTAATGTATATATGTATATATGTACATTTTTTTGGTAAACTCATACATGTGAGTAAATACGTACATGAGTATACATACCTACACATGCTTATGGAAAAATTACCCATATGCATGGGAATACCACTTGGACTAGTGGCATATATATATAGATATATATATATAAATACATACATACACACATACATACATACATATATATATGTATGTATGTATGTATGTAAGTATGTATATATACATTCTGTGAATATATGTTGATTGATGGGATTGCATGTACGAGTGTTTTATAAAGATAAATTATGTATATATACATACATATATACTATTCTTTATATTTATATTTAATATAAATATGTTTGTTAATAAAATGTATTTGATAAACTTATGGAATGAATATATATATATACTTCAATTGAAATGTGTGTGTATATATATATACATATACACACACACACATATATATATAATATACATATATATATATATGAATAAGTTTTGATATAATTTCCTACTGCATAGATAAGCGTTGATTATTATTGCCAACATTATAATGCAAAGCGCATATGTTAACACATGGCACATGAAACATATCTAGTGCATAAAGTAAATATGGTGCAACATTAATAAGTGAGAAGCTAATGCATAAGTATTTGAAGACTAAGTCAAATCATGAAGAAAATAACGTATAAGTGTTGATGTGCAAATAGTATGGAATATAGTTAATGTTGTTATGAATTTTGTTGACCATGTCTAAACTACGCCTATGAGAGGTGGTGCCATATTTAGTATTGGTTGCAATGTAAAAGAAGTCTTTGAATTCGAATAAGCCTATAAATAAGTGTTTTGAATCAATCAAGTGCAAACTTGGCATCATTTTGAAATGGAATTCAAATTATGAAACCTATTTTTAGCTTGTTGTCCCCAATACTAAGTTGACTCATCCATGAAACTGTCATGTGTTGTGAACTTGTGAATGAGTCGGTGAATGAGGAATAAAGGTGGCAAAAATACTTACTTGTTTGTAGCCTTTGGTTGCTCACAAAATAGTGTAAATAGAGGTGCTCATTCTTCCAAATGCATCACTTTTCATTTTGATTTATTGAGAGTTATTCTATTGAAAATTTAGTGCAAGTAAGCTGAGAGTTTGTGAGATTTAGAGTAGTATTGTTGCTTTATATTTGATTTGTTGAGAGAATTGGAGTGAAGCTAGTAGAGGCGCTTGAGTATTTTGTAGTAGAAGTTGTGTTGATCTTGAGGAGAGGATTATTCAATTGGAAGCTTTTAACAGGCATGTTGATTTCCACCTCTTTATTCTCTTGTTGAAAATATTGTTATTTTATTGTCATGTTGAAAGATTATCTTTTACTTGTATGAAATGTTTGGATATGCTTTCATATCACTTGGTTGTTTCTCGTTTTGTGAAACCTTACTTTTGATATTTTCTCATATATAGATATGTGTATATTGAGTATACTATTAAATGGATATAAATTATGTTTGTACTATACGTAGATTGTTTGTACTTTATGAAGTATAGTGAAACTTTAGGTGCGTTACATGAGATAGAGTTACTTTGAACTATTTGATTTTATGTTAGATAAAGTGATTCAAAGGGAAGGTTATTCTTGGGATTAGGATAATCCATGGGAAAGGGAATAATCTAAAATAGAATAGAATACTAATGGTCAAAATACAAATCGAGCAATTATAGTGGTGAATATAGATGACCCACACTCAAAGTACTGGGTGTTGAATCTTTGGCCAAAGTAGTGTAGGTGTCCACTGTCTACATTGTCAATTCACTGTGATCCAAGTACATACTAGGTTGAGAATATCATAGAATTAGAGGTTGAAATAATGATAAGCTCTAGTCATCGCATCACTATGCTCAGAATAGGCTATTTGAAGGATGAGGTTACCAAACCAATCTCTTCATCGAAGGTTAGGGCCATATACTAGTTTGGTAGATGTGCGATGTACCACAATTAGTCCATGGTTGGCGAAAAAATTCTTGAGTGATTCTTCTCCTCATGTAGTTGGTGGCCAAGATTTAGGAGAAGGACATTGTGGACCATTTGTATTTCTAGTTCATGTAAGCTTGTTTAAGCTATGTACAAATCATGTGTCCATCTTTATGGAATTTGTAATGTGAAATGTTATCTTGAATATATTTATGTAAAGTTACATCATACTTATATTATTGGAAATGATTCTTTGATTATGCAATGGAAAAGTTTGGATAAATTTATATTTCAAATGATGCATTATTATTGAATAGAATTTTTTTTTAATTTCTCTACATTAGATGCATAGATAAATTACATGTGGGTAAAACTTAGTAGATTTATTAGGAAGAACAATGTGCATGTTAAAATTCACACAAGTTGGAGGACATGAGGCTTATCTATGAGGTAGGGATTTTCTTAGTGGCAAATCTTTGCCAATTGACGAATATTACATATCGAGCAAGTTGAAATTGATGAATAAATTGCACCTAGGGTGACCAAATCACCTAGATTTTACAAATTATCAGTCCAATGCATATCTATTCGCCATCGATTTATTTTATGAGGCATATTTAAGTAATAAATTTTCCATAACAAACTACACGTTTCAAATGGATCGATTAATATTTTTTCCTAGAATCTCGGAATCATGTAATAAATCACCTAAATATTTTCCAATACTATTAAAACACCATTGTGTATTAGGACCCATTTCACCAGTTAAAATTTAAAAAAAGTTGCTTATGAGGACCTATTTTGCGAATTAAAATTTACAAATAGTTGCTTATGAGGACCCATTTTTTCAATAACATTAAAAGATAATTACATTTGAGGACAAATTTCGCTAATTACCATGACACCTCCATGCTAATCATAGGGCCATAATTGCCTTGAAAATTACAACAAATGTGTTTCGTCAAGGTTTTATCTGCCGAACACTTAAATGTATCGTTGTACAAGCACATGAGATTCACCAAATTTTTAATATACCATTTAAAATATCATAGAATTCACCAAATATAGATTGATATAAATACAATCAAAATTGTCATTTATTCTTACACATTTTGTTCAATTATGAACTTGTGAGCTCTTGATTTGGAAGTTGGACTCGGAACCTTGAAGTTGATCGTAGGCAAGTTGCAAACTTACAACACAAGCATTCTTGCATTAACAAATATCAAGTTAGCGAAAACCTAAACTTAAAGGTGAGTGATCTTGTCTTCATAGTGTTATAATATTTCTTTATCTCTTTTTCATTCTTGCTTCAATATTAAAGATGATATTGAGTAGGGAATGGGATCTATATTCTATGTCCTTAAACAATAAGACATTTGTTTCTAGATTTTATTCGAAGTGAGGGATCAAGATGTTGAGCAACAAGTGCAACAAGAGTAAGACTCCTCAGGGTGGTGAAGGGATTGGGAAGCCATCAAAATGCCCAAAACATAGAGTTACCATACAGTCTTACTTTGAAATTGGCAATGCTTCTAATCCATCATATCAAGATAGGGCTACATCATCAACTCTTCCACCAAATATTAATAAAGAAGGCATTCACAATACCTCACTGCCACCGGAAGGTGGGATTGTCATAAAGTTAAATGAGTCAAATGAGGATTGCAATACTACAGAAGATGTTCTAAGGGACACCTTGGTTAGCCAGAATGAGATAATTAACTTAGATGAAAATTTTGGGGATGTAGATGATGTTGGTAGCAAGAAAAGAAAAGACAAATAAAAAATGGGGTACGAGTGGGAAATGACAAGGAGTTTTCAACTAGATTGGGTGTTAAATTACCCATTAATTGAAGCAGTGGAGAAAGCAAAGAAAGATGAAACTCCAAAAAAATGAAAGTATATGATTTGTAGTCAGAAATGTAAAAGAGACAAAAAGTTGTAGCTAAAGCTTGACACTATAGAAAAGCATATCGATAAAGTTTATGAAAAAAAAATCATAAATAGAAAGGAACAATTAGTAGTATGATGGAAATCAAAGGAAGAATGTCTTCATGTTAAGTATGCCGCAAAATATAAAGAGCATAAGAAAATAATGTCGAAGCTTGCTGCATGTGGAGGTACAATTGAGGCTCAATTTGGAAAAGTAATGGAAGGAGCACAATTGGAAAAAACTATTCAGATGAGTGTTGTGATTCATATTTTTCCTAGAGGGCATCCTATGACAGACTACTTAGAATATTTTAATTTATTCTTTTTTGGGTGTTCCTCACTTTCCTAGCGTACATCAATCACTAAATGTTGGATGGGAATGGGCAAGTTGTCTTGTTGTAGTGGAAAAACAATATTTAAAGTAGAAAGTAAAAGAGTCAAACTTCATTGCATTATCTTTAGATGAAGTTACTGCGGTAGATAATACTTGGGTTTGTATGCATGTGTATAATGTAAAACATGTTTTCCAAGCTCATCTTCTTCATGTTCATAAAATGGAGGAAAATTCAACATCACAAAATCTATTTGAAATAGTCAATAAATCTTTGAATGAAATTGTAGGTATGGATGACTTGACAATTGCCAAAAATTTGATGTGTGTAGGAATCGATGGAGTTGTAGTAATGCAAGGTTAGAGGACCGATGTTTGCACAAAGTTACAAACTACTTGTGCACATACATTCTTGGCATTCACTACATGGCCCACAAAATGAATTTAGCATTTAGAATTGTAAGCAAGTATTCGGGCGGGTGCATGGAGATGGGTAGCCAATTTGTGGCCACTTTCAAAAAAAAGTTTTGAAAAGTCATAATGCGAGTGTGTTATCCTTGATGCTCTTTCAAAATTCTACCACCAAAAAATCATCCATGATACCTCCATACCATCCATCTCCATCCATCTCTCCTATTGCTCTTGGAAGAAATTTGGGTGCCAAATGTCAAAAGCTTCCATATGAAAATTCACATGTGTCAAAGGATCAATGTGTCTCCTCGAAGAGGCATGCAAAAGTAAAAGAAAATTTAATCCAAAATCAAAAGCAAAATAGAAAAGGCCACAAAGGCCCATCAAAGCAAAAAGAAAAATTTCCAACACCACAAAGGTCCATAAATCAAAAGGAAATTTCAAAAGGCCACAAAGGCCCATCAAAGCAAAAAGAAAAATTTCCAAGACCAAAAAGGTCTATAAATCAAAGAGAAAAATCTCAAAGGCCACAATGGTCCACAAAGTAAATATCAAAGTAAAAAATCATGTGGATTCCAAAAAGTCTCATAGAAGCAATGAAATCTAAATCAGCACCCAAATTTGCTAATCCAAAAGCTTCCTCCAATCTTCCATATAAAATCCTATCACCTTCCAAATCCATGTTTCCTCCATCACTTCATCACCCTTCAAGGTGTGTGCTAATGTTGATCTTTCCATATATCCATCAACAAACCTTTCAACCTCCTATCCATTATCCCATCATACCCTAAATTTTCCAACATTTAGGAGTCCAATTTCCCATTGCCATGGTTTATTAGAGCATGTATTCGAGAGATATTTGGTTGTAAAACTTGATGCTTAAGTCCTTCCTCCATATTCCTATCATCCATATCCTATTCTCCATATTCCTCTTGCACTCTACACTTAGGGACAAGTTTCATCCATCTTATCATTCATGGTCATTATCCCTTTTATGCTCATTCCTTACTTTTCCACCTTTGATCTTGACAAAGTTAAGGATCTTCTTGAGCATCATGTATCTTATCTTATACATGTTATCCATATCTTTTGTACCATATCCTTCACCTTATCTATATCCCATCATTCTTTCTAAATACATCCTTTCTTCCTTTCCTTGGTCTTGATGAGGAATAGGGGAAAAATATTGGGTCCTTGTGTCTATATCTTATCTAGTTGATCTTGATCATCCCATTCATTATCATTATCCTTGCTCTCTTTCATTCCATATCTCCTAGCTTATCAAAATCCATGTCATCATGTCCCTTTGCAACCTTGAATCTTATCATACAAATCATATTTGAGCCTAGTTGTAAAACATTATCCAATCCTCATATCTTTTGTCAATCAATCATCAACAATCATCAATCTTATCATACTTAGAGGAAATCAATGATCCTAAGTACTTATCATCACCATGCCTTATGGAATCAATCATTCCTGGCATCTTAATCAATCAACCATTATCATCTTTTGACAAAAGATATGTTGCTTGTGTGACATGTTTTGCAGTGAATCTTTCATTTTGATCTATCATTTATCCATGGTTGCATTATCTCTATTGTGGGGCATCTTGTTCCTTCAATCAATCATCGCATATCATTCATCCATCTATCTTGGGCTACGTGACTTGCTCTACATCATTCATCCATCATGCTTCCATGTTCACATCATAGCTTGATCCAGTGTTTGTGTCATGGTATCCCCTAGTATTACTCAACCCATTCTAAAAATCAGTTTGTCTTATTGTATCACACTGGGGGCATGTCCTGCATTGGATTGGATTCTTGTACATTCTCAAGGTTGGAAAATCAAAAATCCAAAAACATTCAAAACAAATCAAAAATTCAAAAACATTCAAAATAGATCAAAAATCCAAAAACATTCAAAACATATCAAAATCCAAAAAAATAGGTCAAAAAGTCAAAAAGAAAGTCTTTATTTGAACTACGTTGTCTCTGAGCTTTGAACATAGGCAAGGGTGATCTTTGATTATCCCCCGATACATTTAGGTCAGTCTTTTAGGTGTCCATTATGTTCATATTTTTTTCTTGTATATCTCGGTCATGTCGTCAGTTGAACTATGTGGTCTCTGCGTGTATAACATAGGAAAGGCTAATCTGTTGATCAGCCCCTGAGGCCCCTAGGATAGGTATTTAGGTTAGGTATT
This sequence comes from Sequoia sempervirens, assembly GCA_007258455.2. NCBI lineage: Eukaryota > Viridiplantae > Streptophyta > Pinopsida > Cupressales > Cupressaceae > Sequoia > Sequoia sempervirens. Next base: position 510,864,187 of record VDFB02000017.1, on the reverse strand, counting down.
GGTCATCATTGTCGTGTCTCACCCTAGACTGGGGAAAAATCTTGCACTCACTAGGGGCAAATAAACTTTGAGCTTGAATCAACAGGAAAACAGTCATCGGACTAACGTTACAAACACAAACTTCAAATGGATGGTCATCTTTCTGAATCAAGGGTTTATCACATTAAACACAAAATTTCAAATTGTTCTACTTTGATTTTTGTTATCATATCTCTTGATTCCTCAATGATGTATTGAACTAGAGGAGCAAGGAAGGAGTATTATTTTTCTCTTGTCTACTGTCTGTGAGTTTATCATCATTACTATGCAAGTTGTCACAGGACGTGCTCTACAAAGTATCACTAATGGAATTTTGAATTTGCATAGGAAAACGGTTAATTCTTGTCCGTCTACGCAAGCAATGCTTAGGTCATCTTGATTTAATTATACTTAGATGCTTGTGTTAACTTGCAATTTTAAAACATCATGAAAGTAGTACTCAGGTCATCTTGGTCTAAACTATGCCATCGATGCTTGTACTCACTTTCAACATTTTAAAGGCTCAATGATGATAAAGAGCATGACAAATTGGTCAATATGAATGACAACTTTTGAATACGATATTTGCATAGTTAAGCTAGACTACATTCATGTTAGTATTGCATGTGTATTTATGGGGTTTTTCAATGCTGAAACAATTTCACAATGGTGTCATCTCTATTATTAATGGATTGAGTACACTGAACATTAACCAAAAATACATCATTCTCATTTAGTTGCACATTTGTTGCATCATCATTGGCATATGTTAGAAAACATTCTCATCTCATTTACATTCATACATTCCATCATAATATTTTCCTCAAAAAATACAAAAGAAAATAATAAAGGACATACATTGCATATCATTTCCAAAATCAAAATCATGTCATCCACTACGCTTAAACAAGTGAGTCCCTTCATATTTCCAAGAAAGTTGGGAAATATGTCAGAGTTATGAAGCCTAAAAGATCAATCTACTGTAGTCTTCCCACAACTTTTAGAAGTTGGAAAGACTCACTTATTCAAGCTTAAGGCCTTGAACATTTGAATTCATGCACATTCAATCATTCGCATCACATAATCATCATTCATCATTACACAACATCACACATCATTTGCATCGCATCCATACATATTAAACATAATCATCACATGGAATATCTTACATCACTTAATCCACCAAATTATCATTGCATACATCACAAATATAAAAATCACATAGAAATTACACACATTTACATCATTGCATAATCATCATATCATCATCATATAGAACATTAAATAAACATTAACGCAAAAATATACATCATCATTTCATCCATCATACATTCATTACATCATATTGGCATTAGAAAAGAACGAAAAAACATAAAATGCATCACATATTCATTAGCATAGTCAAATCCATTGCATACATCATATAGGCATCATTCATAAACCATCATAGACTCATAACACATCACATTGCATCATCACAACATTGCATATCATAATCATCATAGGGAAATCAAATGCATCATATACTTTTATCATCATATCAACATTTAGATCATAACCATCATTGCATATCATATAACATCAAAAATATCATAATGTTCAAGTGTACAAGGATATCCAAAAGTAGGATGAGATACATAAAAATCCAACCCGACACTGTATCATGGGAAATACATCCTCAATCTCACAAAAGGTGTATACACAATGTCTAAGGAGCATCACAATATGATATGTCGAGCTCCCACTAGACATTGTTGGTCTCATGGAACTAGTACCTCCTCTACCTGACGGACTTGCACCTGGATCTCTCCTGTCTCTAGGAAATGGCTACGTGAAATCCATGCTAACAGTCTGAGAATGAGATCTGCTAGAACGAGACTTTATAAAACTCTCTCGTCACTCAAGAGGAACCAACTCATGATATTTACCTCTCTAAAACTGCAACTCCTGAGAAATGTGTCGGATCTCTCTGAAGAAATCCGCTATACCTGCAGATGGTGTCGTCTATTGTATCCTTTCGGTAATGACCTCAACCTGTCTTTTTGGTGTCTAAAGGCATCCCTCTCAGAAGTGAGTATGATCACCTATTCCTACAACTGTTGTATCTATTGCCAGTTTGTCCCTCTATCAGTCATCAAAATATCAACATGTGCCTGACACTGCACTAACTCTTCTTGAAGTGACTCAATCTATGCTCGAGCCTACGCTACCTCACTCTGAAATGACTGAACCTTTGCCTGCAAAGCTGCTATCTATGAAAATTGCAAATGTGATGGTATCCCGATCCAAATCCTAGGAATCACAGCCTGAGGTACGATAACACTCCTCCTGTGCCTCAAAACTACAAAATCAAATGGATGACTGTTATCTCCCTCTAATGACCCTATCTCATCATCACTCTCACCACCACCCTCTGCACCACCATTACCCCTACAACCACCCTCTGCACACCATCACCTCTGCAAACACCCTCTCCACCATCATCACCATCCTCATCATCCCCTCCCTCTCCATCAACTGGCGGTACTGGCTCCTCTGGATGAGTAAATCTAGGAAAGGGATAAGTGTGGAAGTACTTTGAATAATCCTCTATCATCCCAGTGTTTGTAATATATGGAACATACTCGCATACACCTGGTGTCAAGGTATAGTACTCTGTACAAGTTGCCTCATAAGATACATAGGGGCCCCACTCTAAAACATATTGTCATCAACGTGCATAATGGGAAACTCCCAAAGGCATCCCCTGAACCCATCCAAACTGTTGACATACTCGCAGATACAGGTATCACTTAAACACAACATGTGTCTGCCCAATCAAATAGCGGGATAACAACATATATGACATCTCCAGCTAATCCTCTAGCCACTGGTCACAATCCAAGTACGAGCACCATGTAACAGTCTCAAAATGATCTAGAGCATGCCTCAAATAGGCTACCTTTTCCAGCTTATGTTGGACATGTGGACTGTTGTAACAGAAAACATAGGGTCTCCCTAGTGGTCGATGTCTCTCTCCCATGGGCCGAGTGATGGCTATATTCTCCCATGCCCAGGTTTGCAGTAATGTGACACCACAGGACATGCTCGTCGCCTTGTAATAAACAACCTCATGCAAATCTTAGTATAAGTGGGATAACATGCATGAGCCCCATGCATATCTAGTACCATCAAGCGTCATCCATGATAACACATGACCCCAACCTACTAAAAATCCATTTGACCTACAATCAGGATAAAGGAATCCACCAATGAAGCCAGAAAGCACACATGGCAAAGGATCATATATGCTAACCATCTCTATCTAGGGAATCCATCGGCCTACCATGTGATCATCTCGACATAACCTCTACAACACAGCTATCCTGCCCTACTCTATCTTATCATACACCACTATCTCTCCCATCACCGGGATCCACAAAATACGATAGAAATTGTCTGGAGTCACTATCATCTCTCTTGTGGCTAAGTGAAAGGTGTTGTGGTCACTATGCCACCTCTCTACCAATGTCGTCAGTAAACCTCTGTTGATCTGATACTGTGGGATATCTAATAAGGAGGTCATCCCACAATGTGTGATAATATTCAAATCTGCTACGGACAAATGACAAACCATCTTCCATGTCTTTGGGAAATGTTCCCAAGACTAGAGTACCTCTGAATCTCCCTAATCAAATCATGTTCAATCAAGATTATTAGTCAATCAATGTCATGTTAAATCAAGACTATTAGTTATTCAAGGTAATGTGCAGTTAATCAAATCAGGTTCAATCAGGACAATCAAATCAATCAGAACAATCATCAACTCAATCAATCAGGACAATCACTCTTATCATCGATCCTTGCCTATCATGAGGTCGATGTGCAATCAATCCTATCATCGATCGTTGCCTATCATGAGGTCGATGTGCTATCAATCCTATCATCAATCCTCACCTATCATGAGGTCGATATACTATCAAACCATTATTGATCCTCGCCTATCATGAGGTCGATATGCTATCAAACCATTATCGATCCTCACCTATCATGAGGTTGATATGTTATCAAACCATTATCAATCCTCGCCTATCATGAGGTCGATATGTTATCAATCCTATCATCATTCCTCACCTATCATGAGGATGATACATCAATCATCACACCATCAATCCTCACCTATCTTGAGGTTGATACATCTTTGGTTCTCTCATTTGATTCTTGTCTATCATGAGATCAAATCATCAACTATCTTACTCGAACATCAATCAAACAATGTACATCTCACAATCAGACTAAAATCAATCCAAAACATGACAAAGCAAACAACTACTAGGACTCAAAAACATCTTGCAAACATCATCACGGGGGCTTTCCGCAATCACACCTTCTCAAATGGGGCAAACCACAGGCTTAAACCACCTAGAATCAACCATAGTAAAGACTTTCCAAGGCAACAAGAGGTGCCATTTGGGACCCCAAAGGCACCAAAATAGAGTTTGAACCTCAAAAGCATGTTTTCCAAGCTTGCAAGAGGTGCCACTTGGGACCCCAAAGGCACCGAAATAGAGTTTAACTTCAAAAACCTCCATTTTCAAGCTTGCAAGAGGTGCCACTTGGGACACCAAAGGTGCCAAAACAATGTTGGATCACAAAAATATGAATTTCAAGCTTGCAAGAGGTGCCATTTGGGACCCCAAAGGCACCAAAACTCCTAAAACACCCAAAAACAAGCATTTTCAACCTTGCAAGAGGCGCCATTTGGGACCCCAAAGGCACCAAAACTCTCAAACACACTCCAAAACCCTTTGAAACGAAAAAAACATCATTTGAACATGCAACAACAACATCAAATGAGCTACAACACCTATCTATGACATTCAAAATACTGTTAAAAGGAAAGAAAATGACTAACAAAGAGGTTTCTCGTAAAGTGTACCGTAGGTCCAGAGGCAGCAGGCTAATCAGGTTGGTGAAGACACTCGAAACGATGCTTGTGATATGGGATCACCATCTTCCTCTAAACTCTCCAATCTTCAACTTCTCCAAACTCAAAATGTGCAAATGAATCCCATTTTACCACTTTTACCCTTTAGGGGTAAAATGGAGGGAATTATGGTGGAATTTATTTCCCATTTTTACCACAAAGGAGTTGTAATTCATCAACACTATTCAAAGCAAGAGCTTGCAATGAACTTTCGAGAGATAAATCATCTCCGACATCCAAATCTCACTGAATCAATGTTGGATCATCATCATAATCATCACAACACCATCACCTCATTCCAATATTTTATTTTAACATCCCCACATTCACCAATTTATCTCTCGAGGGGGCATATATCCATCAATACTTGAAATTCAAAAGTCTGGGGCATTGTCTGGGGCATCGAAATCTTGCATCGTCTGGGGCATCAAAATATTTTATGAGCATCGACATCAAAATTTTCTTTGAAGCAACGTGTAAACACATTACTTCAAAGAGGGTCAAAATGTATACACCTAAAAACGGTCATCATATTCAGTTAATTAAATACAACCTATTTGATTAATGCTTCAACTACATATAAATAAGGTCTTACTTTATTTATATTGTTCACTTTCCTTTTAATTCTCCAAAATCATTTTCTTCTAAATAATTAAATAAACAAAATACCCTAAACGTGTTTATTTAATTAATCTTCCCTAATCTTGATTAAGAATTAGAGCACATGTCTACTACATTTTCTTGTGCCACCTCATAAAGGTCACATAAAAATAAATAAAGACTAATTATTAATTAGAATTATCCTCACACACTTCCACCAATGGGAAAAAGCACATGGCTTTATTCTCCCACACTTCCAACAAATTTGGAGCACATGGGTCTTTGTTTCGCACACTTGGGTCTCCCATCCTTTTGGCATGTTTCCAATTGGTCAAAGGATTCTCTTCACACACATGTCATGTTGTCTTTGGTCAAGGGGACAACATCTTGATTCCTTCCATCTCTACTGTCTATTATTTCTCCTTTGAATCTAGACCAACTATAGGTGCCACCTCACAAAATGCTTGAGAAACCCTATAAATACACCCTCTTGCCTTAGCATTTATCATCCACAATTGAAGTAAAGTTACTATGCAGGTTTCTCTTAGGAGCTTGGAGCTTTCATGGAGCCTTATAATTATTTTTCATATCATGTGTTACTTTTCATTCTAGAATAACATATTACATCATAGTTGAATTTTATCATCACCATTGCATCATAGTTACATTTTAGGTTAGTTTGTTTTATGTTTGCATTTGAGCATATGCATAATCATGAATAGTTCATTTTAGTTTCATATCATCTCACTCATCTCCACTTGTTCATTTATCATCAACATCATCCTTCGCTTATCATCATATTAATCATCCTTTTCATCATTTTGTTTCATTTAGAAGCATACCACTAATCTTTCCCGCACACACTTGCACATAGAAATCATCTTAGCTTGCATATTAAGCATCAAATCTCATTTTCTAGGTTGTCATTTTAACAACCATTGTTCCCATAGAAATATGAGGGCCAAATGGTTTAATAAATCCATAGAAATAGAGGACAATGATACGTATTTGAAAGGTTTGATTGTATTACAAATAGAGTAGTTTTACTTGCTTTAAACTTTGAATGTAAACTGTTTCATTAAGGTTTGTGTTGACATTGAATCTCTCCACATTCGACACATGCACAATTTCAACTATAATATAGTTGTTTAGAAATTCAACATAAACAGTGATACAATTACTTCACCATGAGACCACATTTCTTCGAGGAATTTTTTCAAACATCTCACCACCTTTTCTATGATACCACATTTTCCATACATGTGTACCGAAGCATTTTATCAAACTACTCACTTCCTTGCAGCTATGGCTAAAAGCCTAAAATAGGTTCTTTCCAACAAACTATGGATGCTTGGAAAAATATCTATCAAAGCATAATAGTAAGCAATAATACCATAGAGAAGGCAATGAACTTTTCTAAAAAATGCCTAAAAGAAATGCAGTCTTATGGTGATGGAATGCCATGATGTGCATTTGTTTGTAATGGCATTTCATCGCCATGAGACCCTATTTCTTTGAGGCATTTTTTCAAATAGTTCACCACCTTCTCTATGCCACCACAGTTATCGTACATGTCTACGAAAGAATTTTATCAAACGGTTCACCAGCTTGCTACTATGGGTAAAATCCTAAAAACACGTCCTTTCAAACAAGATATGGATAGGGAAAATAGTAAGCGTGAGAATTAGAAATATATAGTTTAATAAGTACTCCAAATTTTGTTCATTATCTCATACATTATAAGTCATGACGTGGATCGGTATTGTACTTTTTGTGATTGAATAATTTGTTGTTTTATTTTCAGTTATTGCAAGTTGAAACACCTCTGAATGTGATGAGGGCAATGGAGATCGGTGTTTCATTTTCTATACAATCCTTGATGGCTCTGACAGGGGAGGTATGAGGCAAATTAGTAAATTTCAATTTACATTTGTTATAGATGTTAGTGAAAAATCAGACCATTATTGATTCGTAGTTTAATTTCTATTTGGATGGTTTATACAAGGCTTTAGCACTCCTGACCATGGGCGTGTGAATATTTCCCTCATGGAGAGAGATCATGAGATGGTGGTAAGTGATTATTTTGTTAAATATATCATTTTTTATGATGTAATTTCTATATATTAATATCTTTACTTCTTATTGTAACAGTTAAAACTTCACCATGAACTAAACACTAGGAGTAGCAGGAGCACTCCTTGAGCACAACACAAATGAGTGACATACCTATCACCATCTAATCGACAAGAAAAGGGAAATAATTTATTTCCAGAGCATGGAGAGCAATGAATTTTGATTCTAGAGCCATTTATTGTATGCCTACATGACAGTTTTGTACATATTTTGTATTGGATATATTTGACTTTGTATTCCTATATGGCATTCTCGTAAGCCTATATGGCTATTTTGTACATATATTTCATACTTATATCGACATATATTGATGTATGCCTACATAGCTATTTGGTTAATACAAATATTTTTTATCGATGGTGTCCATATTTGTATTCTAAATTGATGGTTCAATAGATATGAGTTATGTGTATTCAAGTGTATACTTTACAACTTACATGTGTTCCAATGTATACTTTGTGACTTATGTTTTTTCAAGCATATACCTTGTATTTGTGCATATACTTTGTATTAATTTGTGTATACTATGTATTCATGTGTATACTTCAAGGCTTACATGTTTTTGAGTACTTGTGCTTCCCTTATTCACATGTACATGCTTGACTTATTCATGTGTATACTTATTAATTGGTTAGCCCTAGCATTGATCATTGTTGTCCTTCATGGTTTGTCTTGAATATTAATTGATTGATGGTAAACAACTTTATCTAAAAGAAAAAAGCACATTTTCAATTGGTATTCCATGAAATGATTCATAAAAAGATTCCAATATATTTAATTCTTTGATTGGAACAACTCAATTAAGCAAAGGATACATAATCTTCACAACTCTTGCAAAACATAATATTCAAAGTAGATGACGTAGTTAACTTCTTGACACATTATCATATAAACATTTATCTTCAATAGTCTTTAAACATTTTCATAGCATAATCTTGATAGTGAAAAATGAATTGTTATGTCTTGATGCATCACCATATAAACACTTTGAAAGATTTATATTTCAAATTTTTGTAATATTATTTCTTGTATACAAAATGGACTCAGGAGAAAGCAAGTTATAATTTATAATACAAATAATAAATGGACTCAATGTTGTCCTAGACCCCCGAATAGGTCTATTTAACAAAGCAACATGCTCTCAATCACTCCTCCAATTGGAAAACACCATTGGGAAGCATTTACCAAATTATGTTGCCCCTTGACTTTACCCACTTTTACTCCCTCAAACCTCTCTTTTTCATTCAAAACCCTCTATTCCCAATTAGGGCATCATGCCATAACATACTTTTGACCTCCCTTGTCCTTGCAGACCATTTGAACACATCAAAATCCACAACCTCACCCTATTTCCAACCTATTCTAACTTATTCTCAAGAAATTTCTTCTTTTCACCTCACCTAGCCTTGCTTTTAAGGCCTAAATTCTGAATTTTGAATAGGGGCAGCATTAGTAATCTCTTCCAATGCCTTTACCAATGCTATTTTCTTATTTGTACTTACATAATTGACTCAAATGACCCCACACTAACTCAAAACTAAAAGCAAGACTACAAAATGGCCTATCATGGCCTTATTTAACATTATAATGACTAAAACCATTGAACTAGACCTTCTTCATCAAATGGAGGAACAAGGTGCTCTGCACCAATGATCATACGCTTTTTGTGTGGAATACTCGGACTTCTCAACTGTCATGTGTATGTTTCTTTTTTCCATTGTTTTGCATGCCATCATAAGGGATCAAGTCGGTTGAACGTAGCTCAGATTAATTCCATGTGTTTGGGTGTGAAATAGGACCATGCCTAGCATAAACCTACCTATCAAGATGTGTTGGAGTAGTTAGTTTGGTCACACGAATTGCAAAAAAAAGTTGCACCACTTTGCAACTTTACACTGCTTCAATTTGACACTTTTTCCATCAAGTGAAAATTGGACACCACAGGAAAATGATTTTGAGATAACAAAAACAAAGAGAGGTTATTGTAGAGGGACCAACGCAATCCCATAGGCTCAGACAGAGAGTTTGTAAGCATCACGGTTTCTAAGTAATAGCTCGTCAAAGTTTGCTTCCCTTTTGCACTTTGGACCCTTAAGGGATTGGTTTAGTTGAATGTAGCTCAAAGTGATTCCACATGTTTAGGTGTGAAAGAGGATCATGCCTGGCATAAACATGACTATTCAGACATGTTGGAATAGTCCATTTGGTCACATGAGTTGCAAAACGAAAGTTGCACCACTTTGCAACTTTACACTGCTTGCATTTGACACTTTTTCCATCAAGTGAAAATCTGCCGCCACAGGAAAACCACTCCAAGATAGCCAAAACTGAGAGAGGTTTTTGTAGAGGGGCCCAACATGATGTTGTAGGATTAGAAAAAAAAATTTAAGCATCACGATATCCAAGTAACAACATGTTGAAGTTTGCTTCCCTTTTGCACTTTGGACCCTTAAGGGATCAGTACGGTTGAACGTAGCTCGGAGCGATTCCGCATATTTGGGTGCAAAAGAGGACCATGCCTCATGTAAACATACCTATTCAAATGTGTCGGAACAATCTGTTTGGTCACATGAGTTGCAGAACGAAAGTTGCACAACTTTGCAACTTTGCACTGCTTGCATTTGACACTTTTTACATCAAGTGAAAAATTTCCACCACAGGAAAACCACTCCGAGATAGCCAAAATCGAGTGAGGTTTTTGTAGAGGGGCCCAATGCAATCTTGTAAGATCAAATGATAAGTTTCTAAGAATTATGATATCCGAGTAACAACATGCTGAAGTTTGCAGCCATTTTGCACTTTGGACCCTTAAGGGATCGATCTGGTTGAACGTAACTCGAAGCGATTCCGCATATTTGGGTGTGAAAGAGGACCATTCCTAATGTAACACATGCCTATTCAGATGCGTTGGAATAGTCCGTTTGGTCACATGAGTTGTAGAACGAAAGTTGCACCACTTTGCAACTTTGCACTGCTTGCATTTGACACTTTTTCCATCAAGTGAAAATCTCCAGCCATGGGAAAACCACTCTGAGATAGCCAAAACCGAGAGAGGTTTTTGTAGAGGGGTGCAACATGATCTTGTAGGATTAGATGAAAAGTTTCTAAGTGTCACGGTATTCAAGTAACAACATGCTGAAGTTTGCAGCCATTTTGCACTTTGGACTCTTAAGGGATTGATCCAGTTGAACATAGCTTGGAGCGATTCCGTGTGTTTGGGTGCGTAAGAGGACCATGCCCAGCGTAAAAATACCTATTCAAACATGTTGAAAGATTCTTTGGTCACACAAGTTGCAAAATGAAAGTTGCACCACTTTGCAACTTTGCACGGTTTGCATTTGACACTTTTTCCATCTAGTGAAAATCCACCACCACGAGAAAACCACTCTAAGATAGCCAAAACCGAGAGAGGTTTTTGTAGAGGGACCCAACGCGATTATGTAGGATCAAACGAGAAGTTTCTAAGCATCACGGTATCTGAGTAACAACATGTTGAAGTTTGCAGCCATTTTGCACTTTGGACTCTTAAGGAATTGATCTGGTTGAATGTAGCTCGAAGCGATCCTGTGTGTTTGGGTGCGAAAGATGACCATTCCTAGTGTAAACATACCTATTTGGACGCGTTGGAACAGTCTGTTTGGTCACACGAGTTGCAGAACGAAAGTTGCACCACTTTGCAACTTTGCACTGCTTGCATTTGACACTTTTTCCATCAAGTGAAAATTTGCCACCATGGAAAAACCACTCCGAGATAGCCAAAAATGAGAGGTTTTTGTAGAGGAATCCAACACGATCCTATAGGATCAGACAAGAATTTTCTAAGCACCATAGTATCCAAGTAACATGTTGAAGTTTGCAGCCATTTCACACTTTGGACTCTTAAGGGATCAAACAGTTAAGAAGTTCAAAAGGTAGTTAGATGCGTTGGGAAAGTTTAGTTTGAAGTAGAAAAATTATAAATATAATTTAAAGACTCGATGAGAGGGGGATCTTGAAGATTTGAAGCAATAAAAGTTGATTAACATTGCTTTTTATTAGATTTTCTGTATTTTTCCATTCTTGGCAGACTTGTACGATCTCGTATAGGGGTGTTTTGACTTGCAAATTGTGGAAATATCTTATAGCATGTGTTAACTTTCATTTTTGGAAGTTTTGAGAGTCATATTTTAAATTTTTGGAATTTTATCTCAGATTTTTTTAATTTGCCCTGTTAACCTTGTTTTTGGGGTGTTCAAAGTCACATAAATGTAAATTTTACCCATTCCACCCCTTGTGACTATTGTGATTGGTGGAATGGGATTTTTTTAGCTAGGAATAGGTGGTTTTAAGATTTTTTGTGAATGGGAGGTCTGATATTGCATTGGGTGTGATGACCTAATGTGAAAATATGAGTTCTCCTCATGAAAAGCGGAGGTTTTGGGGGCCAAAGTGAGTTTTGTGAGAAGGAAACATTATTTCATGTTTGATTAAGCTTTTGCAGACCAATTCAAAAAAATTTGAAGAGGTTTTGTGTTTTGGGTAGATTGGGAAGTGACTTTTTAATAAACCCCTAGGGTTTTGGCTAAAAAGTAGGGTTTTATGGATTACCCTTTGTATGGTGGTATGTTAGAGGTCTAATTGTGGTTTTGGAGGTTTTGACACATTTAAATTACTGTCCCAAGGTTTGTTAGGGTTTCGATAAGTTTCAAGTATAGTTGCTTTGGAAAAAGAGGCTAATTAGAAGCCTAAAATGGTGAAAAGGTGAAATTTGAGTGCTCTGGTCTGAAGTGATCATAGGTGGATTTTGAGTATGTCAAAATTTGTTCAAATGGGTCCCTGAAGAGGTTCATGTCATGGACTGATGAGGTGGAATTGAGATAAGTTACCCGATTGAGTTGATTCCCAATGCTACAAGGGAAAAGAATGATTTTGAAGAAATGATGAAATTGTGAGTTTATAGCCTGACAGTTGTGTTTGCAAATTGAAATTGTGACTTTGTGTGTTGTAGGCCTCCCCCTATTGCATCAATCCATAAACCATCATATTGACTATATCACATGACCTTTTGCATACATTTTACATTTCAAAATTCAATTTTTACATTTGAAAACTAATCAACAATCAAAGTATAAGGTGTTATACAATCTACACAAGCTTGAAACAAAAAAGGAAAAGTGTTGCAAATATAGAAAACATCATCCTTTATTTACTAATTTTGCAATTGTGCAACTAATGCAAGTTTTGCATTTTTACACCAAATGACATCTTTTGTGCAATATCACTTCTCTAATCACCTAATGACCTCTTTGAGACTTTGAATACATTACATATGACCTTCACATGACCTTTTTTACATTGTTTACATTTCAAAATTCAAATTTTGCAAATTTTCCTATTGAAGGAATTTACAGAACAAGGTGCTACTACACCAAACATGAACTCCAAAATTACAATATTTGAATAATCTCATTACAAGTAACTCTCATTACAATACCTTAGGAACTTCATTCTCACAGATCTTTTACAGTGTCACTCATACATTCGAGATTCTTTTTAAATATCTACATCATAGGTGATCATTATGAGGTTAACTTCAATTGAGTAACTTGAGAGTTCGTCGCTAAGCTTCACACGATCTTTTATAATGGCTTCAAACTAGAATTGAGATTTCTCAAGATCATCAGAATAAGGATGTTGCATTGCTTTTTTGGCTGAGATTTTCTTTGATGGCTCATAAATCGACATTTTCTGCACTGAGAGACCAATCAATTTTTAGTAGTTTACTTACAAATACTTAAAGTAAAAGAGAAAAAGAAAGAGCATCCAAAATGGAAATGAAATGAAAATAGATGGAAGGAATGACTTACAGATAGGCATGCCAGTCTCTCAACTTAGTCACTCCTGGTCATACATCTTCACTGTGAGTTCCAAGATACCTATTGCACATAACACCTCTCATGAATAGAGTAAATTTAAATTTGAGATGCTCTTATAATGTCTACATCATAGTTGCTCATGATAAGGTTAACTTCAAATGAATAACTTGAAATTCCCTCACCAAGATTTGCACACACTTTTGTAATGGCTTAAAATCATGATTGATATTTGTCAAGATCATCAAAATAAAGAAGTTGCATTGCTTTTTTGGCTGACATTCTCTTGGATGGCTCATAAATCTACATTTTCTGCAAGGGGACATGAATCAATTTGTAGTAGGTTACTTACAAATAGGAAAAGTAAAAGAAGATGATAGCATTTCCATCAAAGAAATTAATGCACATACAAGTATAAATTAATAAGAATCAATGTGCATACTTACAAATTAATCCAACAAACCATCTGGGTCTACTCTACTCTTTATTGTGTCCAGTATTGCTTCATGGTCAGACTCACAGACCTTCCACAAGACCTTGTTAAAAGGTCTACCCCCATATTTGGTCAAACAAACATTGGATTCCATGACAAGGTTCAAGTAATGAAGAATCTTACAATGCATGTCAAAGTCTTGAAACAACCAATGTTTAACACTCTTATGTGGGTACCTTCTAAGCCACGTTCCAGTAACAACAACTGAGCTTGTAAGGTATCCAATGTTTTCTCCATCTATAACTGGGGCCTCCAATTTCTTTTTCGCCTCAACACAATGACACAAGTAATAGTTTGTTCCCTCTTCGTTGTTTTCATCTGCAATAACTGCATAAAATTTCCCTACATTGATATGTACAACAAATCTCTTGAAATTAGTCAACATTACGAATACACTACAAAGTAATATAACAATATGGAATTTCAAAAACTAAGCAAGTAGATATATTATCCAGTTGAACTAAATCTAATACATGGTCAAAGTTGACCGATGATTCCATCTGTGTTAGTTCCAATGTCATCGGAGGGTGATATGTGTGAAGTGGGCTGAGATAATTTGTCAACCATTTGTCAACCCACTCCCCTGACTCACAATCATTCCAAGCTTGCATTGCACATGAAGAACAAAATCATGTCATCTTCCGTGTATGAATACTCCATGAACCTGCATTTGAGCTAAGGAAAGAGTGTAGCTCACTTGATCCTGTTAGTATACAACAATCCTCATATGGTGCAATGTTAGTATCATCCATCAACCAAAAATACCTATGAATTGAAGACATACCTTCATTACCTAGACCCATCGAATCATTACACCACTCAACAATTGATCTTGCATCTATCAACTTTGCGCTATCTTTATACTTTAACTCTTCTCGTGTTAATGCTCTTTTCACGCATGCTCTTGCACCATCATGCTCCCCCTTTCCATGCCCAACCTCACAAAATTTCCACATATGTTGTACACTTGTAATGACTTGCATCCTATTCAACCAGTAAAACATGCGTGAGTTCTTGAACTGTGTTGCACAGTTATCTGACCATATTATATGTCAACCGTATGCTATGCCTCTCTGAGCCAAATCACTATAGAACTTATGGAAGCAACCTTGCACGAACTCTGGAGAATGTGTGTGACCATCACTAATATAAAAGTGATACTCCCTCAATACCTTCCTTTGGTCCTCTGTACTATCAGCTGCATGAATGAATTCTATTTGCACAAATATTGAAACTTGTGTGGAGTTGTAATATTGTGACTGCACCTCATGTTGTGGCTGTAAACTATAGTTCTCTGCAAATTCAACCACTTATACTATGTTTCCAACTAGAAAGGTGTCCTTGCATAGCTTGAATTGCATGTCCAACCATCGGGCTCTATGGGTATGCCTTGCATATTGTCATGAAACATGGACATAAACCGATACACTGTAATCTTCTGAACAACCAAATCACACATTTTTGCTTGAGACCCATCTTTTGTAGTGTATGCCACCATTTTATACTTCCCAAACTCTAATAGTTTTTTTTCCCACCTCATCTGTGCTTTCCATATGTTGACATACTAGCATACGTTGTAAGCCATTGCAACGCTCGCATGAACCATCCAAGTATGTTGTCCTATAGAATATTTTTCCATCCTCTATTTCACATAATTTTTTTGATAAGAATTCTCTTGAAGATTTTGGTAGGGCTTCTATGCCACAATCCTACAAAACATTGTTAGTATGCAAATCACAACATATAGAATGATAACATCATGATGGTTAGAGAATTCAATATGCAGTCTACAACAACAAGTAGTGCGTGTGTGATTTATCTTGACATAAAAAGGTTTAAGCATTTCAAAAAATATTTGAAAAATACTAATTTGAGGATAATCCATTTGAAATTTATGAAAAAATTAGGTTTGAGTCATATCCAAAAAATGTTTTGGATGTGGCTCATGGTTCCAATCACCGATTCTCCTTCTTACCACATCCCTTTGATTCAGAGATGGCCTTGTGTTATTCTTCCAATACTCTTCAATTAGTGTTCTCAGTGCCTTAACAACTTTTTTATCTTTTTGTGGCAGTCTCCCTGAGAATTCCCATAATTCATTTGAATCGG
The DNA here is from genome assembly GCA_007258455.2 of Sequoia sempervirens. NCBI lineage: Eukaryota > Viridiplantae > Streptophyta > Pinopsida > Cupressales > Cupressaceae > Sequoia > Sequoia sempervirens. The sequence continues at coordinate 510,848,016 of VDFB02000017.1, read as the reverse complement.
TGCCCTCAATTCTTTGTCGCCTTTGAACAACTCTTGATAAAGTTTTTCTACTAATTCTCATTTGTTCACTCGTCTTTCTAATGAGATGAGCTCTCTTTGTTTGACTACTTACCAAAGTTGATGTAATGACACGTCGTGTGACATTACTATCCTTTGAGCATGAAGTCTTACCCACACTCTCATATGCATCCATTAGATTCTTCACAATAGTGTTTTCACTAAACGCATTCAATGTTCTCAACCCAAGAGTCTTCATGATGTCTCTATACTTTATACCCTGCATCATTTCAACAAATAGTTGGCATCTTGTGGTCTCATTTAGCCTTTCAAAGTAGAATTTCCAAATCTTATCAGCATATCTTCTACAAGTGCATGCTGGAATCTTACCTTCATGTGCTACAAAATATCCTCATCAATATTAATGAAATACTTTGGCTTTCTACGCAAAATTCTAGGTGTTGTTCTCCTAGGTACATACATCTCAACATTAGGAATTTTATCAATATTTAATTGAGTTCGGCTAGATTACATACCTTCGATCGATGGTGTAGTGGAAGACATACCTTGAGGTTCTCATGGGGATGATGGCATACCTTCTTCGTCAAATCTAAGTGATGATGTACTCTCAACTTGAGATGCATTGGATGGTGTCCAACCATATTCACTTGTGATAGATGGTGTCCCTCCATATTCACTTGTAGTAGCTGGTGTCCCTCCATATTCGCTTGTGCTTAATCGTGTCCCTTCGTATTCACTTTTCGTAGAGGGTGTGTCTCCAACTACGGTATCTAAATCTGTCTTAGCACGATTCTTTCGCATTCATTCCCTTTATGCTTCCAAATCCTGTTCTCTTTTTTACGGTTGAGATTCCTCTTCAGTTGGCTTGTTTTCATCAATAGTACCCAATTTCTTCTTTTCACGATATGCCGCCACCCATTCTCTCTCCTTTGCTTTGAAGGTTTCATATGCATGGTAATGAGATGAATATTAGTTCCTAAAGTATTTTTCCATTCAAATAAATGAAATATATGTCATTCAAGGCTTCATAAAAAATACTTATAATCATCTTGTACAAGACTATTTCTAGCATAGACAAAGGTGGTGTAGGGGCTAGTTTGTTGTTTCATTCTGATCATTTTGAGTTGGTTGGGGTCTTCACCACTTAGGTTTCTACCACGTTGCCCCTACCTTCTCAACCCTACCCTATTGGCAAGCTAGTGGAGTGTTGGCAAGCTATCCCACTCACTAGCACTGTGGCACCCCATTTCTATGAGGCATACACTGCCCCTACCTTCTCAACCCTACCACATTGGCAACCTAGTGGAGTGTTGGAAAACTAGCTCACTCACTAGCTTGCCAATATGGTAGGGTTGAGAAGGTGGGGGCTGCGTATGCCTCACAGAAATGAGGTGCCACATACATCACCATGGAACCCCATTTCTCTGAGGCATACGCTACCCCTACCTTCTCAACCCTACCACATTAGCAAGCTATTGGAGTGTTGGAAAGCTAGCTCACTCACTATCTTGCCCATGTGGTAGGGTTGAGAAGGTAGGGGCAGCGTATGCCTCATAGAAACGGAGTGCCATGGTGATTATAATTGCCGTGGCACTCCATTTCTGGTAGGGGCAGCGTATGCCTCATAGAAATGGAGTGCCATGGTTCACCGTGGCACTCTCATAGAAATGGAGTGCCACGGTGATTATAATCACCATGGCACTCCATTTCTATGAGGCATACACTGCCCCTACCTTCTCAACCCTACCACATGGCCAAGCTAGTGGAGTGTTAGAAAGCTAGCTCACTTGCTAGCTTGCCAATGCGGCATGGTTGAGAAGGTAGAGGCAGTGTATGCCTCATAGAAATGGGGTGTCATGGTGATTACATCACTGTGACACCCCATTTCTATGAGGCATACCTTACCCCTACCATGTCAACCATTTTTGAGACCAGCCTAAACACACAATTTTAAGGTTTGAAAGTCATTTAAAATGGTGTTTTGACCCATTCCTCTCATTGTTATAACTATAAATTGAGGAATGGGTTTGCAACATCACTAAAAAGGTGTGGGAATGTTGAGTGTGTGCAGGGGAGGTCAAGAGTTGAGTTGGGCATGAAGCCCTAGAGTAAAATTTGGTGTTTTCCATGTGAATTTGAGAGGTTTTGACATGCTAAAGTGAGTATTGTGTTAGGGAAGCATTGTTTCTTATTGAATTGAGTTTTTGCAAGCCATTTTAGACCTGTTTGAGGTGGTGGCATGTTTTGATAAGGTTGGGAAGTGTGTTTCCAATAAGCCCTAGGTTATTTGGCTTTAAAAGAGGGTTTTTGTTTTTCGCATCTTGGTGGATGAATTTTAAGAACTAATTGTGAATTCTTGGGTTTGAATACATATAAATTTCTGCCTACATGTGTTTGGAGGTTTTGGTCAAATTTCAAGATGAGTTTCTTTGCTAAAGTGTCCTAATTTGAGGCCTAGTTGGCGTAGAAAGCCTGATTTGAGAAAGTTGTTCCAAAGTAACCAATAGTGGTTTGTCAGCATGTGATTGCGTACCCTAAAGGGTCCTTGAAATGGTTCAAGTCTTGGTCTGAAAGAATTTTATCGAGAAGAAATACCCAATTGAATGAGTTGGTAATGCTACAAGGAAGAGTGATGATTTGGTGAAAAGTGAAGAGTTTTGAGAATTATAACTTGTGAATTATTGTTGTTGCTTGATTTTTTGTGTTCAGTTGTGTTGTAGGACCTCCCCTGGTTGCATCACAATTCAAATTATTTTTCCATGCTTCCATTTTGAGCCATGATTGCAACATAGGCTGCACCTTTCCCCATGTTTCTAACTTAGCCTTCAATAAAGAGTCTTCTAACAGTGGAGAGAAGGGTTAGAATCCCTTGTATGTAGACTAATCAAGGAAACATTTAAAATATATCACCAATAAAAGTGATGAAGTAAATTTAGAAATAGAGATGAAAACCAAAATAGTTTCTAAGATCTATCAATGTGGGAGGAGTATATTCCAATTTTTTAGAGAGATGTATGGAAAATTTGGTAGCATACACAAGGCAATGAGTTGCTTGGTACAATTGTTTGAAAAAATACCTCAATGAAAGCTTTAGAGAGTAGTATGCACTTCCATAATAAAGGATTGAGAAATGATGTTTTATTTTACTTCCTTAAAATGTATGTCATATATATGTGTATACAAAATATGGAAGCATACACAAGGTAAGTCAATTGTTAAATAACAAAATGCCTCAAAGAGATGTGGTTTAAAAATGTAATTGGAAAGTGTATAGAATTGTGTAATTTAAAATGTGCATTAACAACCTAAGGTTATAATGACACAAACAATGATCAACATGGAATATGCAAAATAACAAAAATGAAAGGAAGCCATAATAGAATGAAATAAAATGTGTAAAGATTTCACATACCTAAAAAACCAAAGTTTCAAATGGAGGAGTTCAACCCAATTATGTAGCCTTAGCTTCTTCTTTCTTCAAACTCCTCAACAATTTGACTTTTTCAAAAGCTTGTTCCCCTCCAAACTTCAATTGTATATCAGTTTTCAATGGAATTCAAACTTGAATTGATATTATATGTCTTTCAACATGAAAACTCTGATATTTCATGCAAAGGTGGTAAAAATATCATGAAAAAGGTGGTGGAATGTGAAAAACATGCATGCACACTTCACATCATAAAAAAGCTCCTTTTTGTCAGAGCACGTGCAAAACGATGAGAATATGCAAAATGTGGGCCTTGAGATCACGGGTATATTGAATTTTTTTACCTTTTTTAGTGCAACACAAAACGCGCTTGCGTTATAATGCGAGCATGTTATTTCTTCCTAAAACGGCCATATCTCTACTTCTTCAAAATGCACTTGCGTTATGAGAAAGTTGGTTTTTTAATAGATTTATTTTCTATCTCTTTGTTTATACCCGATATACCCTGATTCTATCTGTCTTCCCTCTACCCTTATACCCTAATTCTATCTCTCTCCCCTCTACCCTCTACCCTTAACCCTTATACCCCTCTATCGCCTCCCACTTCCTCTCTCTCCTCACTTCTAGCTCCTCCCTCGGCTCCTCAACCCCTATCCCCTCCCTCTCCCTCAACCCTCTCTCACTCACTCACTCCCACT